>JARHVA010003307.1:1172500-1772500 GCA_037957365.1 Torreya grandis | reverse complement strand
CCACAAGATCTTAACAAAGAAAATCCTAATCAAGTGCAATAATTATTTGAATTTTGTCAAAGAATTCAAGAGAACCCCCATGAGGTGAATAAAACCATTATTTTATTTATAGCATCAAAATTTGAGCATCAAACTAAGTTGGCCATATATCTAACATAATTTTTTCCTTTTTAGGTTGTCAAATCCCCTACATCTAATGTTGTTGCTTCTATTATTGCATCATTTCTACACATTTAGTTACCTCTATAGCATCATCCTTTGGTTTGGTAACATCACTTGGTCTCTAACAAATATCCATGTCTATGCCTACTAATACCATTTATACTCCTCCAATTACCTCTACAAATGCTTTTCTTGAGCAAATAGTCCCTGTATTACAAATTAGTTTATCTCAAATTGAGAAAACTATTTCTCATGCTAGCTCATTCTTAGATTAATGTTCTTTGTTACATAACACTTTGGCACCTGAAATTGTATCTTGTCCATTACTAAGTGGCTTTATGGCTCCTATGCTCCCTCTTTATGAAGGCAAAGGTGATCCTAAACAACATTTGTGTACCTTCCATGAAACTTATCTAGATTATACATAAAATGTCAAATTATTGAAAAAGATATTTCTAAAAGGTCTTAAAGAATATTGTCTTAGATGGTTCTATGATATTCCTCTACAATTAGTAAAGTATTTCAACCCTTTATCAAAATAATTTCTAAATTGATATCTAAAACACTTTTTCATCAACATTGGTGAAAATTCGTCATATTCTCAAATTGCAAAAATCAAACAAGGGTTTAATGAAATAATTAGTGAGTATGTGCTAAGATACAAGAGTATGCTTGTAAAAATTACAAATCAAATGGTTGATAATGAACTTTAAGATATATTTACTCAAAGTTTACTAGCGCCACTTCAAGAGACAATTATGTTTGATAAGTTCAAATATTTTGATGAGTTATGCCATGAATCAAATTACCCAATCTCAAGTATACATAAAATGATCCTTCCACTTCCAATGTCAAATTTCAAAACAATCCAAATTACAAGGGTAGACCAAATGAAAATAAGAATGAGGACCAAATTTAAGTCAATGGTATTGCAAAACCAACACAAAAGATTTGATTACAAGCTCCACCAAGGAGTCAATTTTCAAAATTACCATCACCTCCTCGTGTACTATTGCAAAAGCTATTTGAATGTAATCTCATCACTCTTCCTCTACCCATGGAATTGGACATGTCTAAGCCTCAATCTAAGAATTTTTATAGTAATGCATATTGTGACTACCATAGATGTATTGGGCACTCTACAAATAGATGTTTCAAGCTTAAGTATAATATTAAAGATCTCATTGATGAAAATATTATTTATATTGGTACACCCAATGAAGAGGCTAAACCACAAGTAAATGATAATGCATATCTCAAATTTACAAAAATCCTTTTCCTAATCATGAAGCAAATAACAAGGACAATTCTAAAGTACACCAAAAATATAATGCTCATCATACTCCTTAGAAATATGAGAATCCACTTGATATCATCATTATTACAATTATTAGCAATCAAGCATCACATCCTATGATTACATTTTATGATAATGAATTTTTAAACGAAAATTTAGATAAAAATGCACTTTCTATTAGAGCATATGTTGACAAATAATCCATACATAGTGTTATGATAGACAATGGATCTAGTGAAAATGCAAGCACCATGAAACGAATTTATTCTCTTGGATATTCAAAGCAAGATATATAAAACACCTCTAGAGTTGTTAAAACATTTGATGGTCATACATAAGAGACTCTTGGACATATTTTGTTACCTTTAATATTGGGTTCACTCATAGTGACCATCTCATTAATAGTATTACCAAGCATGTGTGTCTTTGATATTCTATTGAGATGCCCATGGATATAAAATCTTAGAGCAGTATCTTTTACAGTGCAATAATGACTTGTATATATTCATACCAATCAAGTTGTCAAAATTATAGCAATATATATGAATATCATTTGGAATCAATGGTATTTACTCTTATAAAAAAATTGGTTAGCACAATCATTGAATGACATGGTAATGAAATCATCTATACAATTATTCAAGAGAATGATCACATATATAAAGGCATACTAAAAATATATATTTTAAACCTATTCATGAGTATGATATAATCACACGAGAGCATATTATATAATTAGTTTATAAGCATGATATTGTGGTTTTGATTGGTCCTTTGACATAACCAATAATAGGTAGGGTTTGTTAGGATCTGCCTCTTCTGAAAAGAAGAAGATCTCATGAGGAAAATGTTTCCATAAGGTATAAATGTACTAGATATTGGTATGCATGTCTTATCTAAGTTGGCTAATGTGGACTATTCTTTTTAAAGGGAATGTTTTACAAATTAGGGTGCAGGTTGCTTTGATTAAGACATTATTTAAGAGGTTGCATACTTTCTTGACAATGCTTGTAGGGTTTAACCTCAAATAGAAATCAGGTTTTCATAGACTTGCATATAAAAAACATTACTAATTTCTCTACTGGTTCATCAAAATCGTAGATACAACAATGACACAATGGTGATAAACATAACATGAAATAGCAATCTACATAAAAATTAGTTATAGATTACTTTTGTTAATACCAAATCCCTAAGTTAACACACTTTTAAAAGAAAATTCAAAAGAGTGAGGATAAAAGTGAGGTGTCTGATTAAATGAACTCCATTAAAGCAATATTACATTGAGCTAGACCTAACATAACTCCAACTAATATGGTGCAAGAGTCTAAGCAAGATTGAATGTGAGAAGGAAATGGCCTCACCACCATAAAACACATGCAAGAAAATGTTTACGCATAATTCCAACATTTTTAAAACATCAAGATTTTCCTTTTTGATTAACAGAGTTCAGAGCCCATACAACCATTCAACTACAAATTTCTCCTCAACAACATAAAATCTTAGAAAAAGAGTAGAAAAGAAAAACCAATCTAGAAAGTTATTTAGAATCATAAAAAAGAAAGTGTCTAGTCCTATATGTTTCACTTAAATTCATAAAGAGCCAATCTTAAAAAAGGATTTAAAGCTCATACTTATAGGAGACCAAACAAAATAAAAATTGGGATGCCAAGTATGATTGCAAAAGTAGTTGAGTATTCAATGTGGATTAGAAATGTAGTTGAAAAATTTTAGTATGACACCTTGCTTCTACCATCATGGAAGTAAATTCTAGTGGTCACATGCAACTAAAAGTGGTTTAAAATGCCTTGGGACTGCCATTCAGACTTTTCCATACATGTCCTTGCAATAGATAAATCTCTTATTTAACGTAGGTTTGTCCTTAGTGCCTTCTCCTAAATATACCCACCATGCTCTTCATAAGTGACAATAGTTGAATTCACAGATGATTTAGTTGCCTCTGTCCATTCTAGGTGACATTCTATATTGAAATTTTTCCATTGGTAGGTGCCTTATCGATTATACATTTAATTCCACTTTTAGTGGTTTCCATTTCTATTTTAAGGTTGATAGATGAAAGTTGAGCCATGTTCTTCACAGTTGGAACTAAATCCCCATGCTTCCTCAAGATTATGTTGTTATATATTACATCCTTGCCATAACCAAAATGTACTTACTAAACCTATTATTAATGCTTATATCCATTTTCACATTGAAGTCTACACTCAATTCATATATATATTATGCTAATGAGAAACTAAGTGTTCTCAACATGTGCTCTCAAACTTAAGAACAGTTATTTTTTACCTTTGAAATTTTTGACACCCAGACGGGCCATCAAATTTAAGCCAGTGTCTTACTGAAATCATTGAAAATGTGTCCTTTATTGGTAAGGTCATGCCATGTGGATACTCCACACTCTTCCACTACTTGTTTGAGGCTTGATATGTGTTGTCTATTCTTTTAGTTATAGCAAAGTGAGATTTCACCATGTGGCATCATCCCGCTCACTCAAAGGATTGAAATTTTTTGAGATTACATGGACTACCCCAAGGAAATGAGTCACCAAGATCATGCCACATGGAAAAATATCATTCATTCACTCATTCATAAGTTTAAATTATGTATGGACCTAGGGTAGTAGGTCACTAGGATTACACCATGTGGTAGCATCTCGTTCATCCACTCATCTGGAAGATTTAGATTTATACAAATTCACACATGGTAGTGTATCATTAGGATCATTCCACTTTAAAAAATCCTACTAATATAGAGAGTAAAATGTTTTTGAATTAATTTGAAATGCTTGAGTCCCATGCAGTGGTATAAATTCAACACATGGCTCTGAAAGAAATTTGTAGAACTAGCTAAGTCTCAAAAAAGCCTTTTAAGCATAGGCCAGGGCCACTGGGAGTTAGGAAATATCACCACTTTCCATAATAAATACTTTGGGTGCCAATGGGAAAATCCAAAAGGGCACAATTCACATTTTATATTTTGAAAAGCTAATGTGTAAGAAATTCAAATCAAAATGACTAAGTAATTCAAATTAAACAACTAAGTAATAAAGCAGATAAATTTAGAAAAAAGAAATCCATTTGAAATGAATTCAAAGCAAATTTCAACCATGTTTATAGAATTGACTAAGGCAAATTTTGAACATAAGCAAACATTTAGCCAATTTGGAGAATGTTGAAGCATAAATGGGTTGAAAAGGGGGTCAATTTAGTGGAATAAAGTAGTCCCCTTTTAGAAGAACCTTTGCTAGATTAACCCCAATTCTAAAAAACAACTAAATTTAAATTAGAACAATCATAATAACTCAGCCAAATCTCTCTAAATCAAAGCAGGGATAAGCTAGTTTGCTAAGGGAAAGACTGCAAATGACTCTAAAAAATTTTAGACAATTTGCATAAGTCTAAGCCAGATTTTCCCCAAAAGGGGATTTTTCAAGTATTTTTAAAATGTGATTTTTTAAAGGTCAAGATCTCTAGACTTATTCAAATTCATTAAAGGGATGAAACAATCAAACCTTCAAAAACTCCCAATGGATAAAGATCAGAGAAGAGAAGAGGATCCCCTTCTTTAGCTAAAAATAAGGCATGTTGTATGAGTAACAACAAATGGCAACCCCTGCTAGGAGATACTCCTGAGTATCTCAAGAATCTAGAATTTTTAGTTCTCATTCAAACATAAACATTAGTGCAAGCCATCTTCTAAAGAAAAATCAAAACAGGAAGGCATGAAATTCTAATTTATCACATGACATACTAAACTACAATTCCACATAAATACCATCAATGTGTGAGTTTATGTGATTAACTTAGTTATATCACAAGCACACACAATAAAATATTTGTCTAAATGGTGGGCACTACTAAAATTAGAAGGGATTTTGTAATTTGGCCAAGGGCGGAAATGACTTTCACATTGCTCTACTTCCAACTGGGCATTTATAGCCTTGAGAGAGATACCTCTAATCCCTTCCTAAGGCCTTGGTCCACTACCAACAATGCCATAAATCCTATGGTGGACGTTGCCAAAACCAACCTTTTGAGGAGAACTTGTAGATTTTATATTTTGCACCTTCCTTTTTAAAGGATAATTTGCTTTGTTTTTATCCATAAAGGGTTGGGGACCAAGCCATGGGTTGAGTGATAATCAATAAGTGTATAGTTAATTAAAGTAAATGCTAAAAAATTTGGAGCTACATTATGGTCCATATTTTTTGCTATGTGCATTTGATGATTTTAAAATAGAAAAAAAGCCTTTCTAAATTCATATGCTCTGTTTCAAATCATTGGCCTTGAGCATTTTAATCATACAAGGAAAATGCAACAGTTCATGCAAGTAATTAAATAAGGTTTTAAATATTTTTACGCATAAGATTGCCATTAGTGTTATTCACAAATAAGCTACCCATTCACTATCCTTCTAATCAGGGGAACCCTCAAGTTAAAATAGTAGGTTCAACTCAAAAAGAGATGCGATGAGGCTAAACCAAGTAATGAAAATCAACCAAAATAAAGAGAAAAACTAATGCAGCAAGCACATACCAAAATAAGGGATGGGAAGGAAACATCACAATAAATCAAAAAAAGCAAAATAAAAAATATTTATAGGGTATTCTAAACCAATCAGGCTTAGAAATAATGCTTGAGGTATTGCCCATTGATGGGCAATGGGACATCCTCTCCAATGAGACACCTTAGGTAGAAATCATTCTCGCCCAAGATTTTGGAGACTTGATAAGGACCCACCCAAAATGCATCAAATTTATTATGTTATCCCTTTTGTTCATGAGCCTTGTCTCACATAAGGACAAGGTCAGAGAACCTAGATATTTTCATTTTGGATCATTTGTCAAATCAACATTTTATGACCTCTTGAAGTTTACTAAAATATAGCAAGGATATGTCACATTATTCGCCCAAGTGTATTAGATTCAAGAGGAAAGCCTTTATCTAATCATCTACTTCCAAGTAATCCTTAATAAAGAGTAAGGTGGGAAACCTCAGGTTGATTGGACAAATAGGGTCTTGGCTATAAACAAGGTGTTATGGGGAAGTGCCTAGAGCAACTTTAGTTTTGGTCTTATCTGCCCCTAACTCAAATTTCAACTCATTATGCCAATTTATGGGTTTGTTTTCCAATGTATTTTTAATAATACTTATCAAATTCTTATTTGTGGATTTAGCTAGCTCATTCTCTTATGGATAATAATTAGAGGAGAATTTTAGGGTTACCTAATTATATATGCATATTATAGCAATTACAAAGAGGAAAAGGCATGTTCATTGTCACATACTAGCATGTAAGGCATACCACACCTTGCGATGATGTGCTCCTCCAAAAAATGAATGACTTTATTAGTTATACAATTCATGAATATTTGAGCCTCAACCCAATGAGTGCAATATTTAGTTGCAATAAGGATAAACATTTGGCCTACAAAGGAATTTACGCTGATTGCCCCCAAAGTTTTTAGTCCCCACTTTACAAAAATTTGAGCTTCAATCATTGGCAATAGAGGCATTGTTGGAGTGGGCTCCTATCTGAAACAACTTGAAAAATATGGTAGATCTGAACATGTGCATGCACATCTTTTAAATGGTGTGGACATTAGTATATAGCTTTCAATATCTGGTGGGCAGTGAAATTTGTTGATCCATGCCTAGTCGCATGCTTTTCATAGAGGTTACTAAGCACATAAGTTGTTTCATCCTTATTAAGACACCACAAATAAATGCCTTCATGGTTCAATTTGTAGATCACCCCTACTTTAATCATAAAGTGGATGTTTTTCATGTGTAATGCTCTCTTCTACATATAATTCAAATGTCTCGAACATTCATTGTTCAACAGGTAGTGAACTACTTCCTTGTAGCCATCATCATTGGTAATTTCTTCAACTACATAGTGTTGGCAAGTGATTTAGGGATCTAATTCATCCATTACTCTGGTCATCCCCTATCCCCTTATAATTTTCAATGATTGTATCTCAAGGCCAAACTCTTGAAGGATGGTCATCCACTTGCCTCTTCGCTCACCCAACTCATTCTGTATTAAAATGGCTTTCACCATCAGGTTAGGCATAATAATAAAATATTTACTGCATAGTATGTAATTCCAAAATTTCTTAACATCCTTTATTAGTGCAAAGGCCCAATTATCCATCATAGTGCATTTAAATTCCACATTTATTAATGCAGAGCTTATAAATGAAATTGGTCATCTATCCCCAACCCCTTTCTTGTGTTAAAATAGTAATAGTCAATTTTTTTGAAGTGAAGGAGTAAATATAAAAAGGTTGGGTGTAATTAGGATTGATCAACATTGGTGTGTGCACAAATACCTCTCTAATTTGTGTGAAAGTTGCTTGCACTTGTCTATTTTATTTTAGTGTCCTTAAGCATGTTATTAGAGGTCCAATTATCTTTGCAAATTTGGAGATAAACTTACTCACAGAGATAATCTTATTGAAAAATGACTTCATTTCCATCTTATTACTAGGTAATGGGATTTTTAGAATAACTTCTACTCTCTCGGGGTCTATTAACATACCCTACTCTGAAATGACATAGTCTAATAGTTTTCCATCAATGACTCCAAAAATACATTTCTTTGGGTTTAAGGAGATCCCATGGTCTTTTTACCACTGTAACACTCTTCTCAAATCCTTTACATGATTTTCCCTTATTTTGGAGAAGACTATCAAGTCATCTATGTACACAACTATACACTTATCCACAAGGTGTTTGAATGCAATGTCCATCGTCATTTGAAAGGTACCACCCATGTTAGTCAAACCAAAAGGCATTATCTTATATGCAAATGTGCCCCACTTGGTTGTGAAATTTGTTTTAATACAGTCTTTGTAATTGACCAATCCCTAGTTATACCCAGAATATCCATCCAAAAAAGACATCATTTATGCTCCATTCATGATTTGTAAAATTTCATCTAATGAGGGTAAGGGGTAGTTATCCTTTTCATATGCCATGTTAAAATTATGAAAATCCACATAGATTCTACTATCCCCCTTTTTCCTCATCGACACCAAGTTTTCAACCCATGTAGAGTGTCTCACTAGGAAGATGATCCTTGCTGCAAGTAGTTTCTACACTTTTTTAAAAATTAGTGGCTCTAACAGCAGATTGGCATGCCTTTATCTCTGCTTAAATTGATTGACTCTAGGATTCAAGGTAATAATATGCGTCAAGATAAAAGTGTTGAAGACCCTCAGATATTCATAACTCCATGCAATCTCATCTCTGAATTCTTTGAGAGCTAGTACAAAATCTTGTTTCTCCTGTGGGGTACAAATTGTGCTTAAAATCACACTTTTCACATTATTAGCATTGCCTAGATTTCATAGCTCATGTTGTAGCCTTTAACATTGTTTGACTTGTCCCTTTCCTTTTGATATTCCCTTTTGAATAGCCTCTCAAATAAGACCATTCCCTTGGGTATGTTGTTTTTCTTCACATTTATTATCCCATCCTCATCTTTCAAAGTTTTCTCGACCATCTTCATCAATAATTTGATTGGAGAATACTTCATTACTAGTAATGAAGTATAATAGGTGTTGATAGTGATTAAAGACTTGGAAATTGGTAATGTTATCTATGAATAATGGGTTAGATTCCAACTCTACTAATAATCTCCTCATTCTTGAATTGATAATGGGATCTACAGTGCTTATAGCAGTAGCTAGTTAATTCACTATGTAGTTATTTTGTTTGGGTAGAGTTTGAATGCCAAATGCCACAAAAAAATTTATTAGGTTCTAAAACCAATTGTGATACCTTGAAAAGTGATTATCATTACAAAAACAAAGGCTCCTCATTTGTCTAACCACCAATTCAGAGTTGTCCAACACCTTAATTTTTTTCACTCTCATTCCAAAGATGAAATAGAGTCCATAAACCAATGCCTCATACTCAACCACATTGTTTGTATAAGTAAACTATAGGTGGTATGATACTAGTTATGATTTCCTTCTTGGATTAGTTAATTCTACTTCAGTGCCACAACCACTTTTGTATTTGGATCCATCAAACTTTAATATACATAAATCAAATTATATTGTGCATGTTGATGATCTGTGCAAGGGAAGTGATGTTGCAATGTTCACCTCTTGGTGAATTTTGTCATCCTTGATTGAGAATATATTATACCTTTTAGTTAGTGAAGGTCTTTCAACCATATATTCTATGCAAAGGTAATTCTTCTGTGGAATAATCCACTATATAATTACCCACCATGGTTATCTCATCTTGGGAGGACCCTGAAAACTTTTCATTCTAACTTAAGTCCTCAAATTTCAAATTCTCACATGTTAGAGATATATTTTGACACGAGATTATTTCAAGGGAACAATATAAGTCTTATTCATCTAATAGGCCCAACTATTTTAATTCTAGACCTTGTTTCACACTAAGCATTTTAATAGAGAGGTGGTTGTGGATTCCTTCTTCTTTATCTAGTGAGTAAACTCTCATTCTGGATTCATCATAGAGTATCTCATTTCTTTGGTCATACTCAGTGATCATATGTGTTATCTTAGGTTCTTTTTCAATTTTAATCTAGTTAGGTAGACCATGCCATTGTATCCACATGTGGCTAAATTTGGTTGCCATGTAACCATTCAAGGTCCTTGACTAGTCTCGACTTAACAACATACCATAAGCATCTAAGATATGCACCACTTGGATATCAATGAATTATTAAATATTTAGATCTAAGGCCAATTGCATGTGTATATGATTTAGTTACCCCACTACTTTCACCTTTTTTTTATCCAATTGGACAACTTTTTGACTTGACTTTGTAGGTATAAGGCCCAACTATTGGAAAATATCATAATGCATGACGTTCTTAGAGGCACCTAAATCAACCAAGCAATTGTGCAAATTTTTTTCAAAGATTCTAACTATTAGAAGAAAAGGAAGATTTTAAATCTTCTCCTTATAGATAACAACATGTGTATTAGAAATTTTAGCATATTATTTCCCTTTACTATCAAAAAAATCTTTCAAAATCAATTCTCTTTGATTATAAATTTGAATTAATCAAACATAGTGATATTAGCTTTAGTATTTTTTAGATCTTTAGTGATATCATAGCTGAGATTGACATTTTCTTGTTGTTTATCATTCAGGGTATATGTAGCATAATTTTTGGGTTGATAATAAGTGGCAAGTCCTTTAAGTGGAGGAAGATTATTACTTGAATTTACATCAAGTAGGAGTTCGGTGTTTCTCAAAGGAGTAGAGGTGGTCAATAGGTTGATTGATTTACTCCTCACATGGTAATGTTTCCCTCTTTGGAATTGCCTAAATATGTGAACATTATTGAGATTGTCTTCAGGTTCATTGTCATCCTCAAAAGGAAATTCATGTGTCCAATACTAAAGTCATGTCTAGGTTTCCTTCATCTTGGTTTTGACTTTCAACAGGGGCAGGCATAATTTTCATGTTATCCATCTCTTTTTTAAATATGTTTGAGGTAGCTATAAACTCAACATGATTTATCTTTGCATGATCAGCTATGTTATTCATTCTACACCATGAGTTTAAGACCAAATTAGTTAAGCTTATAGAATTTCAATCATGATTTTTGTTCTAGTTGTCACTATCAAGAGGAATTTAGGATTATAATTCCATTGCCAAATGGGCCTCTAAAAACTAAATTTGTATCCTTGAAGTGGGTTATGAGTATTTTGATTTTCATTGTTAGGTCCCTATCTTCGTAGATTGACCACGTCATTAGATAGCCTTTAACCATTTGTTTCAAATTACCTACTTCTAAGTCTACATTGGTGTTGGGTTAGGTAGCTTCTTGAGATTATGGATTAGTCACAGGTGCATTTATGTTCAAGAACACTATGGTGGTAATGGGAGCATGGTTGTGAATTTTTTTAGTAGGTGTACAAAGATTGAAGCAGGATGAAATTGCTTGTTGAGGTCTATTACATGCAACATTCCCACTAGTGCTTGGTGTAACAGTAATGTTAATGTATGCCATTGGGAATAACTATTAATTATTTGATTGGGGCACTACATGATTGAGAGGCATATAGGGTATACCACTAGGTACGTAGTTCATGGGAGTTGGAGCATACACTAGGCTTGGGCTACCATACATAGTACCCAAGATGGAATTCATGAGTAGGGTATTTTGCATAATAGCTTAATTTATCATAGAGATATGATTATATTCCCTTGGCTGTCTTATGGATGGTAGAGATCCTACACTATACCTTTGTGGAAACATTTGGTGCTTTATATTCACCACTTCATTATAAGCTAGGGATAAAGTGACAAGTACAGCTGGGGTTCTTAAAAAAAAACATTAAAGTTAATGGATCAAGAGATCTCAAATATGTCTATATTTTAGGACCCTCTACTAATACATAAGGTGATTTGAGTCTTTATTATAGCTTATGGAATCGAGCATTAAACAAGCTCATTGGCTCATTGTGATCACTCCTTGCCATAACAAAATGGTGATACAAGATATCGGGGTTAATGGGGAATCTAAAAGACTTCACAAACACCATCTCTACCTCTTCCCAAGAAATAATAGACCCATGAGGTAGCCCTAGGTACTAGGTGTATGTGATTTCCCCTAAGGAGTATGGAAATAATCTATAGACAACATCCTTGTGTTGAACCTACATTTTGATTAGTGTATCCTTAAAGCCTTGAATATGTTCCTCTACTATTTGGATGCCTCTAATTATAAACTTAGTAAAAAACTTATTCTGATTCTTAGGTAGATCGTGAACTATGCTTGGGAAAGCCACAGGGTAATAACCTACTTGCCCAAGCCAGGCCATGGGATTGGCCATTGGTAGAGGTTGGGAAAAAACAAATGGATTGATAAAAGGAGTGGTCAAATTTGTTACAAAATTAGTAGCTAACTTAATGGACTTATCCTTTTCTTTTCATTTGTTAGATATGTGCTTTGGCTTCCTATGATCAATAAGTTATAAGATCTTAAAGTTGTCTCCAATAGACTTTGATCAAGTGTTTATCCTTCTATTTTCTAACCTAAGAGATAGTTTAGCTTAGTAAAATCAAAGGTTTCTAAAATGTCTTAGTTCAAACTATAGTTGTGAACTCAATTTATGGTTCACAGAGCCCTCCTTATAGCACCAAAACATATTGATTGGTCCTTTAACACAACCAATAATAGGTAGGGATTGTTAGGCTTTGGCTCTCCTGAAAGGAAGAAGATCTCATGAGGAACATGCTTCCCCAAGGTCTAAAAATACCAAGTCTTTGTATGTTGGTCTTCACTAAGTTGGATGATGCAGGCTATTCCTTTTATGGGGCATCTTTTACAAATTAAGGTGCATGTTGCTTTGATTAAGATATTCTTTGAGAGGCTACATTTTTTATTGACAATGTTTGCAAGGTTTAACTTTAGATAGAAATCAAACTTTCTTAGACTTTCATATAAAAGGTGCTACCAATTTCTCTACTGGTTTATCACATTGATAGATACGACAATGTTATAATGGTGATAAATAGAAAATGATATAGTAATCCAGATAAACATTTAGTTTCATATTACTTTTGTTAATTCCAAATCCCTACCTAACACACTTGTAAAATAAAATGCAAAAGAGTAAGTATAAAGAGAAAGAGAGCCTACTACCATGAGGATCAAGGTGAGGTGTATGATTGAATGAATTCCATTCAACCAATCTTTTGTTGAGCTAGACCACACACAAATCCAGCTAAATATGGTGTAAGAGTCTGGGGAAGATGAACTGTGAGAAGAAAAGGGCATCACCAGTATAAAACATGCACAGAAAATGTCCACACACAATTCTAACAGTATTCAAACATCAACATTTCCTTTTTTGATTAACAAATTTTAGAGCCCATACAACCATTTAGCTACAAACTTCATCTCAACAACAATAAAGCTCAGAACAGCAAATGAAGCAAAACTAATCTAGAAATCTCTAAAGAATAATAAAAAAGAAAGTGTCTGGTTCTTTGTCTTTCTTACAATTCACAAAGAGTAGCCTTGAGAAAGGATTTTGAACTCATACTTATAAGAAACCAAACAAACTAGAATTTTTGGGATGCTAAGTTCTAATTGCAGAAGTAGTTGAGTATTCAATGTCGATCAGAAATGTAGTTGAGAACTTCTACTAGGAAACCATGCTTCTACCAACATGGAAGCAAATTTTAATGGCCAAATGCAATTGGAAGTGGTTGAAAATGCCTCAGGACTGTCATTTGGTTTTGTCTATACATGTCTTTGTAGTAGGAAAATCTCTTCTTTAAGGTGTATTTATCCTTAGTGACTTTATGCCTTCTCTAAATGTGCACACCATGCTCTACATAAGTGAAAATAGTTGAATTCACACTTGATTTAGCCACCTCTATCAATTTTGGGAGACATTTTATCTTAACATTTTTCCATTAGTAGCTGCCTTGTTGATTTTACGTTTAATTCCACTTTTAGTGGTTACCATTTCTATTTTATGTCTAACAAATTAAAGTCGAGCCATGCTCTTTGTAGTTAGAACTAAACCCCTATGCTTCTTCAAGATGACACTCATGTCTATTACATCCTTTTCATAACCAGAATGTAATTGCCACACTTATGATTAATGCCTCTAGCCATTTTCACATTGAATCATGCACTCAATTCATATATCTATTATGCTGATGTAAAACTAATTGTTATTGACCTGCACTTTCATACTTAAGAACAATGCTTTTTGGCCTTTGACAGTTTTAACATCTAGACAAATTGTCAAATTTAAGCTAGTATCTTATTCATCATTACCAATATGTCCTTTGTTATCAAAGTCACACCACATGGATGCTCCACACTCTTCCACTACTAGACATAAACTTGATATGTGTTAACTATTCATTTAGTTGTGGTGAAGAAGGATTTCACCACGTGGCATCACCTCGCTCACCCAAGGGACTAAAAATTTTCAAGACAACACAAACTACCTTAGGGTAATAGATCATTAGGATTATGTCAATTAGCAACATTCATTCATCTGCTCACCTAGAAGGTTAAATTATGTATGAATTCGCCCAGGCTATTATGTCATCAAGATCATGCCACATGGTAGCATCTCATTCATCTGCTCACTCAGAAGGTTAAATTATGTACATATTCACCTAAGATAGTGGTCCATTAGGATTGTGCCACATGGTAGCATCCTACTCATTTGCTAGCCTAGAAGATTTGTTTGGATTCACTCAGAGGCAGTAGATAGCTAAGATCATGTCACTTGGTAACATCTTGTTGATCTAGAGAGTTTAAGACTTCTTGATGAATTTGAAATGCTTGAGTACTGTAGAGCGGCAAAATTTTCACATGTGGTTCTAAGAGAAATTTGGAGAATCAACTAAGTCTCCAAAATCCTTTTAAGCATGGGTCAGGGCTGTTAGAAGTGTGAAAGATCACTGCATGGCATGAGAAATAAATTAGGTGCATGTAGGAAAATCTAAAAAGGCACAATCATTTATTATTAATTCTGAAAAGCCAATAGCTAAGAAATTCAAATCAAAACAACTAAGTAATTCAAATCAAAATGGTTGAGTAATAAAGTGGATAAACTTATTGGAAAGAAAGCCATTTTAAATGAATTCAAAACTATTTTCAAATCAAATTTTGACCATTTTTATCAAATTGACTAAGGTAAAAGTTGAACATTAGTAAACATTTAGACAATTTTAAGAAGATTGAAGCAAAAATGGGTCACAAAGGGGCCCAATTTAGTGGAATAAAGTATTCCCCTTTTAGAACAACCTTTGTTAGATTAACCCCAATTCTAAAAAATGACTAAATTGAAATTGAAACAATCATAAACATTTAGCTAATTCTTGCTAAACCAAAGCAAGGATAAGCTACATTGCTAAGGGAAAGAATGCAGATGACTCTAAAAAATAGTCACATAATTTACATAAGTCTATAAGCTAGATTTTCCCCAAAAGGATTTTTTCAAGTATTTTTAAAACATGATTTTAAAAAGGTTGATATGTTTAGACTTAGGCAAATTCAATAAAAGTCTCAAACAAGTAAACCACAAAAAAATTCCTAAGGGATAAAAATCAAACAAGAGAAGAGGGTCCCCATCTTCAGCTAAAAATGGAATGTGGTGTGTGAGCAACAACATGTGGCATATGGGCATAATCACTTTACAGTACATTCTCCTAAGCAAAAAGTGATTTCCAAAAAGAGGTCTTTGTCTCCTATCGCACAACAAGATATTTAGAATGCTTCACAATAGGTACAAATTATTACATCTACACATGAGGATATAGATTTACATGGACATATGAACAATGATTTAGAGGGGTTTATTACAACATATTATTCTTATTCAAATTCAAAGGCATTAACAGTTAGCACTTCCTCTTGATGGGAAGTGATTCCTTCACATTAGGTAATTGGGTATACACATGTGCATCCTCTTGATGAAATCCATGGTTGGAAAAACCTCCTACTTCCTCTCAACCCATGTTTGGGTTGAATCTCTTGAATATTTAATTACATACTTTGCTTTGAACATAAATTATTTATTTTTAATCCTTGTTAATTCTTATATCCCAGTTTTTCTTTCATTCTTCTACCCCTTGATTTTATTTTTCATTTTGGGCACTTGCCATCTTGATTTTTAAACTAGTTCTAGCAATCCAAAACAACCATCATTACATTTCCCTCAAATGCTTAAATTCACTTACTTACATGTTATGGTTTCCATTTACACTTACATGATCAATATATGTTCCTTTTACATTTTACATGAACACACGTAGTCATGCTTGTCATGAATGCTACATTGTTATACCTCGATTACACATACATAGGACAAAAATTTAATGATCACATGATCTTCTTAATGTAATATGAATGCTACATTGCTATACCTCATTTACACATACATAGGTAAACCCCATACAAAATCCATGGAAATACTTTCCCAAGGATGAGTAGGAACAAGTAAGCGAGTGTAAAGTCCCAGTTTCCTATTACTAAGTTTGCTTGTGGCACAAAGAACACACCCCTTGATATATTTGGAAATATTTTCCTACATACGGGGCCAATAACAATACATTTTCAAATGTGCAACCATTTTACCAACTCCAAAATGACCAAAAATAAGAGAAGTGTGTGCTTCCCTAATCAAGTGGACCCTTTCATTTTAAGGAATGCAAAGTTTACCCAAATGATATAAAAGTCCATTATGCACACGATAGTCTGATTCTTCTACCTATTTACTACTCATCAAGTCTTAATACACATCTTTAAAGTCAAAATCATCAACATATTATTCTTTATAACTTTCATGAGTCAAAGAACTATGCTATGAAATAATGGATGCAACTACCATAGGAGGCCAAGAAAGCATCTCAGCAACTTTATTCTGAATACCTTTATTATCCCTGATCACAAGATGAAACTGCTATAGGAAACCCATCCAATGAAAATTATTAGACTATTATAGCTTGGCCTATGACTAGAGATATTAGAGGGGCTGATGATCTATATGTATCACTGCCTCCTTGCCCATCAAGTAATGTTTCCATTTCTTAGCACTGTGAACTAATGCATACAATTCCTTATCATAAGTCAGATAGTTTCTTACCGCACCTGTGAAGGTGTCAGAATGATAGCATACTAGCATCGTTTCTTGTATCATAAAAACTCCCATAGCATAATCACTTGAATTTGTCTTGATTTCAAATGAATGCTACAAATCAGGAAGTGCCAAGATAGGAGCAACACTAATCTTTGTCTTTAAAGTGTCAAAGGCCCTTTGTTGCTTGCCTTCCCACTGAAAAACTTGTTTTGTACTAGTCAAAGAATGCAAGGGTGATGCAATAAGTGAGAAATTAGAAATGAATTTTCTCCAATATTGTATTTCACCAAGAAAAATTCTAACCTCAATTATATTATTGGGTTTAGGCCATTTAACTATAACCTCCACCTTTTCAAGATCAATTTTAAATTCAGCATGTCCTACAATATAACCCAAGTAAACCAAAGAGGTCTTGCCAAATTCACATTTAGACAATTTCAAATAAAGTTTCTCCCTTCTTAATGCATCCATGACTTTCCTAATATGAATCACATGATCTTCCCAAGACTAAATAAAGATCAAAATATCATCTACGTAGACTATAACAAATTCATCAAGGAATGGCCTGAAAACATCATTCATCAATCGCATGAATGTAGCCGATGCATTGCACAATTCGAAAGGCATAACAAGCTACTCAAATAATCCTTGTTTTGACTTTAATATAGTTTTCTAAATATCACCATCATTAATCCTAACCTGATGATAACCAGTTTTCAAGTCTAACTTAGTGAAATAAATAGCATTTCTTAATTGATCTGGAAAATCATCAATACGAGGAAGAGGGTAATGATTCTTAATAGTAATTTTATTCAAATCATGGAAATCAAAACACATTCACCATGTGCCATCTTTCTTTATCACCAAAATGATAGGTGAACCAACATGAGATGTACTAAGATGAATAACTCCCTTTTCCAAAAGTTTCATTACCTGCTTCTTGATTTCCTTGTTTTCCACCACTGATAACTTGTACATGCCAATGTTAGGGAGAGGAGAATCCTGTAACAACTGAATTTCATATTAAACTACCCTTTTAGGGGGTAACCCTTTGGGATCCTGAAACACATCATCATAACTAGAAATTATTTCAACTAATTCTTTCTTATATCTAGGATCACAACTCTCCATAACCTAGGAATATTCTTTTTCCTTAGACTTAATCAACATGAGACAAAAATGCTTGCTTGAATTGACTAGTATTTTCATTTGCCCTATTGTAACCAAGGAAAGACTCGTCTTAACATGATGTGATCTGACTATATATTTAATGCCATCCTTTACAGGCGTACTTGTTCTCCTCCCTATAGAAGATTGTTTTTCTATCATAAAAATGAGGACTTCCTAAAATAATCCCACATATGTCTAGAGGCACTACATCCAGATCAACTTCATCCATGAATTTGGATGCGATGACAAATTTCAATCTACAAGTTTTGGTTACTTGTAGTTTTGCATCATGACATACCCAACCAAGTGGATGGGGTTTCAGATGGGGAGTTATTTTTAAGCCTAACTTTTTAACAATATCTTCAGAAATCAAATTTGTTTGTGATCCACTATCAAATAGAGTGTCAATCTTAGTATGTTTTTCAACAACCCTAATGTGGAATAACTCATTTATTTTCTTATTATCATGCCCAAATTTCTATTTTGAAGAGGAAGAAACATTAGATGACTTAGTGCTAGAAAGAGAATAACAATTATGCATACTCATAGTTGTGATCTTAGTTTCATCCCCAAAATTTGAACCCAGATCCTGAACTATAGTATTAGCTTTCTTATCTTTCTTGTTAAACATGTTAAAATCACTTAACTCAGGATGTAATTTCCAACACTTAGACTCATCATGATTTTAATTACAATGATTTCAAAATGTCTTACCCTCTTCTTTATGAACAGTAACATTGAATTTTTGTTTACCCTTTCTAGAACTTTGCCCTTAAGAATGATTAACTTCAGATTGCTTACTTTTAACTTTAGGAAAAGATTATTTTGTCTATTTTCATCTAGCCTCTAAATGAATGGCTTTGACACATGCTTCATCTAAACTAGAGGGATTGAGAACCAAAATCATGTGTTTTAAGTAACTATGCAACCCACCTATATACTTAAGCAGTGTTTCCTATGTATAAAGAGGAATATTCAAAAGTAAAGACTTTTTCCTAAATTCTTGTGTATAATATTGAACACTTTGGCCTTTAGTTTGTCTAAAATATTACAAATATATCATGGCTTGCTACATATAGCCTAAAAGATAAAATTATTTTTTGAGTGCATCAACAAATTCACTCCAAGTGGAAATAGAGTTACATGTGTTTATCTCATTTTATTTCAACTTACTCTCCCAACAGATGAGAGTTGTGCCTCCCATTCAAAGAGTAGCCAGGTGAATTTTAACCTCATCATCTACAATCTTCTGGCCCTTGCAATATACTTTAATTTGCTTTATCCAGTTATCTAGCTTTTATGCATTAACCTCACCATTAAACATTGAAAATTCAAACTTAATATCTAGCTTTAATGAAGGAAGAGATTTAATAGCTTTTTTATCTTTACTGTCATTTGAAGAGGAGGAAGGTTTCTCTAAATACTTAACACCTCCATCATGCTCCATCTTAATTCATCATTCACAGTAAAGTTCCTTAACCATGTCCTTCATTTCCAAGAAGGATTTTTAGAAATCTCGTTCAAACTCAAAGTCATCTCCCATTTTTGCAGTACATCTTGATCCAATCTCTAGATCATATTCTACTAATTCTCCTTCACCCCACCTAGATCTCGACCTTATCAACATACACTAGCAATCCACATGGTTAAATATGAATTATGCTCTGATACCAAAAATTTGATCGGTAATCGAAATCAAACAAGTGTCGTAGTAGCAAAAAACACACAATGGATCAAAACCTTAATATAATGATTTACTTAAAATTGACATTTTAAATTATTACAAAAAAATTTATAATTCACACTTGACATAATATTTAAGAGTACAAATAAATGAGACAAAAATTGATAGATAATGCCATATGATTTAATAACAGAGTTTGGCTATAAATCCTACATCTCTAGATCCACTCCAATGGGGGATCACTCTTTATTAAATGTAGCAAAAATCACTTTACAATAATAATAAGTCTTCAAAATCATCTTTACGGGCTATGCTTTGTCTAAGTAATACTCTTGAAATAATATAATTTTGTTCAAAGCCTTTAAAATATCTAAGTCTATAATCACCCTCATGCATTCCTTATCTCCACAAAATTATATTGAAAAACATACCTTCAAATACAAACTCGGGCTCATTTTATAGTGTTTACATCCATAGCCCAAGTGGTGAAGCCTTATCCATTTTACTCAGGTGGGCAAGATTTGAGTCTGTAGGTTTTGGTTTTATCAAAATCCTTTATCACACATAGTTCATGGGATTTATATCATCATGTTTTAAAATGGTAAACTCCTTCCTTGCTTCACATGGCTAAAGCCACATTTCCACCGCTTGTCTTTTCTTGGCATGTTGGCTTGGCATTGGGACATGGCATGGACTTGGCACGTAATGGTATGTTGATAAGTTGGAATTCATGGCATAAACATGGGTGGTGGTATGTGGTGATGGAAATTATGGGATTTTTATGGTTAGAACATAGCATGTATGTGGGAACCGTGGTAAATGCATGGAAGCTTGGTTGGTTAGAAACTTCAATTGACATGTAATGTGGATGTCACATGGAAAGCTTGGAATTTTGAGGGGATTTGGAATGAAATTTATTTAATTATATCATATTGAAAATTGGACCATAGTGAAATGTGGTAAGCCACGTGGTGGCTTGAGGACCCACCATGTGGTCTAATCTCCTCTTGCCACTTGTCATTCACTCATCAATTATTGAGCACTCATCACTTGTTTATGTCCAACTCTAATTTTTTTTACTTACCTAGTTTGATCTTCCATGTGTCATAGCTTGTGAATATGGGCTCTCTTTTATGATTCATGAAATGCACTGAAAAGCTCTCGATGAGCCCTTTAATATGACAATGATCATCTTATGATTTAATGACTTACTTTTTTTTGGAGCAAAATATAGATCCTCTTGGATAAAGGTGTATTAGGTATATTGACCTATGTGAACACCTTCAACACCTTATTCAAACTGGCATGTCTAATCCCCTTCACTCTCTGTTGGTCCTTAATAACTTGTACCTTCTCTTTCAAAGGTTATCTCCTTAGATTCGCATCACAAACACACTCCCTCATTCTAGTCTTACAAGTCTAGAAACCAAACACATTTGGTTTCACTATATATAGATCAATCATGAATTAACAAGATCATAATATTTATTTATCAACCACAAAACATGCCTTCACCCTTAAGGCATTTCATATGTGTTGCATTCAAACACAATCTTCTTTCAAATAGTCCTAAGTCACTTTTAGGTCCTATGGAGACCCATTCATATCTTTGACACTTCTTCGATCATAATAAGAACATAGGACCAATTACAAAAGCATAGGTTCATCTTGATGTCCCCTAAGACATTCTTAAATGATCATAAACATCTTTACTTACCTCTATGTATGCTCAAACAACCTAAATAGAGACCTTATACACAAGAACACCATTATCGAACATATAGTTAACTTATTAAGCATTGTTCATATTCAATATAGATTGATCACACCTCCAAAATACTCATAGAGCATCCCCATGGAGTCTACAACACTCTCCAATAGCTAATTTATTATGAAACATCAAAATAACATCTATCTAAGCTCGAATATCCTTCTCGAGTCACTTGCAGAACATATATGAAAACACATTAAAATTTAGAGATCAATATATTTTTCTGTACACACTTTTAGATCTTCAAATCCATATATCCAACTGCACCTTGGAGTCCTCTACCACTTTATTTTTTACTACAATAGCAAATTCATCTTCTATCAAAAGATGTGGTCCAAAAACAAGACATTGGTCTTTCCTTCACAAATTCAAATATTCAAATGCAAATGATCATAGTTAAAATTCAAACACTATGCTTGCATCTCATGTCCTCTCAGCTTCAATTCAAATACACTCCATCAATCCTGATCGATCTTTAACACATAGGCACCAAGGCTCAAATGTTAAACCTCTATCACTTTGACCTCATCTCGTGAAATCTTGTTGACTCAACAAGCTTTATCGATCTCTATGGATCAACAAAATATTTAATGATCAACACTCACCATTTGATCAATTATAAAAATGATCCGATCAACATTTCAGGTGACAATTCGAGTGACGGTTCTACCCCAATTGGTGGCAAAAATTTTGAAAGCCATAACTTTTGCACCATAGCTCTGTTTGACTCTCTTTTTGAACTGTCGGAAAGATAAGAATGAGGGGAATGCTGTGAGATGGCATGGATATTTTTTTAGTGGGTTTTTAACCTTTAAAACCAAATGTAAGTGCCCCAAATTTTAATTTCAATAGTGTATTCTAAATATAGTAAGTTTCTAAAAATAGTAATTCCTATAATTTTGTATTGTTGTGAATCGTGGAAGTTGAACCACTTAATTTCCTTCAAGATTGATGACCTTACACATCCTCCTCCTACCTTCAAAATGTATGTAAGTAAATATGTAACCCAAAAATGAAATCAAACATCTCTTCTCAGCGATAGGCATATGTTTGGATCTGCAAATTTGATCAATAAAAAATCTCTTCTCATAGATATCATTATTACAATTGTGTTATTCTTGTTTCTTGAATTATCTTTCAACCAAAGCTTCTAAGTTTTGGATCAGTGTTATCAAATTGGTTTATCTTGATAGTGTATGATCCTGAGGATGAGGTCAGGCTACAAGAAGCTTGGGTGTAAAGTAATAGAGCTTCCAAACTATCCACTTATTCACTCAAAATGACCTCAAATGGTGAAAAACACCAAGACATCTAATCCTTTCAAAGAAATGGTGAATGAAGCCCTCCAATAGCATCAAGTGTAAATGATACAACAATCACCCAAATTCACCAACAAATCTTGATGGAAAATTATGGCTCCTCATCTGCACCCCCATATCCTTTCAGTACCCCAACACCCTTCAAGGTTCAGGTGAATTTTGATATCCCTACATTTGAAGCCAAAATCAATGTTGATGTAGTAAAAAATTGGTTGGATCAATTGTCTTCCTATTTTTTCTATAAATAAATTCACTGATAAAGAGAATATCACTTTTGCTCTTTTGAAAGCATCATTACCTGTCAAAAATTGGTGGGAAGTGTACAAGAAGAATTCAGTACAAATTATATTAGCCTTGAGGTGGAACCTACCTGAGACGATTCATATAAGCTATAAAGGAAGAATACTACCCCATTGGATCATATGATGATTAATATATAGAGAGGTAACAACTTCACCAAGGTAAGGAACAGTTTGTTCAAGATTACACTAAAATTTCTCATTCTCTATCTATGAGATTGGGCATCTAGGAAAATGAAAAACACAAGGTTCTCATATATCGTGGTGGACTACAATGGTACATATGGGGGGAGATGGAACTCTTCAATATAGAAACCCTTGATGAGGCATACAAGTTCACAATGAAGATTGAGCAGAAGCATGGAAGAATGAATATGAAGAGTCAGCCTACAAAATAGAAAAGTGATAAAGAAGGTCAAACATGAGGCCAAAATTGGAAGTAAAAGGAATGGAAGATTTGGAAATGGTGTTATTACAATAAATTTAGAATGCACTCCAAAGAAAAATGTCGAGCCATCAAGTCCCTGCTTTCTAATTCACAATCCTCAACATCTACTGCTCTGCCTCATACACACCCTACAATCGAAGAGGATAAAGAAGAGATTGTAGATTCTGAGTTTGATGCCATCATTGCTTCATCACAGAGCCATGAGGACAGGCCAAATGACAAGGAAAGGTTGTTTCACTCTAAGTTATGGGTGAAAGGTAAGCCTCTACATTTCATTCTTGATAGTGGGAGTTAAAAGAATTTAATCTCTGCTAATGTTATGAAAAGCCTAAATTTTTCCATGAATCCTCACCCAAAGCCATACAATATTGGATGGTTGAGTCCAGGGAGAAACTTACGTGTCACCCACCAATGTCTTTTCTCATATGTAATAAAACCTTTCCAAGATGAGGTCTTATGTGATGTGGTTAATCTGGATGTTTGCAATCTAATCTTTGGTCAGCCATTCATGTATGATCGACATGCCATCTATGAATCAAGAACTCAAAGGATCACCCTCACTTTTGAAACATGATACTACAGGGTATCAAAGGTACCACGTTCTACATATGTCTCCCTGATTAGTGCCAATAAATTCATTCTCATGGTGGTCAAGTCATAAGAATCCAAAATGGCCAATGTTGTATATTGCACTACATAAACAACATAACAATATAAGCAAATAGATACCAAGCTAAATATTTCATAGCCTTCTATCCACAGACTGATGGTCAAACAAAAATGGTGAATAATCAGGCTTGCATAGCTCTACAAAGCATAGACCATTCCAAGTATGTATCGAGAATCAAATCAAAACAAAACTGCCACACTTGATGACAAATCTTGATGTAATGGGGACCATTTCTTATCAAGGAGGGAGGAATGATCCAAGTAACATTTTAGATGATAATTCAGCGGATGGTTCTACCCCAATTGGTGGTAGAACACCATAAATTTTGCACCATAGCTCCGTTTGAGTCCTCATTTGAACTTTTGGAAAGCTAAGAACGTGGGGAACATCATAATATGGCATAAATCTTTGCTTAGTGGGTTTTGACCCCAAAAAACCAAATAGAAGTTCCCCAAATTTAAATTTTAATAGTGCAATCTAAAAATAGTAATTCCTTAAATTTTGTATTGTTGTGAATCGTGAAAGTCAAACCACTTAATCTCCCTTGAGATTGATGACCTTCCACATCATATTCATACCTTAAAAACTTTATAAATGAAGATGTAATGTGAAAAGGAAATCAGACATCTCTTCTCAGAGATAGGCATATGTTTGGATCTACAAATTTGATCAATAAAACATCTCTTCTCAAAGATAGCATTATTACAATTGTGTTGCTCTTGTTTATTGAATTATCTTTCAACCAAAGCTTCTGAGTTTTGGATCAATGAATGTTTACTCACCATTGAATTCTTATCTTGTACCTTTACTCAGTCATTAAACATTATACACCTATCCTCATCTCACTACTTCCTAACTTCTTGGAGTAATGTGCATCATTGATATTTTTAGATATTTAAATCTTGCAAAAATGACTATGGGGACCCTTTCAATATGCTTGAGTAGCCATTTTTATACCTTAATAACTTCTTCTATGCTTCGACACATGAGCTTAAATTTGGACCAGATGATCTCCTGACATAGGAGAATCTAACCATGTGACACACTACTCCTAGAAATCTTGTACGTGTGAAATATAACCATTAAAAATCATTCTCAAAAAATTTTGTCACAAAGCCAACTATGTCAAAACCTACCTAAGAGGCCAACTTTGAGCAAGCATAACTTTTGTCGTGCTTCAGAGCATGATCCCAAATTTAGCGCAAATCATTTATGCTCAAAACTAAAAAAATCCATATGATCAACTTTTATTAACACTTTCACACATGAAAGATATAAAACCATCAAAATTCTCACTCGGATCTACTTATCATATTACAAAATTAGCTAAGTATGGGAAAACATAGTCAAACTACTTGGGAGCCCAACTTTGCATAAGCATATCTTTTGATGTGCTTCATTGCATGATCTAAAAATTAGCATAAATAAACTAGGTCCAATATTAAACAAACCTATATAATCAGCTTCTCCTTAAATTTCCACACATGCAATATATTCCATCATCAAACTGCTTACTCAGCTCTTGTTAGCCATATTGCAAAATTGGCTAAGTATGAGAAAATAATGAATTATAACCGAGAAGCCAACTTTGCACCTTCATATATTTGACTGCACTTCAATGCATGACTTGAGATTTGTCACATAACAACTAAGGACTAATTTTATCATAACCATATGACTAGTTCCCCTTGACTCATTCCCATGTGGCAATGGTGACATCATCAAACTGCCTACTCAAATTTTCTACCACTAGGCCTTAACTATCTAGATGAAAACTATAGACTACCAAATGAATTCCACTTATGCATATAAGCTCTCAAAGCATAGATAACATATTAGGGCCTTATTGCACAGGATCCAACCACCATACTCATTCCTAAACATCTCTAAACATGCCAAAACTGAAGATCAACCAAACCAAAAAAAAGCACACTAGAACAAGCACATTACACACTTTGTCATCATTACTTAGGCTATCAAATCACTCCATCCACTCACCAGGACATCTCTATGACACCACCATTACATCATCATGACAACTTTACAATAATCTCCCCCTTTGTCATTAATGTCAATAACCATCATATACAACCATATACAACTCACCTTTTCTCTCTTTAAAGCACTCTCATAATAAGAACTTTTTCCCCCTTTGAAAAAATGACAAAGTGGGAACCAACTAATCTTGATGACTTGAAAAGACTATAAAAATAGGAAAATTACATCTTAAAAAGATGATACAAACACCCCCTTACCTTGAACCTACTTTATCTTGCCTTGTCAACATCCTCCTTGTTCCCTATCAATACTCTTCTTAACAAGCATAGTAACTAATGAAGACAAAACACAACAAAACCCTTGGAATATGATGGATCTCACCAAAAAGCATCTAAGATGGAATCCCCCTAAGAAATTTGAGAAATATTATCACTTTTGTCATCTTCAAATACACATACCTTGTTCTTTTTGAAACACTGAGCAAAACATCAAATCTTCATACTAGCCCTGTCTAGACTCCTTGTAACCCTACTTGAAACTTGTAAAGCCCACAATTTTTAGTATACAAATCTTTAAGACCTAAAACTTCACATCTAGATGACTCTCATATTCCCCTCAATCACATTAATTTTCATCACCAAGCTCATTCTTTGCAACTTACTTCCTTCACAAACCTACTACCCAATTAAGCCTCCAACTTGATAAAAACTTGAATAACTTGAGAACCACAAACCTTAAAATCTATATGAAGATTGTTTTAAAAACCATTTGGCCCATTCAACATATTAATGATCCTCAAATCTCAACTCATAAGGTAGACCACTTTTTCAGCAAAGCCCAAAACCCTTGAATCTCAAAATAAACAAGGTCAATAAACCTCCTTTTGATCAATGCACACCTATAAAACTTCTTGCACACCTGGATACACCCATGACACACTTTAGGATAAATATTTGAGATTTCAAAACATTGGCAACCTTTACTTCCTATAACCCATTTTTAGGACCTACAAGCTCTTAAGCATAGACTAGAACCCTGAGAGCTAACAAAAATCTCCAAATTGACTTCAACATACCTTCAAATCAAAAAACTGCTTGGAGCACATCAAAAATAAGTGCATAGACCTTTATGAGCATCAAACACTTCTTGAAAATCCATCAATATTATTAATCCACCTAAAACCACCCATTCTAACCGTGTACTACAGCTCCTTCATAGATATCTAGAGCAAACACATGAACTTGTTGCTCCTCCTTAACCAAAGACCTTCTTATATTGGCATTATCATCTTGAGCACACAAACTTACTTCTCCAATAGATAGATATATTAAAATAATGTAAAAACAAAGCTTGATTTCATACCTTCTCATCAAACAATATCTAATAGCCACCAAACTTCCTCTGACTAACAAGTGTCTCCTTAAAGCCTAGCTAGAGACACCCCTTTGACATAGTGAGACTAAAAGTCCCAAAACTCAGAAGACTCCCATATATTCATATATTTCTCTAACTTTCAATCTTGGTTGATTTTAACTAAAGATTTGACTTCATTATTTTCTTCATATTTGTTAATAAATGCTGACATCATAAACTCTTGACTTTCCTTCATTTTTTTTTCACCTTGGTAAACAATCCATCAAGACTCTTGGACTCAACAGGGTTAGTCTTCTTAGTCTTTACTATCTCAAGTCTCAATATCATATTTTGACTCTTCTTGTCTTCGACAGCATCTTACCTACTTGATTCTTGAGCTTATCCTTATTTGCAACATAGCCTTCTAGAGCAACTTTCTTATCACCCTTATGACTTGAAGAATTAGCAATGATTAACTTTGGTTTCCATTCCTAAGTTTTTACTTTCTCAAACCTTCTAGGAGATCTATATCCTTTGGCATACCTTGCAATGATTAACTTTGGTTTCCATTCCTAAGTTTTTCCTTTCTCAAACCTTCTAGGAGATCTGTATCCTTTGACATACCTTAAAGACCTCTTAACACCGTTTGGACAAAATCTAGTAATATGTCCACTTTTATGACAATTGAAACAAATAACATCATTCAGACCTTTTGACAGATTTAAACTATGATCAATCTTTCACCAAAAATTCCTTCTATCATAGCTCTATGAATATCCATGCTTGACTGACTTCATTCTATAGCCCTTAGCTATATACCCACACTTATTACATGTATAACAACGACCATGAAATAAACTAGCATACCTTGAAGCATTTGGTTATCTAATAAACCTTCTTTCATTGTTCTTCAAGTTTACAATCTCCTTGACTTGTTCAGAATTCTCATGCTCATTTATTAGCTTGTTCAACTTATCTATGAGTTGTTTATGCTCATTCTTCAATAATTTTATCTTAGTTGCCATCTCATCATACTCACCCTACCTTGAACTCATTTTGACATTTTCTTCTTCCAAATGAAGCATAAGATGTATGCATTCTCTTCTCTTGTCTTCATATTTACATTAGCTGCCCCTAGTTGATCCTTGAGATTTCTAATTTATTTTCCATCTTCTCTGACTTGTTATGATTTATTTTGTTCTTCTTCAAGCTTACCTATCTTGATTTTGACCTTTTCATACTCATCTTTTAGGGAAATAAGATTAGTCTTTAATTGATCAATTTTCACTTCTTTAGCTTTCATGTTTGAACATGCAACCTCCATCTAAATTATGCCTCTTATCCCATGTCATCCATCACTCTACATGATTTATCTTTACTATGACTAATATGTTCTTCAAGACCTTTGACCATTATTCTCAACTCAATATTTTCTCTCCTCAAATGCTTAGTCATCTTTGTACCACTTAGGATCTCCTTCAAGCTATTAATCTTCCTCTAAAGGGCGTGCTCTGATATTAATTATTAGAGGTACAGTCAGTGAGAGGGGTGAGGACAAATAAGTGAGCCCAGATATTTCAATTTCAATTAATAACCCTTTCAAACTATCAAATAAATAACATATATCAACTTGATCAAGTAACATTAATAAGAGAGCTCATTCATTCAATGCATACACAAGATCAAACACATAACACATAGTTCTTGTGGGAAACCCTCATGGGGAATAAAACCCAATCTCAAGCCTACAACACAAATGGACAATTGTCCTATAATAAATTACAAACAAGAGACTGATCAACACTTTTAGACCAACAAACCTTGATCATGTCCTCCTGATGAAAGGTATTTATTGAAACACCTATTCTATAAGAAGCACCTACCCCTAAGATAATCAACTTCTTTAGACCACCTAAATTTAGTAAAACACTTGTTTTATAAGGAGCAACTACCCCTAAGGAAGACCAACTCCTTTAGACCCTCCTTTGATAAGAATATTTTCACTTTAGAACTGATGTCTTCAACACCTGATGATAGATCTCTGAAAATCACTATTCTCACCTTTAAACAATAACTTTATCACCCAACACACCTTGTTGGCCAAAGCACATTACATAGTTAAACCAACATACAATGATCAACTAGGACACATTACATATCCCAAATAACCTCACTCTTTAATTTTGCACACTCAATGCATCCTTCACAACAACAACTCTATCATAACATCAAAAACATGACCAAATGGTCATACACATAGTCCACACACTAATCTACCTCTCAAATTAACCACCAAGCTCACATAGCCTTCACTTTGCATTCGCTCACACTCAAATAACAAGAGCACTATTCTGCCAACATAATTATGACCAATAGGTCATACAAACAGTCCTCAAACTAATTTTCTCATCAACTCATCCATAAGGATCTCTACCCCTCCTTCATTCCCCAATTAATATATGCAATCCTCTCTCAAAACTCTTCCAAGTCTCTCTCAAACAACCTTTTGAGCATACTCACCCATTCTGCCTCTTATAAGCATATTAGGTGTAATGACCTATGTGATCACCTTTAGCACCTTTCTCAGTCTAGCATGTCTGATCCTCTTCACTCCCTATTAGTTCTAACTGACTTGTACATTCTCTTTTAAAGGTTATCTCCTTATCTTGGTTTTACACTTGCATTCCCTCATTCCAGTCTTACAAGTCTAGAAACCAACACATTGGGTTTCACTATATATAAATCAATCATGAATTAACAAGATCAAAATATTTCTTTGTTAGCTAAAAAATGTGCCTTCACCCTTAAGGCATCTCATATGGTCACATTTAAACACAATCATCTTTTAAATAGGCCTAAGTCACTTTTAGGTCCTATGGAGACCCATTCAGCTTTTTGACACTTCTCTAATCATAATAAGAACACAAGACCACTTCCAAAAACATAAGTCTACTCTTTATGTCCCCTAGGACATCCTCAAAAGATAACAAACATATTTTATTACCTTTGCATATGCTCAAACAACATAAATAGAGACCTTATACATAATAATGCCATTATCGAACATACAATCAACTTCTTAAGCATTGTTCATACTCAAGATAGATTGATCACAACTCCAAAATACTCATAGAGCATCCTCATGGAGTATACAATACTCCCCAATATCCAATTTACCATGAAACATCATCTACATAAGTTTGAATATCCTTCTCAAGTCACTTGAAAAACATATACAGAAACATAGTCAACTTTGGAGCTCAATATCTTTATCTGTACACACTTTTAGATCTTCAAATCCATATAGCCAGATGCATCTTGGATTCCTCTACGACTTTTTTTTAATTAAATAAAAAAAAAATCTTCTATAAAAATATATGGTCCAAAAAATAGACAATGTTCTTTCCTTCACAAATTCAAATATTCAAATGCAAACGATCACAGTTAAACTTCGAACACTATGCTTGCATCTCGTGTCCTCTCAGCTTTAGGTCAAATACACTCCATCGATCTTGATCTATCTTTAACATATAGGCACCAAAGATCAAATGTTAAACCTCTATCACTTTGACCTCATCTTGTGCAATCTTAAAATGTTGACTCAATGTGATCCATCAATATATGTAGATCAACCAAGTCTTTGATGATCAACGCTAACTGTTCGATCAATCTATATGAATGCCCACTAACCATTAAATCCTTATCTTGTACCTTTAATTAGCTTTTAAACATCTTGCACATGTCCTCATCTCACTACTTCTTGACTTCTTAGAGAAATGTACATCGTTGATCTTGCTCAATCCTTAACTCTTGCAAAAATGACCAAGTATGTGGACCCTTTCAATATGCCTGAGTAGCCATTTTTAGACCTTAATAACTTCTTATGTGCTTCAATGCATGAGCTCAAATTTGGACCAAATGATCTCCTCACATAGGATAATCCAACCATGTAACATACTACTCTTAAAAATTTCACACATTTGAGTCAATAACTTTCATCATAGAGCCAACTATGTCAAAACCTACCTAAGAGGTCAACTTTGAGCAAGCATAACTTTTTCCATGCTTCAGAGGATGATCTCAAATTTAGCATAAATAATATATGCTTAAAACTAAAAAAACCCATATGATTAGTTTATTTTTACACCTTCACATGTGCAAGATACAACACCATCAAAATGTTCTCTCGACTCTTCTTGCCATATTGCAAAATTGGCTAAGTATGGGAAAACACAATCAAACTGCTTGGGAGCCCAACTTTGCATAAGCATATATTTTGATGTGTTTCATTGCATGAGCTAAAAATCATTGAGAATAAACTAGGTCCAAAACTAAACAAACCTATATGATCACCTTTTCCTCAAATATCTACATGTTCAAGATATTTCATCATCAAACTGCTTACTTGGCTCTTTCTGGCCATATTACAACTTTGGCTAAGTATGAGAAAATAATGAATTTTGACTAAGAAGCCAACTTTTCACCCTCATATATTTAATCATGCTTCAATGCATGACTTGAGATCTAGTGCATAAAAACTAGGGACTAATGTGATCATAGCCATATGACCAATTCTACTTGACTTATTCCTATGTGGCAGTGGTGATGTCATCAAACTACCTACTCAAATTTTCTACCACTAGGCCCAAATTTCTAGATGAAAACTATAGACTACCAAATGAATTCTACTTATGCATATAAGCTCTCAAAGCATATATAACATCCTAGGGACCTATTTCACATGGTCCAACCACCATACTCAATCAGGAACATCTCTAAATATGACAAAATTGAAGATTAACCAAGCCAACATAAAGCACACTAGAACAAGCACATTTCCCACTTTGTCATTGTTACTTTGGCTATCAAATCACTTCATCCACTCACCAGGACATCTCCATGATGCCACAATGACATAATCATGATAACTCTCCAACACTTGTGTGTATGCAACATTTATTTATCCCTTATATGTGGCCTTTATGCCTTATATGCCTTCTTATATACAAATCACATGGCATTGCATGACATTACTTATATGTTCCTTGCTTGTTACTATAGTGCCATGATTTATATCATGCATTGTTATTACTTATCACATATATACTAATGTGACATGATTTATATCATGCATATACTACTTATATGCTTCAATGTTTTATCCAACATATGTTATAAATGCAACTCAATGCTAAATTTTATACTATGATGCAAATATAAATTTAAATATACAAATACTACTGCATGATTACATATTTCAAAATATTTTACAATTCTCTTTTGAGATAAGTGACTTGTAGGCTGTCTCTCATCACAAAATGATGACATCACAATGGGCATATCTCAAGAATACAAGCCATCATGAGTACATTTCAGAATTATGATAATACATAGATTTCAAAGTTACAGTTAATTTTAAAAAGTTAGTATAACTTTACATACACCTAATGCACATACATAGTGTAAACACATAAATTAACATTTATTGTTGAAATAATGCACTTGTGACCACTCCATATTGTACACCTTACCTACGCTCAAACCCACAATTATAAACTACCATTCCTCTCTCTTTATGAAGATGACCCTTAGCACAAGGTAACCCTAATCACTAAATGTCACTATTTATCTATTTCATCAGTGTAAGCTAATTACTTGACTAATCCAAATCATTATTTCAATTATCCCAATGATTTAAACAAGGGAATTCCATTAGGACTATCCCACCTTGTGCCCTAGTCCAAATAGGGTAACCTTGTCCCATATACAATTTTGTCACGATGGGTCCTTTCACACATTTCACATGTCCCATCTAAGGAATTCCCAATAAAGCCACATTTTCTACCCATTTTCTCGCTAGAGTCTTATATGATTGAAAAACCCCAGAACATATAACTACACATTGAGAGAATATTCTTTATTATTCCTAATACAAAGTCCACACAACCCATACAACACAAAACTATGTCTACATATCATTCCAAGGTCATAAGGAATTGTCAAGGCACTTAATCACACTCAATTTTGCACTAGAATTTTGCATTTTGCATCAATATTTCTCACACACCATTTAACATGGGATAACTACATGAAGTTTGATCCCTCTTCGGAGTAGTGGTATGTAGGTATTGCTCATCACAATGGGGTATTGAGGTCTAACACAACTTCAAATGCTCACCCATCTTTACTTCTTGATGTTATTTGGTATCCTTATACACAAAGGTATGGCTTTGATGAAAAGAAGGATTACAGTGGCTCCTGCAATGGATCAGAGGTCCATACATAGTCACATAGGGTTAATGATCATACACACACCTATCATATTCATTTTAAAAAACAATTACTTATATGACATTGGTGCCCTCTAAATACACTAGAGAAAATCACCTTAGTTTGATTTTAGTGACCTTGTCTGAAGTGGATGTAGAGCCATATTCCTAATTCACAGTCATCTTATAGTCCTACACTTCCAGAATTCTAGGAAAGTCAATTTATTACACTCTTTTCCATGCTTGCACATGTCTAAAAATAATAATGTTTAAAAATTAGTGAATGCTTGATTTATTATAATATTATACAACTTAATTTAGCTTAGTTTAATTTATCTAATTAGGATTTAACATTCTCCTATTTCCCAATTTAGCATAAAACATATTGGGTGAACTCGTTGATTTTTGACAACTGAAAAACCCTAGTTATTCATGTTACTAGGGTTTATTACCTTCTTTCTGTTATTTCCAATTGTTATATTAAGGTTTTCAGATTTGATAAATTAATTGTTAGTAAAAATATTTCAATGTTTCATTTTTTATTTCATGCAATCTAAAAAAATTATTGTAATATGTCTTGGACCTAGTTTTAAATCAAGTGTTCTTTAAATTAAATACAATCTGATTCCATTTGATACTAGCACCATGGCTAAACTAGTTAATAGATTTGATAATGCTGACAATAGACAATTAAAGGGCTATCTTTCACAAATTCCACATCTTCAAGATGTATTCATCAACATTGTTAGAGAGGAAGTAAAGAAGACTTCTAAAGGGCAAACTTCTGAAACTTCTACTGAAATGGGTTCCTTTCCTTTCACTACAACTTTTGTACCAAAATATATTATGGGAAAACCTAAGTGTTACAATAGATGCACATTGCAATTTGTACTAAACCTTTCAATAATCCACCATTGGTTAGCACACACTCTCTTCTAGATGCACAACCCTCATGTAATAACTTTTTGAGTTACAGGCTAAGGTGTTGCACATGGAAATTATTACTTTCAAAATCAGTGAAAAACTTGATTTGCATACTTTTTTGCATAATCCATTGGCTCCACATAATTTAGAATATATTCTACCATTTGGTTTTATGACACCTAAGCTTAAATTGTATGATGGAAAAGGTGACCCCGAACAAATTTGAGAGAATTTCCTGTAACATGTTTGGACTATGCATCCAATGATGCATTAATGACTAAGTTATTCCACATAATTATAAAAGAGTATTCTTTGAGATGGTTTTATGATTTACCATACCAATTAGTGCACACATTCAACCCTTTGACAGATTTATTTCTTACACATTTTTTCATCAACATAAGTGATGAGATCTCATACACTCAGATTACCAAGCTTAAACATGAATCCCATGACCCTTTTGTAGATTATGTTTTATGTTAGAAGAATATGCTATCAAAGATGATGAATCTAATGGAATTTAAGGAATTACATAATAAATTTAAACAAAGTTTGCTTCCACCACTACATGAATTTTTCATGTTCAATAAGTTGTAATTATTTGATGATTTATGCCACAATGAAGGATTGAAAAGTCAAGATATAAGCAATGAACTAGCTTAAGTACGTGAACAAACCGGTTCCTACTTATAATCAAAAGACTCAGAGTAAGCTGTCTTATAAGGTCAAGCAAAGTGAGAACAAAAGTTATCCAAAGATAGCAGAAAATGTAGTTTTAGAACTCGTTATGTGTATTATGTTTTCAGCTCCAGTAAGGAGAAAGTTCAAAATTTTGCCATAATCTCACTACAAAGTATTAAAAATTTTATTAGAATGTCACATCATATCTTTCCCTCGCATTAAATATGTCTATGTGAGTATACCTTTTCCAAAATGATTTTATCATAATGCTTTTTACGAGTTTCATAAAGCAGTCAGTCAAACTACTAACAAATGTATCATTTTGAGGCACAAGATACAAAATTTAATTGATGATAAAGTCATTTATGTGAGTACATCTACTAAGAGTGCATAACCACAACATATTGATAATAAGGTAATGAATATATTAAGTAACCCATTCCCTAAGTATACAACTCCAAAAATGATAGAAAAGTCTGAGGTGCACTATACTTAGAATGTACATCTACCACTAGCTTCCTATCATTCGCAATAAGAGGCACATCATATTTTGAATAATATCATCAATACATATCATTTTTCAGTAATATCTATACCAATTATCACATTTTTAAAGGATGATATTGTCAATGATGACTTCAATTTGTACTCTCTATTCATTCAGGCTTATATTGATCATCAACCTATCCTGAGTGTCATGGTTGTAATGGTTACAATGTGAACATGTGTACGATTACACTCCTTTCACACCTTGGGTATATAGATAAGGACATATCTCCTTCAACAACAATGATTAAAGGATTTAATGGACACATTCATGATTTCATTGGTGATATCACCTTACCATTTCAGGTTGGGCTAGCACATATGGTAACCTGATTTATAATTGTACCCAGTGTGGGAGTCTTTGATGTATTATTGGGATGTCCTTGGATTAAAATTATTCATGTAGGCCCTTCCATAGTTCATAGATGCCTAGAGTATATTTCTTTGAATGAGTTTATCATGGTTCATGGTATTCCATATGAATACCCCATACAACTAAATGTTAATCATTCCTACACAACCAATTTTAGTTGAGCGATCTCAAGTGGCTCAACCTACTCAAAAACTTCAACAGAAAGTGGCAACACTTCCAAGGAGAGATATACTTGAAAATCCACTTCATCAATAAATTGTTATAGATTCTACAAGGTTATTTTCCACTCCTAGATTAGCATCAAAAGTGGTGAAAAGTGTTCCACACAGAACTTTAGTTCAGAATTCTTACACTCCATAATGGGTTTTGAAGAATACATGAGTTTATAGTATAATGTAATTTATATAATGTTGTCCCCCAAAAATATCACTCATTTTTGGAACAAAATTTGAACTATTTTGGTCCAATAGACCAAAATCCTCTCTCCCCTTTTCAAAAATTGCTCTGAGCATTTAAATTCTTCATTATTCAAGATTTTTTAGATTTCTACGGACTCTGCAGGCTTGAATCTATGGACTCTACAGGCTTGAATCTATAGACTCATTTCTATGGACTCTACCAATTCTACAAGCTCATTTCTATAGACTTCACAGGTTAGTTTCTACGGACTCTGTAGGAGAGAAACAGGTTCAACACTTAGCCATTTTTTTCTATCGTGAAGAAACTGTGAAAACTGCCAAGTGTCATCTGCCGAGACATTATGATTTGCTTCTTAAAGCAGTAGAACTTGCCACGTATTCCTTGTAAGATAAATGGAGCATGCCAAGGGTCAACATCTGCATGAATCCAAGTGAGTCCCAAGTGTTTCTACAGTGTTTCTAAAGCATAGTGGAAGCTACCACGTGTCATCTTCTACGGGACTTTGTGCCCCCACAATTGCCTTTAGTGTGTTTTCTTTCTATTCTTGTGTAAAGGATCTTGGGATGACTTTGTGCCCTCATTATTCTTCGTATTCTATTTCTGTGTAAAGGACTTTGGGATGACTTTGTGCCCTCATTGTCCTTCGTATTTCACTCTTTGGCAATTGAGGTGGAGACTTTGTGCTACATTTCATCCTATTGTGTTACTGTGCCCTGTTACAGTTACTTGTCACCCCCTGAAAGGTTCTTTTTGTCTGCTAAACAGCACTTCTAAAAGAAGAGGAGTGTCTTCTATCATTTCATCAAGATTTCTACTTTGATTTATGAACATCATCTCTGAAAAAATAGAGATGGATGGTTTATTCTACCCTTGAGTGTTATTTTTTGCTTATATATATAGTATATAGCTCCTACATATTTACAGGGAACCTACCCTTGATGAGAGGAGAGATTTGTCTCCTTTTGATGTAGTAAACCTACACATTTGGATGACTAATTTCCCTATGATGTGGTTGAAGAGACCTATTTTTCCCATCAGTTAGCTGATTGACAAAATATTCATCCAATAGTTTTTGGCGACTCTACTAGGGATTTACGTGCAATTTGAAGTCTCAATTTTTAGATTGAAGCACTCCCTGCCTTTATCCATTATAGACTCTGGCGACTCCATTTTGTGTCTTACCCATTATCATTATAGCCTTACCATCTTCCTCAACCTCTATGGCAATTTAGATAGAATGCGGAGTTTGAAGCCTCAAGCTTCAAGCTACAGCAGTGCCAGTTCTTTCCCATTTTTGTTTTACAATCTGGCAGATCCATAGTATACACAAAGCCAAAGGGCTAAAGGTATTGTTGACCCTATATTTGAGTTGGTACAACAAAGTAATTTTGATCTGTTTTCTTCACCATCTCACCTCCAACGAACCAGGAGCTTTCCTCCTACTAAAGTAAAGTCTCCATTACTAGGCAAAACATCCATTTTCACTATTAATAAAGCTTTGTCAATACTTACCCCTATGAGACTTGTTATCCCACCTTTCCATAGTCATACAATGGCAATTCAAGGTCCTTGGGGTAATTATTTTGGCCCACTCAATTTAAATCCACCTCTACATGAGCTACCATGAAGTTCAAGGAAAAATTACCCCAAGTTCTATGGTGACCAGAAGGTTCATCCTAATAAACATATTGTAGCCTTCAGCATAGCCTGTGACATAATAGGTGTGGAGTATGAGGATGTAATAGTCTGGTTGTTTATGGAAACTTTACAAGGTGTTATTGTAGACTGGTTTTATCATCTATAGGCCCAGACTGTGACTGACTGGAACACCCTCAAACCCAAATTTGAAGCCAGATTCAAGCCTGCAGAAGATGCACATGCCCTGCTAGCTCAACTCACACAAATGAAGAAGGAACCTCATGAACCAATGAGGGATTTCATAGCCAAGTTTGACAAATTGAGGATTAAGATTCCTGTAATTGCTCAGCCTACACCTAAGAATCTCAAATGTTTCTTCATCAACTCTCAGCTGCCTGAAGTAAGTTTTTTGTTGAGACGTGCTGGCCAAATAGACTTTGCTACAGCTCAAGAATTGGCTACTGAGGTAGAAGATGACCTTATCTTGGCATGAAAGATAAATAGAGATCCAAACAGAGGTAAATCTTCTTCATCTTCTGAATATACATCTATAGGTACTATTGATCCAATGGTGTAGAAGCTAGCTAATGATTTACTAGCTCTCAAGAAGCAAATGGCACAAGGGATATCTTCAGCTCCCTTATATAGAGATATGCCAAGAAGGACATTCTCCAATCAGTCATACCAAGGTAATGCTGCTAGAAATCAAGGACAGCCAAATCATCTTTCTCCCCCACAAGGAAAACTTGTTATTGAAGCACCCCCCAACCAATTTAGCAGTTAGATATCTCAAAATAGAATCTAATTTCTCTTTCTAGCCTGAATTGAACCAAGAAAATGGCACTGATCTCCTTGCCAAAGATCAAGAAGAGTCAGTTGGTGACTCCAACATTAGTTTCCTGAATTACCAAGATGAACCTAGAAGTGAAGTTAAAGTAGATGAAGGATCATATGTTGTGTTCACGCAGTCCAAGAATCAGTCAGCCCAATCAGTCGATAAGGAAAAAGTAGAAGAGTAACCTCAACCAAAAATTTCAATTGTTAAATGAGAAACTTCTCTACCTTTCTAGCCAAAGGACCCAATGAGTAATAAAAAGGTAAGTACATCAAGCATTCCTTCATCTTCAACTTCAATTCCATAGACCAGTCCTCCCCCTCCTAAAAACTAGAAAGATGAACTCCCTTCTTCTGTTCCTAGTCCATTTCAGTCATTTTACATAATCAACCATGTCAAGAAGACCAAAATTCAAATGTCTGAATTTAAATTATTACAAGCCAATCGTGAGCAGTTGGACAGGTTGGTGGAGTGTGTGAAAAATAAAGTTGTCCCTAAAGGACAAGATGTTAAAAAAGTAACTCATGATTCCCCAAAGAACATGTCCATCCCAAATAATCTTGTCATTACTCCTCTTTCTGCCCCATGGAAAATAGAGCCTTTTTATATTTCCCTATCGATAAATGGTCACAAACTGAGCAATTGCATCATTGATTTTGGTGCTTCAAATAATGTCATGCCTGCCAAAGTGGTAGAATCTCTCAGACTCACCCTGACCAAAACCTTTGGAAGATGTTTCTCCATGGAGAATAAATAAGTACCTCTGCTAGGAGTATTTGCAACATTCCCAGATAAAAGAATCAAGAGGACAGTCCTAGTGGCTAATGTTCCAGCCTCATATGGCATTCTTCTGGGGAAATTTCTGCAAGGATGTTGGTGGCAAATTGAACATGGACCTATCTGAAGCAAGGATCCCTATCAAAGGCATCATGCAGACGCTGCTTCTTGAAAAAGAATCAAAATATGTTGTCACTCAGACATCAGCCCCTGAAGCTCAAATTTTGTTTGAATCTTCAGGCATGGGTAATTACTTCTTAACCACATAAGATATTCATGTTTTAACAGATGAAAGTCCTGTAGGTGATGATCTAGAAATCAAATCAGATGAAATAGCAGAAGATGTGAGAGAGCACAGTGTAAATTAAAAAAATCCCCTTCCAAGTAAGGAAAAATCTAAGGAAAGATCAGTTTTTGATGATATTTAGATCCTAGAATTTGATGGCAGCAATTCTTCTACCAGCTCAGGAGCTGGGATTGTGTTAATATCTCTTCAAGGAGATGTTTTTCCTTCTTCATACAAGTTACAGTTTAGCAACACCAACAACACAGATGAGTACGAATCTCTATTGCTTGGATTGAAGGCTGCTCGAGATAAAGGCATTAAACTCCTTCATGCTAAAGGAGATGTTGAACTAGTGGTTTCTCAAGTAAAGAACCTGTATCAAACCAAAAATGAGAGATTACGTTATTACCGTAATATAGTTTGGGATCAAATTGAAAGCTTTGATGCTTTCAACATCTCTACCATACCCAGGGAATTCAATGACCGAGCTGATGCACTGCTTATTTCAATAACCCTCTTAGTTCCTCATCTAGACTTCAAAGGAAATAAGTACACTATCGAATTGGTCTTTAGACCAAGTGTGCCTGATAATGCCAATCATTGGCAAGTGTTCAATGGCAACAACTAAATCATCGCCTTTCTGGAACAAAAAGACAGCTTCAAACATCTTCACTTTGAAAGCAATTAGATCTAGAAACTTGAATCTTCTCCTAAAATGAATTCAGACGCAGGTGAAGAATTCTTGCAGCTAAAAGGAAATAAGATTCCTAAAGGATTGGTTTCTCTTGAGAAACTATTTGACAAGCACTATAGGTTTATCAAACAGCAACAAATGGATTCAAATTCCTCCCAGGGGTTTGATCAGATAAATTTGGGTACTAAGGAAAATACCAAGATGGTGAACATTAAGAAGTGTTGTACTTCAAAGGAGAAACTCAAATTTATTGATCTACTTTGTCATTACATGGATGTTTTGGCATACTCTTCTAATGATCTGAAGTCGCTCATGCCTGAGGAAATTCACTATGAAATTCCTCTCAAGGATGATTCAATGCCTTATAAGCAGAAATCTTGGCAGTATAATCCAAAGATATCAGGTACTATTATGTCTGAGATACAAAAAATGTTGAATACTAGGATAATTTTTCTAATCCATCATTCCACATGGATTGCCAACATAGTCCCTGTGAGGAATAAAAATGATGAAATTTGCATCTATGTGGATTTCAGGAATCTGAATCAATCATCTTTAAAGGATAACTATCTTTTGCCCATCATGGATCAAGTACTTCAGATAGTGATTGGCTCAGAGATGTTATCAATGCTAGAAGGCTTCTCAGAATACAATCAAGTTGAAGTTAGTGAAGCAGACTAGCACAAGACTACCTTCACCACACCTTGGGGCACATTTGCATATAGAAGGATGCCTTTTGGATTGATAAATGTTGGCACCACCTTTTAGAGAGAAATGGACCTATATTTCAAGGATGAGATGGGTAAGTTCATTATAGTTTATCTTGATGACTTGATCGTCTTCTCTAAGCATCATCCAGATCATATACGCCACTTGAAAAAAGTGTTAGAGCGCTGTCGTCAGAATGGTATTTCCTTGAACTTCAAGAAGTCAGTTTTTGGAGTAACAGAAGAGAAACTTCTTAGACACATTGTGTCCAAAGGAGGCATAAAGATTGACTCAGACAGAGTCAAATCTATCCAAGAGCTTACCTTGCCTACAAGTAAGATTATTGTTCACTCTTTCTTCGAGAAGGTGAATTTATTACGAAGATTCATTCTTGAGTTTGCTGAGAAGACTCAACACATTGTGAACATGATGAAGGGAAAATCCACCTTCAGTTGGACTGAAGAAGGCAAGTCAGCATTTGAGGATATCAAGACTGCCATTGCTTACGTCCCAATTCTGGTTTGTCCAGACTACAACAAAGAGTTCACTATATACAGTTATGCTTCTGAACACATGCTTTCAGCAATTCTGATTCAATAGAATAAAGAAAGTATGAAATCTCCCATTGCTTTCATGATTTTCCCTCTCAAAGATTATGAGCTGAAGTACTCAAACATGGAGAAGCACACTTATGCAGTGGTGAAGGCAATCAAGCATTTATGCTTCTACATCTTGAATTCTCACACTACTGCCTTGGTTCCTGATACCACAGTCAAATCCATACTAGCTTAGCAAGAGTTTGGGATAAAAAGAGGCAATTGGATTGCAAATATTCAAGATTTTGATCTAGTCATCAAGCCAATAAAGCTGGTATAGAGAAAAGGCCTATTTCAATTAATTACTGATAACAAACCAGAAAAAATAAAGCATGAAGAAGCAGAGGTGGAAGACACACTGATAGTTCTCTTTGTCTCCACCACGAATGAGTGGTATTTAGGTTTTGCTCATTTATTTACTTATGGTGAGTGTCATGCTCACATATCTTACAAATAAAGGAGGACTATCAAGTTGAAAGCTACCGATTTTGTCCTTTGGAACAACGGCCTATACAAGAAGAGCCTTAATAGAGTGTTCCTTCACTGTGTGGATAAGGAGCAACAAAGCCGACTTTTGAAATCTTTCCACAATCTAACCTATGGAGGACATTTTTCTGCTTCTGTAACTACCCACAAGATTCTGTGATCCAGGTATTATTGGCCTACTCTTTTTCAAGATGCATACAAGTGGGTAAGAAAATGAGAACTATGCCAACAGTTTGTTGAGAGACCTAAGTTAGCTGCCTTACTTCTCAAGCTAGTGGTCATAGAGGAACCATTCCAGCAATGGGAATTGATTTTATTAGAGCTGTAAACCCATCTTCAAGTGGTGGACATGATTATGTCCTTACAACAACTGACTACTTCACCAAGTGGGTGGAAGCTATCCCAACCAAGCATGCCACTTCAAAAGTAGTATGCAACTTCCTCAAGGAGAATATCATTTCCAGGTTTGGGGTCCCAACCAAGATTGTCATAGACAACACAAATTGTTTCACTTCTCAAGAGATTACTCAGTTTTATTTTTACTATGGGATCACCCTCTCTCACTCTTATGATTACTTTCCACAAGGGAATGGACACGCTGAATCAAGTAATAAGAACTTGATGACTATCATCAAGAATCTGGTGGATGACAACCAAAGGACATGGCATAAAGCATTATTTGATGTTTTATGGGCAGACAGAATTACATCAAAAAGAGCAATAGGTATGTCTCCTTTCCAACTTCTTTATGGTATCAACGCTGAGATACCAATCACCTTAGAATTGCCAGCATTAAAATTGGCTAAGGAAATTGAAGATCAGACATATGAAAGTTCCATTAATAAGAGGATCATGTACTTGACTAAGTTGGATGAGCAGATAACTATGGTAGTGGACCGAATTGCTGCACATCAAAGTTTGGTGAAGAAGCTCTTCGACCAGAAGGCAAAAAATTATGATTTCCAGGTTAGAGATCAAGCCCTACTATGGGACAAGAGCAGAGAACCAAAGGGAATGCATGGGAAGTTTGACTCTCTATGGAGAGGCCCATTTATTATCCATCAGCTCAATGGTGAGAATAGCTTCTTGTTGAAATATCAAGATGGCACACTCTTTTCTCTGCCTTACAATGGGCAACATCTGAAACACTTCAATTCATGAAGTATCAGATAATATTAGCTTGTACATATGTATATTTGTATAGTTTTTAGTTTTATTTTTGTGATTTTATTTTTGTTTTTGTCGACTTTCTTTTTGGGTAAAATGACTCCATAGCCCAATTGCATACTTCAAGGCACTGGAGATTCTAGTTTATACTCCCCTCAGTTGTTCCAACTGAATGAATATCCCCAACTGGAGCTAGCTGTTGTCCCCCAAAAATATCACTCATTTTTGGGACAAAATTTGAACTATTTTGGTCCAACAGACCAAAATACTCTCTCCCCTTTTCAAAAATTACTTTGAGCATTCAAATTCTTCATTATTCAATCTTTTTCAGATTTCTATGGACTCTGCAGGCTTGAATCTACAGACTTTGTAGGCTAAGTTCTACGAACTCTACAGGCTTGAATCTATGGACTCTGTAGGCTTGAATCTATGGACTCATTTCTATGGACTCCACCAGTTTTATAAGCTCATTTCTACAGACTTCACAGGTTAGTTTCTACAGACTCTATAGGAGAGATACAGGTTCAACACTTAGCCATTTTTTTCTATCGTGAAGAAACTGCCAAGTGTCATCTGTCAACACACAATATGATTTACTTCTCAAAGTAGTGGAACTTGCCACGTATCCCTTGTATGATAAATGGAGTGTGCCAAGTGTCAACATCTGCATGAATCCAAGCGAGTCCTAAGTGTTTCTACAGTGTTTTTAAAGCTTAGTGGAAGCTGCCACATGTCATCTTCTATGGGACTCTCAAAAGGCATCCAAAGCCTCTATAAGTTAAGTGGATATTGCCACGTGTCCTCACCTATTTCACAGTGGATGCTGCCACATGTCACTTGTTAAGATCGGTGAAAAATCGACTAAGGCAAAGCCAAAGGAAAAAGTGCCCTTGTGGAGGGCAATGAACCAAGGACATGTACCCTTGCAGAGGGCAGCGAGCAAAGGCGGACATAGGGAATTCCTTTGGAAAAGTTCTCACGGCAAAATGGTTAAGGCAAAAATCCTTAAGACTTTTTGTTTGAAGGAATTCACCCGTGAAGAAAGCCCAATAGAAAGCAGAGGCAAAATGAAGGAAGATTTCCTTCGAACAAATTGTCTGAAAGAATTCCTTCAGACTTTTTGTCTGAAGGAAAATTCTGTTGAAAATAGAAAACCCATCGAGGAAATAAAATCCTGAAGGCCACTCGAAAGATCCTAAAGGGTAGGTACACTTGTGGGAGGCTCTCACTAGGGAAAGTGGACCATTTCTCAAGACCCCAAAGGGAAAGTTCCCTCTGGGAAAGATCAAACCTCAAGTTATAGTAGAACGTGCCACGTGTCCCTCATAAAGTTGTAGCAAAAGCTGCCACGTGTCCCTCATAAAGTTGCAATAGAAGCTGCCACATGTAGTCTATCGAGACACAGTTTCTAGTAACTTTCAAAGTAGCAAAACATGCCACATGTCATCTACAAAGCTCAGTGGAGGTCACTAAGTGGCAACATCTACAGCTTCTTCCTTTTGTTTTGTAAGGACTATGGTGGGTCCCGAGTGAGTGGCTAAACTCAAGTGAAACATGCCATGTGTCATCATCTACATGAATCCAAAAGAGTCACAAATGTTTTTACAGTGTTTCTATGAGCTTGATAAAAGCCACCACGTGTCATCCTCTGCGAGATTCTCAAAAGACATCTAAAGCCTCTATAAGTTAAGTGGAAGCTACCACGTGTCCCTCATACAGTTGTATCAAAATGTGCCACGTGTCCTCACCTGTTTCACAATGGAAGGTGCCATGTGTCACTTGTTGAGATCAGTGGAAAGCAGCCTCAAGCAAAGAAAGAGGCAACGACGGATGATTTCAAAGGAAGGTTCAAAGGTTCAATCGGTAGGATCAAGCAGTCGGTTCAAAAGAGTGCCCCAAAGCCCACAAGCCAAAGTACCCTTATGGAGGGCAAGGGATGAGCAAAATAGACCTTTCTTGAAGCTCGAAAGATGAACCAATGAACTGATTGAACTTTGAACTAAATTAGTTCAATGGTTCAAAGGTTCAACATGGACGGTTCAAAGGAGTGTCCCAAAGCTGAAAGAATAAGTGCCCTTGTGGAGGGCGGTGAACTAAGGATATGTACCCTTGTGGAGGGCAGAAAACATTGGTTCAAAGACCAAGAAAGTGATTAAACCAAGAAAGAGATTGAACCAAGGAAGCGATTGAACCATTGACGTCCCTGTAGATGTCAAATTTAAGATAATGAAATATCCATCAATTTTCAAATACGGCACAGATCCTGTGAACAAATTCAACGACCGGCCAAAGAGATAGCTCGAGAGCTCAAATCGCACAAATAAGGATGAAATATAGCAAGGAAAGGGGGAATGATGGAGAAAGATCAGAAATATTTGTGCACAAGATTTGTTTCTAAAAGGTAAAGCAACCCACCAGGTGGACATCAGAAGAGCACAAACATTCAATGGCATGGCCCATTTTTCTACATCAAGTAAAGCAAATAGTTGCACGCACATCAAGAAACACATCAGGTGGCCCATATTAAAATTGATGCTCGATTCCAACATAGCCCATGGATATAATTTAAAATGCATTAAAGGCATTGAATGCATCATAACACATTTTTGTGAAACAAAGAACTCAAGTCTTTCTTGGAGTACTATATATTGGACTCTTTCTTATTATTTAAGAGGATCTCTCTCTGTTATCAGAAACAAAACTCTGCCCAAATTGATAGGCATTATTGAGACTTTGAGCTCAAATTGTTGATCATATTTTGTTATTTGAATAAGAAAACAAGTGACTTTTCAGACTTTGTGCTGGAATAGCTTGGTTGTTGGGAAAATTGTTCTTATGTCTATTTCCTTAATAAGTTTTTTGTCCATTTAATTGAATTAGTAAAATTAGTGAAAATAATTAGAAAGGTGTCATGAAGCCAACTGTGGAGATACTTTGTGCCGCCACAATTGCATTTAGTGTGTTTTCTTTTTATTCTTGTGTAAAGGATCTTGGGACGACTTTGTGTCCTCATTATCCTTTGTATTCTATTTTTGTGTAAAGGACTTTGTGATGACTTTGTGCCCTCATTGTCCTTCATATTTCACTCTTTGGCAGTTGAGGTGGAGACTTTGTGCTACATTTCATCTTGATGTGTTTCTGTGCCCTATTACAGTTACTTGTCACCACTTGAAAGGTTCCTTTTGTTTGTTGAACAACACTTTTGAAATAAAAGGAGTGCCTTCTGTCATTTCATTAGGATTTCTACTTTGATTTATGAACATCATATCTGAAAAAAGAGAGATGGATGGTTTATCCTACCCTTGAGTGTTATTTTCTGCTTATATATATAGTATATAGCTCTTGCATATTTACAGGGAACCTCCCCTTGATGAGAGGAGAGATTTGTCCCCTTTTGATGTAGTAAACTTGCACATTTGGACAACCAATTTCTCTATGCTATGGTTGAAGAGACCTATTTTTCCCATCAGTTAGCTGATTGACAAAATATTCACCCAACATATAACATACTTCATAACATGATCATGACCATGGCATGTATACCACACAATCATATCACTTTTTATATTCTGAGTTGAGTCCAATCACCTCCAAGTGGCATGATACTTTCTATTCACGAGAGATCATCCTTGCTATGTTATATCTAGGACCTATTGATTGTCAAAATCTCATGGAAGTCATTGGTTAGTATGTTAGTTTTCTTTTTCATTTTCATATAAATAAAATACAAAAAAATATATATAATATTCCATAAAATTCTAAAAATCATGACTTATACATAATATGTGTAGTTCATTTACACCAGTTGATTTCTACTTCAATATATGCACTATTTATATTTATCCAATTTTATGCCAAACATGCTTCACAAGTTTGTACTTGAGTAAATTGACAAACACACAAGTTGCCATTTTTAAAAATATCTACAGGTGGTGACACTGTCTTAGACTCAAAAAAATTATAAAGACAATAACACCCTATTTGGACACTCATGCCCTGCTATGTTGTCTAATTCCATTAGGATCATCCGAGTGAACACATGTTTTATTTTATCATAATCAAACCACTCCCATTCCTCTTATCAATTTCATTGGGGGCATCATACACAAGTTCTATCATTGTATGACCATCCCTTTTATTTCTTGCTTGAATACATTATATTGTGTGATTATGTGTTCCCTAACATTTACACTACTATATTACTAGATACTTGAGTTATTAAATATAACGATGTTTCAAATTACCTATGCAGATAATACTTCACTTATTCATTCATGATTTTCATGTTTGTTATTTATGCTACATGTTTACGTGTATTCAACTTGTTTGGTTTATGGACATTTTAACATGTCCTTGCTTGTAGCTCTAAGCCTTCATTGTGTGTTTCTATAAGTGTCAGTGACATTTGAAAATATCCCTTGTATATGGCCCCTTAGTCATAGTGCATGTTTTGTGTGGTTATTGTGTGTGCTCTTTATATGTGTGCATCATGGTCATGACACTTGTTTGTTTGATTTGCTCAACTTTCAATGTCATGATGGACATCATGCATCTTCCTAGTTTTTCAGTGCCATGATGGATATCATGCACCCTCCATGAGTTGTGCTAATTATTTTTAGTCATCTTTAGTATATGATCACTTAGTTGTGTGCCTAATTTATGACATCTATCTTAACAATGTTACTATGTATGCATGTTTCCACATGCACTTTACATTAAACTTTTGATTAGTCTATATAGAAAGATACCATGTTGTTTCATGTTATCAATACTAATCATATTTACATGTTTTCATAACATCTCTCGCATAACTTTTTCTTGTTAGTTAAGTTGTTGTGCAGGGTTCATAACTCACCCCAAAACATGGGGCATACATGATGTCTTATCTTAGATACTAAGTTGTAACAATACATTATATAATTATATATCAATAGAATTTACACAGTGGATCATGATTCATACCCAAATTTTACCCAAAAAGTACTTATGGATAATCTCGCTCCATTTAGACTAGGGTGCAGGGAGTTGTCCAAAGTAGTACAATATTGTCTTAGATAAAAAAAATTAGCAAAATTCAAAATTATCAAACTCAAGCTTAGTACATAAGATAATTTCAATAGGTACCCAAACATAATTTACAAAAAAATACATAGGTTTATTCCAAATTAGGGGGCATCATGTGTGATATATGTTCCAAAATGATTTCATAGTTTTACTCAGAAATTTCACTTGCTATTACTCAATTTTAAAATTTGATATGCTCAAATACCATATTGGGGGCATGTACATGGTACATGGTCACTTCCTTGCTCAAAATTTCACCAAATTCTATAGAATGTGTTAGTAGTAGAATAGGATTGTAAAATCACAAAGTATTTGGGTATGCATTGTATGCAATTCACAACATTTTGTATCCAATATATCCTCTTTGTCTATTTGAGACACTCATTATATTTGAAAAGTCTTCAAAATGTGAAAAGTCTTATTCTAGTCTATATCAAAATATTGGAATGTGAAGCGACAAAGTCTTCAAAATATTGTTCGTTTGTATTGTAAAGAGATTCTGATTTTAGAGATCAATATAGAGACTATGACATGGTTTTCCTTGAAGTTTACTTATGTTTCTTTTGTAGATATGTATTATTTAATGTGTTTATTTTGTATATATGCTATGTTATGACACATTTTGTTATTATATAAATGTTTGTTGTGCTACTATGATATTATGGTGAATTTTGTTCAAATATGTGTTTGGTTAATAAATATCACTTTTTGGGAATTTTGCTTTTTTTTGTCTGAGTTTTGTATCACACAACTATCCCATATTAACATGTTATGATGGGTTTTCTAGGAACCTCTGCTAACAATGGTGCAATGAATGTGGAACCTTTAGTTGGAAACATGTTGAGATGGCTATTGAGACAAAGAGATTTGGAGAGATGTTTAGATGAAAGAATCCACAAACTAAAAGAGGAAGAGGTAAAGAGGATGGGATGTACTATAAGAGAAGTTATCTAATAGCATGTGTACAGTGAAATTTATGAAATATTTTGGTGTGAGTTGCCTGGACTATTAACTGTGTGGTTATCAAGACTAGAGTACCACTATTTTCAACCAAGAGCAACAAAGATCATAGTTTGGATGGAGGAGAAAATAGAAAATCTGTGAAACCTTGAGACTGATTGGACCTATATGATAGATCACCAGACCAAAGCTACCATCAATAAATGCATCATAGAGTTTGATGTACAAGGGTACTTGGCTTTAGAATCTATGTAGGACTTGTTTATAAGGGGAATCTAATGAAAGTTTTTCTAACAACTATCTACTCTTATTAATATGTTGGTTGTTAAAAAGGCCATGGTGCCTACACCTACCAACATGGATTAGTCACTTTAGGGGTTGTGTGGGTGCATGCAATAGGGGAGTGAATAATAAAGAGATAAAAAGAGAGACTTGAACCTAAACCTACAATATGGAGGATGCAGAGAAGCAGATCGCGAAGAAAATTTTGGGGCTAGAAAGAGAGTTGTGATAACAAAGAAGTTAGATTAAATAAAACAACCTAAATATAATTGTAAATAGGAGTAGGAGTAGAATAGAGGATGTCAAATATGTATAAGAGATGGGAACATAAAGAGAGCCTACAAAACTTATATAACTTGGAGAATTTAGAGATTATGTAGAGCAAGGAATGGAAAGGTCTAAGAGATAAGAGGACAAAGATTGGGACGCACAAGATATGATGTTGAATGAGGAAAAACTGAAAGGCAGAGAAGTAGAAGAGTACTTACAAGGTAGTGTTTGATCACAATTACAAGGGAGGACATTGTTTAGACCAAAGAAAGAATAATCTTTAGAGGAAGTTATGCTAACTAGTAAATTTATCGCATGTTTAAGTTCGTAAAAGGAAGAATTTGTAGCGAAGGATCATTCTTTTCAAGAGTACACATCCTATGAGACCAATTTACCATAAGGTGGAAGAAAGCAAGGTGTATAGGTTGGAACAAAAAGTAATTAGTTTGAATCATTTACATACATGTTTGGTAAACTTAGAGTATAGACTAAGAAAATAGTAGATAAGAAGAAATTGGAAGAAACTAAATTTATTTTTACAAGTTTTAAAAAATGCCGGTAAACTCTAGTTCACAATAGTCAACACTAGTAGTTACATAATAACTGACAGTAATAGTTACGCAACAACTAATACTATTAGTTACCAATATACCACTCATGTCTTTGAATGCAGGAGTTTTCATTACTTTGACAACATAAGATGGGTTTTCTGATGAACAATACTTGTTAACCTACAACATGAAGTGGTAGGTTAAGGGAGTAACCACAGATGATGTGAAAAAGTGTGAGCTCATCAAAGCCTTAATAGGTTGAGATCTAAAATTCATGTATAAATGAGATGTTTCTACCCCGAGCTTTTAACAAGTCAGGGACTAATTAATCATTGTTTCAATTTATTTCCTTTATTTCTTAGTTTTGAAAGTAAATAAAAGAAACTGAATATTAAGGTGCGTATATGAATATCTGTTATAATATGTGCATTAATCCAGATGAATGTGGGAACTCCTTTTTGGCTAGGGAGGATAACCTACAAATCACAAGAAAATTAGAAGAGGATTTGTTAGATGATAGGTTGATTGGATTTCCTAGTGTATGATAGATCCAAGAAGTGCAAGGCTTTTTAAGAGGTTGTCAATCCACTGTTAAGACAATCAAGTCAAAAATGATATAAGAAATATACTTACATTCAAATGATAAGAAAGTAAACACGTAAGAAAATAAATAATGTCCCTGTTTGAGAGATGATATGGTACGGTGGGTCAATACCATGCACAAGTGTATCAAGGTTAGGTTTAAAAGGTTTGGATAAGGCTACAAATAATTCAGGAATAGAAACATGAGTTTGATTGGGTGAAAAGGGTTAAAAATAACAATATATTGTTTTTTTTTTATAGTGACTGTCGGTGGTTGGGTGTGACCGGTGACGGTTGGGTTTGATCGGTGATGGTCAAGTGACTGGTGATGGTTGGGGTAACTGATGATGGTCCCTACAATTGACAATTATTGCTTGTAGAATTTTGTAAAACTTAAGATGAGCTGAAGATTAAATAGTTAATGGGCAGGAGTTAGAGTATAGATAGTTGGGGTAAGGGGTGGTGTGTAGTTGAGCGAAACAAGGTAGGAAAATGTGATAATGAAAGAAAACACTAAAAACAAAAAGAGGGTACATGTACGATGCCAAGTGAATGATTGTTGAAAACTTGAAGAAAGTTGGGCGGCATAACAATACTTGAACCTTCAAAGGTCATGCAGATAGATTTTTGAGATGCTAAGTACTTGCACAAATAAAATCAAGAGAGCCTGGATGTAATTTTTTTGGTTCCTTAACTCTTTCAAGAGCCTTGTATTTATAGCACAAACTTGCTAAGTGAGGAGAGAGAAAGTTTCCAAGTTGGGTGAGGATGAATTTGCCTATTTTCATTTAGTCTTTAAATTCTGGCGCTAAATAAAGTTTGTATTCTAGAGGATGCTTATCTTAAACAAAGCTGGAGTTTTCTTAAAAGCTTAATGCAAGCTAAGTGACCCAAACCATCAACGGTTACCTTAACCGATGATGGTTGAGGGGCCATAAATGAATGAGTGGAAAAGTGATAAATAAAAGGATGTGTTTAGGGTGATTTGTCATAATGAAGTTGTAAATAAATGCTAGTAGACTAGGTGGTCCACTAGACGAAGAGTCGATTAAGGGTCCATAGTTCAATATGCAATTGAAAACTATTGTCAAGTAGTTTTCAAGTGTCTGCATTTTGCCCATTTCTATTGTGTAGCTGTTGACAAATCTTCCACGAGTCAGATTTTTTCTTGATATTTGGAAAGTTCCCGTCTCTAGCCAAGGATGGAAGAATTCATTATTTTCCTTTGCTGATTCGGAAAGGGCTCAGACGAGATTTTCTACGGACTCACTCAGCAAGGAAGGTTTTCTATGGACTCAGTCAAATTTTATATGCAGTCAATTAAGCAAAAATCTATGGACTTACTCAGGTTTGTAAAGCACTTAGTAGAAATTCTAAAATAATTTAAAGGCAAGGAGAAGACAGTTTTAAGACTTCTGAAGGGCAGGGTACCCTTTGAAAGGGACACTTACAAAAGGCTCAAAGGGCACCTACCCTTCGGGCAGGTGGAAGACCAAAATCACAGGCCTCTGCAAAAAGCTTGGGTGCCTCCAATTTTTCCAAAGACCACTACTGAATGACACGTAGATTGTCGGGAGGACACGTAGACGACCAGCTGGAGGACACTTGGCTGCCAAAGGGTGTTTCAAAGATCAAAGGCAAAGTTAGAATCCTTCAGACTTTTTGTCTGAAGGAATTTGGAATTACTTATACACAAACTCGGGGAAATTCAAAGAAAGTTGCAAAAAAACTTTAGACGAAAAAACTAAGGGTATGGAAGCCAAATCGCCGACAAAGGCTGCAAGACAAATTTCAAAGGAATTTAGACAGCCTCTCATCAAAAGAAGCCTGCAGTTATGACTCAGCCGACCAATGCAATAAGAGCTGACAGAGAAAAATAGCACAAAGGAATAAACCCATAGAAATATTTTTGAAGGAAACGTGACAGTTCTGGTGACGTCCTGCAGGCCGTCAATTTTTTCTTGTAGGAAGTAACCGTTGGAATTTAAAAGAGGTAGCAAAAAATCCAAAAATAAATGGAAGTCGACTGTGCAAAAGGAATAGAAAATAGATGGTCCGATGAAGAATTGAACATGGAATCTTGCCAGAAATAAACACGACCAGAATTAGAAGATTTACATGCAAACATTTGAGCTATTTTCGAACGTGAGATCTATTTTCAGATGCTAGAGCTATTTTTGAATAAATGGTCTAAGTTTCAGTTGACTAATCATTGGGGCCTGTTTGTCTTCATTCAACGCATGCATCCAAAGGACTAAATCTAGCTTCAACAAGAGTTTTGAGTTCATATTTGGAGTTGACTAATTGATCAAGCGCCACATCCACTAGAAGATTTACATGAAGAGAAGAGGTGGAGACACGACTAGAATTAGAAGATTTACATGTAAACGTTGGAGCTATTTTTGAACGTGAGATCTATTTTCAAACGCTGGAGCTATTTTTGAATAAATGGTCTAAGTTTCAGTTGACTGATCATTGGGACCTGTTTGTCTTCATTCAATGCATGCATCTAAAGGACTAAATCTGACTTCAACAGGAGTTCCAAGTTCATATTTGGAGTTGACTAGTTCATATTTGGAGTTGACTAATTGATCAAGTGCTGCATCCACTAGAAGATTTACATGCAAAGAAGAGGTGGACCGTTCATGACAAGGATGGGCGCACTTCAACAAATGAATAGGCTTCATGCAAGAACAATTGAAAAAACATATTTTATTTTAAGGCCAAGTAAAGCTTGGAGTTAACAAAAGAAGATCTTTCTCTTCAGGTTTATACACCTATCTTTGGCCTCTTGTAAATTGCTATATAATGGCTTGTAGCCTTGATTAAAAATGATCCAATCTCTCTTGGTTAGACCAGACTCTGCCATTAAGAGTCGTGTAACCTCTTTGATCAATAAGAAGGACTGTACTTTCAAATTTCAAGCATGACATAGTGTATATTCCTTCAGCAATTTGCATAAGTGGTAGAGTTTTTTCTCCCTTCCCAAATTATGTTTTGTACTTAGTTGCTATATTGTCCTTGTGCAGGTCATGTCAAAGTGTTCTTTATTGTCTTTTGTTGAAACTGTAAGTGGATGTTAGGTGGCTGCAAATTGTCTTTTATCAGACCTCTCTCCACCATTTCCCTCAGGTTTTAGTCATTGGACTGAACCTCTGCATGAAATACTTATGCACAAGTGATTAATTGAAGTCTAAGGTCTTCCTCCTCTCTTGTCCGTTCAGTGTTCAAGGTTCTAAGCTGAGTAGGAATCTTCATTGATACATCATACAAGAACCAACCTTCTCTAGAGGTTCTTCTCGCTATTGAGGCACCCACCCTCGTGAGAAGATCCCATTATTTCAGCCAGATAAAGGACTGGTCATTTCCCGCACGTCCTCGAATTAGGGTGCAGCTCTAAGTTGACAACAGTAGATTTAAGCAAGTTGCAAAACAAAAATAGGTTGTTGATCAAGATCTAGGTCTAGTTGCCTCGAGTTTGGGAGGGAGGAGGTGTTCCCCCTCAAATCGAGAGTCAATGAAGGAAGATGGTAATCGAGTCATGGTTTGATAAAAGGTAGAGTGGTTGTGAATATACATAACATGTAACGAAGTACAAGACTCAAAAGCACGCCAAGACAAAAGTTGCCAATGTTAAAAATAAGGTCAAGTTCAAGGATAAATGTCAAGGTAACCAATCCCTAGTGTTGGTCATAGCTGATTAGGTCATAATTGTCATGTCTCTTAAAAAGGGTCGGTCTTTGCTCAGGTATCTAAGGTAGGAAGTGCACTTGAGAAAAAACATAATGGGTCTAGTCAAGCATGAGGTGGTGCACAATACAAAAGTTCAACAGGGAAAAATTGGTCAAGGTGATCATGATTACTAAAGCAAGGTCATTTCAAGGTATGTAAATAAGTACCGATATTAGGAGGGTGAAGGTAAATGAGTCAGGTGGTTGGGTAGTTAGGGGTAGTCGAGTTGACTCTTAATGCGCTAGGCAAGAGGACACTACCTATATAGTCCCATGGATAGTTGATCTAACATGGAATTCAGGCCTAATGTAGTTCTTAATAAGGAGAGGGTGATTCTTGAATAGGTCAATGTGGGGCAAGGAAGGGGTTGTCCCAAGTAGAGGTGTTACTAGGTAGAAAAGTGGGTAAAAATAAGGTGAACCCCAATTGGTGAGGGTTGGGGTCAGATGTGATCGATGATGGTTAGGGTCAACTATTAGTGGTTAGGTAACCATCGATAGTTGGCTAAAAACCCTAAAACCATTATAAAAATTCAAAAGCACAAACATTTGTCCTCATTCACAACTTAGCATTTGGCGATCGATATTGTCTAAGCGAGTAGTATAAGTGAGTGTGTGGAAGTGTGGTGAGCTGCTAAGGTGTCTTGATAGAATTGGTGAGTGAGATTATGATTGATTGGAGCTAAGATGGATGCAAGAGAAGTAAATGAGCAAGTGGTTGGGCACAGACTAAGATGATGCCACCACTCATAGAATGAGGTAGGGATTGTTTGTGTTTTATATTAATTCACATAGAATGTAAATTTGAATAAGAGGGTGTGATTGCATGTCATGGGTAGATTACACTGGTAAAAGAGGTCGTAGGGTTTTATTTCTCCTAGGGTTTTGAGAGTGTATGATAATTGAGGGGAATGTGGGTAGAAGCTGAGAGTGGTAAGGGGTATGTAGGGGTGTAGTAAAATTAAAAAATGGTAGAAAGGAGGATGTAGGATAGATTAGGGGTTTGTATAAGAGGTTGGGGGGTCGAGGCTCATTGTTGATAATCACTGACAGTGACCATCAGTGGTTGACCTAATCGACGATGGTCGACCTGAGGGTACAAAAATCCCTCAAAGAGATCGTCGACGATCAAATAAAAGGGTGTGGAAGTGGGATTTTTTTTATTGAAGTTGGTAATAAAATGTATAATTAATGGGCTTAGTAGTATTTTTTGGTAAGAATGGGTTAATCTAAAATATTATTGAGAGGAATAGGGTAATAGTATAAAGATGGTAAATATTTACATTAAGAGATGACTGTAGGGTAGGATGGAATAAGAGTGTGGTAAGGTTAGATAATTATTATTTAAATAGGGAATATTTGTCACATAAATTTTTGGTATGATGGGTGTGTAGGCTCATGAGCGTATCCAGTTGCATGATCAGGTCCCAATGATGTTTATGAAGGTACAAGATGCTATATCTATGGAGGAATGGCACCATATGGAGGAAGTGGGCTTTAGAGTGATGTGTTACTACCAACACCTACTAAGAGATGCTACCATGATAGTTGCCCTCATCGAGAGATGGGATCTGAAAACTAACACCTTTTGGTTATCTACTAGCGAGATGAGCATCTTGTTCGAGGATGTTCATATGATTACATGTCTACCTATCTACAAAGATCCTATCCACCACATAGAGGGAGAGGAGGTTGATTAATTTATGGGTTGGTTATATAGAGGAGATAGAGCCTATGTATAGTTTCATGTAGGTGGTTTCAACATCAAGTCATTATACGAGAGGGATCCGGGAGAGAGACATTTATTGATGATGATACAACTGGTTATGACCTATTATGCCCTACCTGATTTAGTATGAAGGAGATTTCCCTATGTGTTGTTGGGGGTTCTTGTAGAGTTGATGTTTGGAAAGATGGTGTTTGGATGGGTCAAGTACTACTGGTTCAAATTTATAGGGAGTGGTGGGGTTTCAAAGCTCGCAGGTGTTATGGCATCGATATGGGGTTCATGCTTCACTATTGGGCATATGAGCACATACATGTATTGAGACCTTTGGGCCTACCTTTAGATGGGTATCTACTAATAGATTATAGGGTTGGGTTCCTGTGATGGAGGAGAGGTGGTACGATGACAAGAGCTAGCGGTGTGAGGGACATAGAGTGGTTTTGGGGTACTCTAGAGAGTCTAACACCAGGTAATATAATATGGAGAAAATATATGACTTGGACTATATGGGATGGATATATGTGGCATACATATGCATTACAGAGCTAGAGATGGGTATACGGTAAATGAGATGGTGAGATAAAGCTCATCCTTGTAGAGATAGTATGATGACAATTTAAACTACAATAGGGCATTCCACCTAATTTTCCTCAGTACAAGAGAGAGGAGGCAGAGTTTTTATTACTTAAGCCACAACCACAGCAGGAGGTAGTAGATTATGAGGAGCTTCTAGATAGGGTGAGAGATGATGATGGTGTTACTACAAATTATCCAACATGGTTTCAAGGTAGATATGCAATAGTAAATTTTGGTTAGGGAGATAAAGGACTATAGATGTTAACCCAATAGGAGGACCAACATAGGGTGACCCACAAGCAACGACGGCATTAATAGCAATATAAGCTCAAATAACCACATTAAAAGAGTAGATAGCCACTCTTTATGGCTAGCTGAGAGGAGTGGCAGTGCAAAGAGATCAGACCTAGGCATAGGTCACTACTTTATAGGGTCAGGTGGCCATGTTATAGGGGTAGATTACCATAATAACAAGAGAGTGGGACTAAGCGAGGGTCTCACTTGATTCGGTGACATAGGAGAGAGACTCTTTATGAAGGGCCAGTGAAGCAACAATGGCACCCCTAGGTTTTGTGGCATAGTCTAGATTTCTAGTGGCCATATAGGAGTTGCATTATTATGAGGGCATTATGCTAGAAGTCTTAATGAGTCAAGGTGGGGTGAGTACCAGGTGAGTTTGGCTAGTGGAGTAGCACTTATAGCATCAAGTTAGTAAGCACCAAGTTAGTAGGCGATGGTAGAGAGGAGATAAGGATGTACTCTAGGGGAACCACCACCAAATGTTGGTGCAAGTGGTTTCGATTCAGGTGCTCTAGGTTCATGAGCAGAGATCATATGTGATGTATTTTGATATTTTGACACTGGCCTACATGTTGAGATGCAAGATGTATTTATGAGCAAGAGATATGTACATTTATTGACAGTTATTGTTGTGTGTGTGTGTGTGTGTGTGTGTGTGTGTGTGTGTGTGTGTGTGTGTGTGTGTGTGTGTGTGTGTGTGTGTGTGTGTGTGTGTGTTTTAGATGATTGAGATGATTTTATGTTTGTTCATGAATGCTTATGTATGACACTTATGATATTGATGATTATCTTGCATAGTATAGGGATGTGATTTTGATTGATGTTATGACGCTCATAGGATGATGTTGTGATATGATTATGATAATGATGTGTTTATAATGATGTTATAATGTAATTAATGTTGTTAACGTTATAAGGTCATTGATTATCATGTTAACGGTATGGATTTATGATGATGTTGTATAATGTTATGAACTTATTGATTATGATGTTACTATTTTTAATTATGATGAGAATTTTGATGAAGATGTTTATTATGTTAGTGATGATCACGTTATGTTATGTGATGCTAATGTTGTTGGCTATGTCATTTGTGAATGATGTTAATTTTCAATTGAATGATGAGGACCATTATAATATAATGTTAATGTTAGGATGATTGTATGGATTATGCTTTGTAAATGGATATGATGATATAAGATGATAGTTTGTAGGAAAAATAAATGTTCACGTTCACTTGTTTTGGATAAGAAAAGGAAACATGGTGCCTTTTGCTAGCGAGAACCTAACAATAAGAATCCATAGATAGATTGATGTAGTGAACACAAACCCATCAAATATTTCATAAGAGCATGATTTATTAAGAAAACATGTGTCTTGACCACTTCGTCCCAAAAAATCTCATAGTCCCTTAGGGTCACTGAGGATGAGGGTGATAGTTAAGGGTGTGAATCTTTGAGTAGAGGAAAATAGAAGCTAGAGTGGACTTAGTGGCTTTTCCAAAAGCAAACAAAGAACCCTAGTAGACAAGTCCATGCCTTTGATATGTTTGATTATAATGGGTAGACTGATCAATGCGGGAAGTCTACTTGTGCCATGCCTAAGAGCCAAGTATGAATTAATTGGATAATTAGGTAGAATGATCGATACGAGAAGTCTACAAATGGCAGATATAAGAGCCAATTGTAAACTGCTTATTATGGATCTTGCTTATTATCTTTGCTTTGTATTTATAAGTTGCTAAAGCTGATTGATGTGGGAAGCTTCTAAGGAATATTTGTTAGCCACCCTTCAAGGGAGTGGTATAAGATTTTACTTTGCATAGTTGTCCTTCGAGGGAGCAGTCTATTTTTAAGCAACATTTGATTTGATGAGGTAGTTTTCCTTTACGGGAGTAGTCTACTAATTTTTTGAAGTATAGATATGTTTTGAGACTAGGCATGGATAAGTCTATTCAAGTTTGAAAGGTCTACCCATGTAGAAGCAAGACTTAGGCATAAAAAGGTCCGTTTATGGGAAGGGGTGTTTTGAGAAACAAATGACCATGGGATTCCATCTATTAAAAGATGAAAAGTATCCATGACAACCATGTTATGGGTAGAGCTGGGGTACCAATACTTAAGATTAGGCTGGTACTATGACAGATGAATCACATGGCTCTATATAATAAATCAATCTCAAAAGGGGTGGAAAGGAAATGAGGTGGAAGAAGTTTAATGAACCAATGGGAAGAGCTTAAGTTAGACATGGAAGTGGGTTTCGATCCTTATTTTAACAATGAAATAGATGCAACTACGAAGCATTGATGGGTTTGTGTTCTGGCTTACCCTCAAGAGAGGATAAGCGATAAGCACCTGATCCATACTTATGGGTTATAATTTAAGGTCCTAACCAGTTAAAAGCAAACTTGCCCTTTTTGGTCTTCTCCATGTTAGTGACGTGTTGGTTTTCCTTGAGGATGAGGTCTCCAATGTTGAACCTCCATATTTTCAGTTTTTTGTTATATGTTTGTTTGATACACTCTTGATAAATGTGAAGATGCTTAAGGACAATAAGGTGACGTTCATCAAGTAATGTAAGGCATGTGAGGCATTTTTGAAGATAGTCACTTTCAAAAAGGATCTCATGCAAGGATATGTAGAGAGATGGAATTTGGACTTTAAGAGGTAATACTGCCTCAGCTCCAAAGATGAGAGAGAAAGGTTTAGCACCTGTTGTAGTTCAAATACTAGTGTGATAGGCCCATAAAATGAATGAGATGTGTATGTGCCAATCTTGACCTGAAGAACCTATAATTTTAATCAACATTTTAATAAGGGTTTTATTAGAGGCTTTGGCCTATCCATTTTCTTATGGATGATAAGGCAAAGAATGGCTGAGTTTGGTGCCAAAAACATCATAAAAGGATTGGAATTTTTTAATTTTTGAATGGTTTTTTGTTATCAGTGATGATTTTATGAAGAACACCAAAGCGGAAAATGATGTGGTGGTTAATGAAATCAACAATTTTTTTAGCTTTGATTTAGATTACTGGGATGGCATCCACCCATTTAGTGAAATATTCCATGGTGGTGATGATATATTGATGTCATTGTGAGGAATGCAGATTGATTTCTTTGATAAGATCAAGACCCCATTGTGAGAAGGGCCAATAGTTAATAGATACTTGAAGGCCATGAAGATGTGCATGATGAAGTTTAGTATATTGTTAACATTTGATGCATTTCTTGACATAGTCATGACAATCTTGATTTAGTGTATGCCAATAGTAGACTAGGCGAAGGATATGTTTGGCAATGGCTAGACCACTGAAGTGTCCTCCACAGATGCCATGATGTGCTTCTTTAATGGTATGAGAAGCCTCATAACTATGAAGGCAATGAAGGAGGAGGCTGTCAAAGCCTCATTTGTAAGGAATTTCCCCTAATATTAAGTAGCGAGAGGTGCCTTGAATGAAATATCTACAAACATTTCTAGAAAGATCAGAAGGGAAGATACCAATGTTAAGGTCATCAAAGATTTGATCATACCAAATGTCTAAAGGTGATGTTTATAGCCAGTAAATCATAGGAAGATCAGAGATAAGGTAAGATGGTGTGACAAAGTGATGGATGGTGACAAATAGTTTAGAGTTAGTAGGTTGAGACAGAATTTGGGATATAAGGGAAGCCATTGTGTCTGCAAAATTATTGGTAAAGTGAGGGACCGATTGGATAGTGTAATGGTCAAATGACACTAAAAGTATATCTACAAGTTGTTTATACTTGAGAAGGATATTATTTTTACATTGATAGGCTCCTATGACTTGGTTGATAATGAGTTGAGAGTCTCCAAAGATGTTAATTATTTTAATTCCTAGAGCTAAAGCGGTTTGGAGACTGATGACCAAGGCTTCATATTTGGCTATATTATTGGTGCATTCAAAATTGAGTTTGAAAGAAAGGGGAAGAGGTTACCTATTAATGGGAATGAATATTATGCCAACATCCCCACCATTTTGACATTTAGAGCTGTAAAAATACATAGTCATTTGATAGGTGGGTTCTTCTTAAAAAAGGGTATTTATAAACTCATCCAAAAAGGTAAGATGGGGAGTTTGGTTATCAGGAAGAGAAGCTTCAGCTATTTGGTCTATAATTACCTACCCCTTAATGGATTTTTATGGAAGAAACTCAAGGTCAAACATAGATAAAATCATGAGCCACTTAGCCATACATTGGTTGTGATATGGCTTGGAGTGCATGTACTTGAGGGGGTCAGTGTTAGTAATGACGTAAGTTTTGTGGTCGAGAAGGTAGTGACATAGTTTAGAGGCAATGAAAACTAAGGAAAGCAAAATTATTTTAGGGTGTGTGTATCAAGTTTCATAGTCAATGAGGGTATGCTTGATATAATAAATGGCTTGTTCCTTATGTTGGTCATCATGATGAGCAAGCATGGCTCCCAAGGAATGATCAGTGGAAAATATGTATAAATAAAAGGGTTGATCCTCCTTTGGGGGAATAAGGACTAATGGAGAGACAAAATACTCCTAGATTACATCAAAGGCTTATTGACATTAGTTGGTCCATTTAAAGGAGGTGTCTTTCTTAATGAGGTGGTGAAAAGGCTGACAACAATTAGATAGCTGAGAGATAAAGCAGTGGATTGACTAAAGTTTGCCTTGTAAGCTACGAAGTTATTTTAGGTTAGTATGGGGGGAATTTCTATAATGGCTCAGACTTTTATGGGGTCTATTTATATTCCATGGAGGGAAACAATAAAGCCTAGAAGTTTTCTTGATAAGACCTTGAATATGCATTTATTTTGATTAAGCCTGACATGATAATGGATAAGTCTCTCAAATATGACAATGAGAAAAATGAGGTGATCTTGATAGTGCCTCAATTTACCAAATAGATCATCAACATACTCCTCAACTATTTTATGAATGAGTTCATGAAAGATATAGGTTGGGGTCCACTGATGGATTGCCCCTGCATTCTTTAGGACAAAAAGCATGACATGATAGCAAAAATTTCCTCATGGGGTGATGAAGGGTGTCTTATGTTGATCTTGAGGGGTGATTAGGATTTGGTCGTATCCTAAAAAACCATCCATAAGGGATAACATTTCATGGCCAGTGGTGAGATCAACAAGTTAGTTTATGTTAGGTAGGGGAAAGTCATCTTTGGGGCACGTGAGGTTAAGGTCACAAAAATACACATAAAGGTGTAGTCCCCCAATGGGTTTGGTAATAAGAATAATATTTGAGACCCATTTTGGGTAGTTAATGGGTTGAATGAAGTTGATAGATAGAAGGCATTAAAGTTCTTCTTTGATGAGAAGAGCTATGCAAGAGTACGTACGACGAAGCTTTTGCCAAACTGGCTTAACTTTGGAATGGGTTACGATGTTATGAAGAATTATGGAAGGGTCAAATCTAGGCATATCTTGATAAGACCAAGCAAATTCTATGCTATGGTCATCGAGAAAATATTGATAGGATCGTTGTTACTCGAGGGTTAAGGATTGGCCAATCTTGACTATACGAGGGTCCTCCTAAGTTCTTAAATTGATATCCATGGTTGATTCATTTAGCATTATTTGGCTTTCAGGAGGGAGGGCCTTTTGAAGAGAAGAGTCCCCCACACCAAAGTAGGTAATAATAGAATTTTCATCTTGACATTGGATGGTGTTAATGGTGGGTGAGTCATGTGTAATCATTTCAGGGTGGATGAGAGGAATGGTTTTGGTTTGGCCTTCCCATTGATAAGTTAGGGGACCAAAACTAAAAGTATTAATAAAAACAAAGTTAGGTGGGATGATGTCAATGTCTTCAAATTGGAAAGATGGGGTTGGAGAGGGTTGAGGTTGTCAGATTGGAAAAATGGGGTTGGTGAGGGTAGAGATTCTTCAAAATGGAAAAGTGGGGTTGGTGAAGGTAGAGGTTCATCAGTATTGGTGAGAATTAGTTTTGGTGATGTGGGCTCTTCTAGGGGAACGTACCCTAGGCCAAAGAACTAACGAGGTTTTTGATTTTTGATGATGAGAAGCTCATGAGGTACTTGTTCATAGAGGCCAAATCCAAACCCCTTCCAAGCACACTGATGAAGGTATGTTTGGGCAAAGATATGGTTGCTAAGATAAAAAAAGTTAGAAGTAAATGGCTAGATATAAAGCATAGTGGTGGGAGCAAGGAGTGGTTTATCAAGAGCCCCATAAACAAAATATGTTCTATTGTTGGGAAGGCCAAAGGGGACAAGGGTACCAATATTTGGGTCATAGTATGGATCATTTTGAAGGTTCTCAAGTTCATGTGGAGAAGGGAAAGCATCCAAAGCTAAAATTCAATATTCCCTAAGTGTGAGATGTTGAAATCTATATTATAAAGGGTGTTTGATTAGGATTTGAGATGAAGGGATGGTTGAACTAGTAGATGCTTCATCATTATTGAAGATATAAGTGTTGGTGGGTTGGGTTGATGTGGTAGTATAGCTAGAGGTTGGTTGTGAAGAGGGTGAAGGTGGAATGAGAATGTCATTGAGCCAATATGTCATATTACAAGAGGCAAAGGGACTCAGATCAACTTTGATTATAATGACTTGTCCCTCATATTCAAACTTGACACATCGGTGAAGGGTAGAAAGGACACAACCCATAGCGCGGATCCAACGGTGACCGAGTAACATATTATATTAAAATTTTCCCTCTACAACAAAAAATAGTTTAGGAATAGTTTGAGGCCTCAAATGGATGTGGAGAATAATAGTTCTCAGAGTGGTGGCCAAGGTATCATTGAATGATCGGAGAACTACTAAGCTTTCTAACATGATATGTTTAGGTAGTTAAAGTTGATCGTAGGTGTGGGAGGAAATGACATTGATACTCGCTCCCCCATCAATCATGAGTCATTTGACCCATGTCTAATGAATGGATGTTATGATGAAAAGAGGGGGTTCAAGGTCTTCGCTATGACATGGAAAAAATTTAGATTCTTGGAAGGTGACTATGGTAGCATATTGGATGGCTCCAATCAAACATGCAAGAGGTTGGGGTCATCTGGTTGAAACTCTATAGAATGCATTTCTTTGATTAAAGCTTGATGATGTTGAGGTGAGGTGATAACCAAGTCATAAAGACTCATTTTGACTGGCATTTAATGAAGTTGTTTTAACACCAAGCATTAGATGAATGGAGATGCATTGGAAGAAGGAGCTCCTATAATGGATATTTTTGGCTTGGATGGTTTTGAGGGTGAAGGTGAATGTGTAGTTGTTTGGGTTTGGTTGGTTGGTTGAGGAGTTGAAGGGTAGGACCATGGAATGTTGCCTTGTCTTTGCCTATTTCATTTTGCTAAATAGATTTACCCTTATCCTTTTGATGGGATCAAGATCAATCAGCATATGAATGGTATAGATAAGGGGACCGATTGCTTGCTTCAGTTCCTTTGCTTCACTCCTTGGAAGGATTAGAGTATATGATTGGTAGGTAGATTGGATATTGGGTAAAATAGGCAAGGGGCTTAAAGAAGTTTCATCCAATAGATCATCTACCTCCAAAAGGCCATGAACAATTAATTGAAGAGCTTTACAATTCTCTGTATCATGTCTAAGGGTTCTATGATAAAGACAAATTAGATTGTCATTGAACCAAGTTGGATTTTGGTGAGTGGGGTCAAAAGGCTTGATTGGTGGTAAACTAATGGCAAAAACTTGCAACAATCTCTATAAAATGGTTGTATAAGATTATGATAAAGATCTTGGAGGTGGTGGAGTTTAGACTTTGGGTGTAAAGATTTTATGGGGCAAAGGTTTTTTGATGGGAGGTGTGGTTGGTGAAGTGAGTTTGGTTGGTGGTTTATAAATAATTGGCTTAGTTACAATTGGTTTAGAGATTGAAGGCCTAGATGATGAGGGTTTAATGTATGGGAAAGTCGATGGAGAAAGGTTGGTAAGGAATGATGATGAACTAGAGGATTGGGTTGTTATAGGTGGAGAAAGGGGAGATGGTTTCTTGGAGGAAGAGTGGGTAATGGGAATGGTGGAAGGATGTGGTCCCAAAATAGAAGGTAAAGGTGAAGGAGTCAGTATGGACCTAACCCGAGGTTGTGGTCTAGGTAACCCTTCCTTCTTAATAGGCTTAACTAGATTTGGTTTTGGTTGGGTTGATGTGGTTAAGTCTAATCACAAAGGAGGGTGAGCAGGATTAGGCATAGGATGGATCCCTAAATTTTTGATCAGCTTGATGAAAGAAGCCAAGGGTGATTTGATAATTTTAGGTGGGGGTAATTGAGATGGTTCTTTGGTGACTTTAGGAGGGGTAGTTGGTGGAGTCGTAACAATAGGCTCGAGAATAGACTCAAGTGAAGTGGAAGGTTAGTTTTGTTTTGAAATAGGATTCCAAGTCGATGCCAAAAGGTGGCTCTATCAAAGTTAGGTTGGGAGGTAAATTCCAAACTTTGAACTAGCTGTGAAAAGGGTTTATAAATAGGAATTATTTCTTGATCATTAATCCCAAAGCATAAACCCTTTAGGGAAGAAGGAGTGGTTTCAGAGTTTTTATATTTGGTGAAAGGTTCCAAAGATGATGATTGGATAGATGAGGAGATTGGCTCTTGGGAAATAATTTCCAAGGGATATATAGGTTTTTTTGTAATGGGAGTGGTATGGGTAGTGGTTTCAAGTGGAACAACTGATATAGCTCCTTCCTTGGTTTGGTTATCCAAAGAAGTAGGCGATTCTTCTTTTTTGATTGGAGGAGTACGTGAAATGGTTGATGGAATGGTTATCTCCTTGGGTATTTCTACTGTTAAGGTGTGGAGCTAAAAGCTTCACCAAATGAGTGAGTGCAGAAGTTGCAGGAGTCACACAGTCACCGACGACGGTCAGGAATGGACCAGAGGCTATCGGCGTCGGTCATGGATCGGCCAACATTGGTCACAGGCAGACAGATAGGGACCGACGTCGGTCACCTGTGCATCCAGAATCTATTTTCGTGGACAGAACAGAATGTTTGCATGATAGGATTAAGTGTTAGTCTTAAGTCTGCATCTCTATCTTTAGTAGGACTGTTTTGAGCCCTTGATTAGGAGGTGCATCTAATGGTTGTGATTCTATACTCATGAATCCCTAAAGTTATATAATAGGGATAGATCTTCATAGCTTATTGTAGAATAGTTCAAGAATTGTATAGTATATGTATATGTGAATCAATCCAGGTTGGAGTTGATTGTAATTGAGAGAGAGAACTCTTGAGAGAAAGAGATTTGGAAAGAGATCTGTACATCTGAGAGAGGTGTGAAAAAAAGAGAGATTTCTTCAATTGTATTTCCAAGAGTTTAATACAAGTTTTTAGGGTGGTTTCTTGTATCTCTTATTCTTTGCTGATTTTGATTTCTAGTTGTTTTCAATTCTGGTTTAATTCTGCATTTAGTTTCTTGCAAAAGTAATCAATTGTTATTGTCTAGATCCTGACAAGTGGTATCAGAGCTTGGGTTCACTAACAGGTGTTTCAGATTTGGTTAGTGTGTGTTGATTATAGGACACTCACAGGGGTTTTTGCAGGGATTTCTGTTTGAGTGGGAGTTAACAATGGCAGAAGAAAGCAAACTGAGAATGGAGAAGTTTAATGGCAAGAATTACCAATTATGGAGAATGCAGATAGAAGATTATCTGTATCAGAAAGATCTATACTTATCATTAGGTGGGGTTGCAAAGAAGCCCACAAACATGGAAGATGAAGAATGGGAAGTTCTTGATATAAAGGCTCTTGGATCCATAAGATTGAGTCTGGCATCTACTGTGATATCTAATTTATCACAGGCAAAGTCAACGGTAGAGTTAATGACTACTCTAGCAAATTTATATGAAAAACCCTCAGCTTCAAATAAGGTATATCTTATGAAGCAGTTATTTAATTTGCAAATGCAGAAAGGTGGATCTGTATCTAATCATCTAAATGATTTCCATGGCATTTTAAATCAATTAAATTCAGTCAAAATAGTGTTTGATGATGAAATTAAGGCTCTTTTAATATTATGTTCTTTGCCTGAAAGTTGGCGTAGCTTGGTAATGGTAGTTAGTAATATTGCATCTACTTCAAATATTTTAAAAGTAGATGATGTTGTTAGTGTAATCTTGAATGAAGAAATTCGCAGGAAAAGCATAGAGGAAACATCAGGGAACGCTTTAAGTTTTGAGAGCAGGGGAAGGCAAAAAGAGAAGGGCAAGCATAGGAGATCAAGGTCTAAGTCAAAGATGAGAGGTAGATCCAAATCTAGAAATGGCAGGAGGATAGCCTGCTGGAATTGTGGAAAGATAGGGCATATAAGCAAAGATTATTGGTCAAAACCTAAAGAGGACAATCAGCATGAAGGTAAAGAAGAAGCAAAAGTTGCAGGTATAGTTGCACAAGATGCTCTTATATTCTCTTTGCATAATAATATAGAATCTTGTGTTTTAGATTCTAGTGCCTCTTTTCATGCAACCCCTAATATAGAATATTTTAGTGACTATGTCCATGGAGATTTTGGAATAGTTTATTTAGGGGATGATGAGCCTTGTAAAATTGTTGGCAAAGGAAAAGTGCAGCTGAAAATGCAGAATGGCAACACATGGGTGTTGAGAGATGTCATGCATATTCCTAGCCTGAAGAGGAATCTAATTTCTACAGGAAAGGTAGGGGATTAGGGTTGTACAGTAACTCTCACAACTGAATCTTGGAAGGTTTCCAAGGGTGCACTTGTGTTAGCCAGAGGTAAGAGAGTAGGTACTCTCTATTTATGTAATTGTATTACTGATAATTCTCCTTATGTATTATCTACTTCAGATGTAGATGCAAAGTTGTGGCACCAGAGGCTTGGCCACATGAGTGAGAAGGGAATGTCTATTCTTAAGTCAAAAGATAAGCTTTCAGATTTGAAAAGCATAGATCTAGATTTTTGTGAGCATTGTGTGTTTGGAAAGCAAAAGAGAGTGAGTTTTCTCAAGACTGGGTCAACAAAGAAGAAGCACAAGTTGGAGCTTGTTCACAAAGACGTGTGGGGACCAGCTCAAGTTGCTTCCATTGGAGGATCACAGTACTATGTTTCTTTCATTGATGATGCTACAAGAAAGGTATGGGTCTATTGTATAAAGAAGAAATCTTATGTTTTTGACACTTTTAATATTTGGAAAGCTATGGTTGAGAATGAAACATGCAGGAGATTAAAGTGCCTTAGATCTGACAATGGTGGTGAGTTCTGCAGATACAAGTTCAACTGGTATTGTTATATGCATGGAATACATAGGCAAAGGATAGTTCCAAGGACACCTCAGCAAAATGGAGTTGCTAAAAGGATGAACAGAACAATAATGGAGCATGCACGGTGTATGAGATTGCATGTTGGTTTGCCCTTAGAGTTTTGGATAGAAGCTATAGATACTACAGTGTACCTAATTAATAGACGACCCTCTACAGCTCTAGATGGTGGAATTCCAGAAGAGGCGTGGATAGGTAAAAAGGTAGATCTTTCATTTCTCAAAGTTTTTGGTTGTGAAGCTTTTGTGCACATTGATAAAGAAAATAGAAAGAAGCTGGATGCTAAGTCTATGAGGTGCACTTTTATTGGTCATGGCTCTGGAGATTTCAGATTTAGATTTTGGAATCTAGGAACTAACAAGATAATCAGGTGTTGTGATGTTGTTTTCAATGAAAAAGTGATGTATAGTGATTAGCTCAAGAAGCTGAATCAACCTGAGCAGAGTAATGGAGAATTGGACGAGGTGATGGTCCAAAATGAGCTCACGAGAAACAATAATCATAGACAAGAAAACACAGAGACCGACGTCGATCAGGCAAAAATTGACGTCGATAATATAGGAACTGATGTCAGTCAGACAAGGACCGACATCAGTCAGACAGAATTCGATGTCGGTCATGTGGAACCGACGTCGATCAGTTACAAGCCTAGAGGTGACCGAGGTCGATCACTGTCAGAGAATTTGGGCAGACAACGTGTTGTGAATGAGTCTCAAACGCCCATCAGGAGGTCAGAAAGGGTAAGTAAACCTCTAATTCTATATTCCCCTTCATTATTCTATTTATTGCTTACTGATGGTGGAGAACCAGAGAGTTTTGATGAAGCAATACAGGTGGAATCCAAGAATCAGTGGGAGCTAGGCATGAATGAGGAGATTGATTCCTTGAGAGAGAACCAGACATGGGATTTGGTTGAGTTGCCAGCAGGAAAGAAGACACTGAAGAACAGATGGATCTACAGATTGAAGGAAGGAGAGAATGGAAAGATGAGATATAAGGCCAGGTTGGTAGTGAAAGGATTTGCACAGAAACTAGGTATTGATTTTGGTGAGATTTTTTCTCCTGTAGTTAAAATGACTTCTATACGGACTGTATTGTCTTTAGTTGTTATTGAGGATTTGCATCTTGAGTAGTTTGATGTTAAGACAGCATTTCTTCATGAAGATTTGGATGAAAAAATATATATGGATCAACTGAAAGGATTTGAGGTCAAAGGTAAGGAGAAACTTGTGTGCAGATTGAAGAAAAGCTTGTATGGTCTCAAGCAAGCTCCTAGACAGTGGTATTTGAGATTTGACAGGTTTATGACTGAGCATGGCTATAGTAGGTGTCAATCTGGCCATTGTGTGTATTTTAAGAGATTAGATAATGGTAGATATATTATTCTATTATTGTATGTAGATGATATGCTAGTTGCAGGATCACACATGCAGGATATCTCTGAGCTTAAGGTGAAATTAGCTCACACATTTGCCATAAAGGATTTGGGAGCAGCAAAGAAAATCCTTGGAATGAGTATTAAGAGAGACTGGAAAAATCATAGGTTGATTTTGTCTCAAGAGAATTATGTGAACAAGGTGTTGAAACAGTTCAATATGCAGGATGTAAAACTGGTAAGCACACCTATGGCTGGACACTTCAAGTTGAGTAAAGAATAGTGTCTTAATTCACGTGATGAGGTAGAGTACATGAGTAGAGTTCCATATGCTTTCGCAGTTGGGAGCTTAATGTATGCAATGGTATGTACTAGACCGGATATTGCCTAAGCAATGGGAGTTGTAAGTATATGGCCAATCCAGGGAAGGAGCACTAGAAAGCAGTTCAGTGGATCCTTAGATATTTGAGAGGGACCAGTAGTAGGCATTTGTGTTATGGTGGGTCAAACACTTCTCTACATGGATATGCAGATTCAGATATGGCAGGTGATTTGGATGGTAGAAAGAGCACCACAGGATATGTTTTCACTGTTGGTGGAACGGCGGTTAGCTGGATTTCAAAGTTGCAGAAGGTTGTTGCCTTGTCTACTACAGAGGCAGAATACATTGTAGTCACAGAGGCTAGCAAGGAGATGATATGGATGACACGATTCATGGAAGAGCTAGGAAAGGAGCAAGAGAGTTACAGATTATATAGTGATAGTCAAAGTGCAATTCATTTGGCTAAGAATTCAGCCTTTCATTCAAGAACCAAACATATACAGCTTAGGTACCACTTCATTAGACAGGTATTGGAAGATGGTGAGTTGAAGCTGGAGAAGATCCATATGGATGAGAACCCTACGGATATGCTAACAAAGTCGATAACAAAGGAGAAGTTGAATCTTCATTCAAATTTTGTTGGTCTTCATGATTGAGTTTGAAGATGGAGAAGCTAGAAGATGTTGTTGTACAGGTACTGGTGCAGCTGTTTATCTCCAAGTGGGAGATTGTTAAGGTGTGGAGCTAAAAGCTTCACCAAATGAGCAAGTGTAGAAGTTGCAGGAGTCACACAGTTGCCGATGATGGTCAGGAATGGACTAGAGGCTGTCAGCATCAGTCATGGATTGGCTGATGTCGGTCATAAGCAGACAAGCAGGGACCGACGTCGGTCACCTGTGCATCCAGAATCTATTTTCATGGACAGAACAGAATGTTTTCATGATAGGATTAAGTGTTAGTCTTAAGTTCGCATCTCTATCTTTAGTAGGACTATTTTGAGCCCTTGATTAGGAGGTGAATCTAATGGTTGTGATTGTATGCTCATGAATCCCTAAAATTATATAATAGGGATAGATCTTCATAGCTTATTGTAGAACAGTACAAGAATTGTACAGTATATGTATATGTGAATCAATCCAGGTTGTTGGAGTTGATTATAATTGAGAGAAAAAACTCTTGAGGGAAAGAGATATGGAAAGAGATCTGTACATCTGAGAGAGGTGTGGAAGAAAGAGAGATTTTTTCAATTGTATTTCCAAGAGTTTAATACAAGTTTTCAGGGTGGTTTCTTGTATCTCTTATTCTCTTTTTATTCTAATTTTTAGTTGTTTTCAATTTTGGTTTAATTCTGCATTTAGTTGCTTGCAAAAGTAATCAATTGTTATTGTCTAGATCCTGACATCTACCATAAGAGGGGTAGATGGAATGGTGGTTTCATCTACAGAATAGGAAGGGGTAGTTAATTCCTCTGTTGGGTTTTTTGAAGGAATGGATGGTGGGTTGGCTTCCTCTATTTAGGTGATAGAGGTGATGACTTCTTCAATAGTGGGTACATTACTGATGACATTAATTGCACATGCCTCATGTGAACTGGAGGATTCATGTTAGCTTTCATGATGTTAGGTTGAAGGTGAATGATTTGGGAAAGGTTTTCAAAAAATATCAAGAGATTGGTTGGAAGGAGCATTTGGGTTATCAAACACAAGTTCCCCTTTATCAATCAAGTCTTGGACAATGCTTTTAAAGGTGATACATCTATCAATATCATGTCTAACGACCTGATGATAATCACAATGATCATTCTCATTGTACCACCTAAGAAGGGGACAAGAAGTATCAAATTATTGAGGGGGCTTGATGAGTACAAGTTGGATTAGATTGGCTTTAAGTATCTTATCCAATATTGATGTATAAGATTCCCCAATTGGGGTAAATGGTTTTGAAGGAGCTTGATTTTGGGTACAATTTTGGTGATTAGAAGGATTTTTGGTTCAAGGTGCTTGGTTGACGGTTGGAGGTGGTGGGGTTTTGAGAATAATCGAGTGTGCTGATGCTTTTGATTTAAAATTGGTTAGGTTAATGGTTTTAGTGGAGGATGACTAAGTGGATTTGAAACTAGAATTTTTATTCTAAAGCTTCAATTTCCCTTCATCAATAGCTTAGTTTTCTAATTTGTGTGTCATAGCGAATGGTTCATCAAAGGTCTTAAAGGTTTGGACCTAGAGAGTTGGAGCAATGTGTTTAGCACACCCCCAAGAGAATAATTTGATTAATTTGGTTTGGGATAATGTGAAGGTGAGTTTATTAATGAGGCCCCTCCATCTGGAAATAAAATCAATAATATATTAATCTTCAAATTATTTGATGGAGTATAAATCAGTAATGGAGACCTTTTTCAATATGTTTACAGAAAAGTGTTCTAAAAAGGTTTATGCCAATATGGAAAAGGAAAAGATATAGTGAGTGGGGAGGGCACTATACCAGTCAAGGGTAGTTCTATATAATGACATGGAAAAATTTTAGAGGAGGAGAGCATCTTCATAAGTGATCAAATAGCAAGCATGATAGAAAGTTCTCAAGTGTTGTTGCAAATCATCCTTACCTTGGAATTTAGAAAATTTAAGCAATTCCCATTGAGTAGGGGAAGCGTGAATAGGCACAGATGGGTGAATAGGTTCATTACAAATTTGGTCATAGGATAAAAGATTAGGTGAGGTGGAGATGGTTGACTACAAATTAGTCATTTTGTCCATTAACATTTTGATTAGATCTGGTTGGGGTTGAGAATTTGCATTATTGAGAGGAACATTCTATTGGGGTTGGTTCATGGTAATGTATGAATAAGAGGTAGATGGTGTTGAAGAAGCCACATATTGATAGGTGGTGGAAAGGGGTTGAGATGGTGCCACATAAGAGCTAATCAGTATAAAAGTTTGGGTGGAGAGTGGTATGTACCCTTGTGGGTTAGGGACACACTAGTAAGTTGTTGTAGGCACCTATTGATAAATAGATGTGGTTGGTATGGTAGAGGTAAGAGAAAGTTGGGTAGGTTGAGGTTGGGTAGTGACCCTTTTGATGATGGGGGGAAGGTTTTGAGGTAGGGAGAGCACTAAGTTTTGAAGTGGAACTATGACCAAGGGATTGGTGGCAACCAAAGGGAAGATAGAAGTAGGAGTGGAAGATAATACCATAGTAGATGGAGCATAGGTAACTAATGGTAAGGTTGAACCCACATGGGGTGTGATAGGAGGTGTTTGGTTGGGAGGTGGAAAGTTGGTTTGGGCTTGGGTGGATGAGGTGTTGAAAGAGGCCTGAGTTAATGGTTGGTTGAAGTGGCCTATCATAAGATGGGATGGCATTCTTAAAGAAGGATCGAAAGAAGGAACCAAAGCAGAGGGGGTACGGTGGGCCAAGGCATTGAGTTAGTGTTGTAAAGAAATAGGATTATTGTCAAGAAAGGTAGTAAAGTTCATATCTCCTTTAGATATGATTCGTATTTTGGAAGGAGAAGGTGGTGGAGGAGAATGGTGAGGTGAAGCGTGAGGAGATTTATCAACATCTAAGGTATAATCCATAGATGAAGAAGAAGGTGGTGGTTGGTTGTTTTGATTTCTCACTTGTTGTCTAGTTAAAACCATATGAGAAAATAGGGAATGTTATTATAATACTCACACTTCAAATAGAAAGAAAACCCAAAAGAATTTCAAATAAATTAATACATACACTAAGAAGTGTGTTTTCACCTTAGGATTACTTTTGAATCACTTTTGGCTTATGCCTTGAAGAGTGTGATAAGGGAGGTTGGCTTAAAAAATAGGTACTAAAGAGGAAGTATATGGATGGTTTCAGGTTGTTTAGGCATTCAAAAGGAAGATATGTGTTAAAATTCACTACGTGGCTTGGCGTTGGGGCCTACCCCCTCACTTCATGATCCTAAAATGATAAGGGTTTCAGGTACTTAGCCAAGATATATTGAGTCTAGAGTTTATACTTAACCAGAGAGCTGAGTTGGTTCTCCCCTTGATGGTGAAATCCAAGTGGGATATCCGAGAGTGGGTAAGGTTGCCACCAAGTGATGAAATCCTAGTCGGTCCTTGTCTCAAGTATTGTTTTGATGTGTAACTTATTTTGTGGTTTGGTTTTGTGTGTGATAACAAGTGTGAATGCTATGATAAGATTGCTTTGCCTCCTAAGTTACTAGATGAACTAAAATTGGAAAGCAAGCAATAAATGCAAATGGTTGATTTCTTAGCCCCAAAATAAATGATTTAATTCAATGAGCAAATAATTAAAGAAGAAAGGGAACTAAGTCCAACCGAACGTGCCAAAATTTTTTGATTTATTTCCTTCATTTCTTAGTTTTTAAAGTAGATAAAAGAAAGTAAATATTAAGGTGTGTAGATGAATATCTATTATAATGCATGTGTTAATCTAGATGAATGTGTGAACTCATTTTTGGCTAGGGAGGATAACCTGCAAATCACAAAAAAACTAGAAGAGGATTTGTTAGATGATAGGTTGAGTGGATTACCTAGCGTATACTAGATCCAAAAAGCACAAGGCTTTCGAGGAGGCTATCAATCCACTTTTAAGACAATTAAGTCAAAAATGATATAATAAATATACTTACATTCAAATGATAAGCAAGTAAATATGCAAGAAAATAAATAATCTACCTATTTGATAGAAGATATGGCACAATGGGTCAAAACCATGCACAAGTGTATTAAGGTTAGGTTCAGAGGGTTTGAGTAGGGTCTGTAGATAGGTTAGGAATAGAAACAAGGGTTTGATTGGGTGAAAAGGGTAAAAAATAACAATTGATTACTTTTTTTTACAGTGACCATTGGCAATTCGGTCTGACCGATGACGGTCAAGTGACCGACGACGGTTGGGGTAACCAGTGACGATTGCCTATAGATTTTTGTAAAAATTAAGATGGATTTAAAGATGAAATAGTTGTTAGACATCAGTTAGAGTATGGATAGTTGGGGTGAGGGGTGGTGTGAAGGTGAACATAACAAGGTAGGAAAACCTGAAAATGAAAGAAAATGCTAAAAACAAAAAGAGGGTACCTGTATGATGCCAACTAAATGATAGTTGAAAACTTAAATAAATTTGGTGGCATAACAATACTTGAACCTTAAAAGGTCATGTGGATAGAGTTTTGAGATGCTAAGTACCTGCATAAAGAAAAATAAGAGAGCATGGATGCAAATTTTTTGGTCCCTTACCTCCTCTAAGAGATCTGTATTTATAGCACAAACTTGTTAAGTGAAGAGAGAGAAAGTTGCCAACTTGGGTGAAGATGAAGTTGCCTAATTTATTTTAGTTTTTAAAAGATGGTGCTAAATCAAGTTTCCATTATGGAGCATGCTTATCTTGAACAAAGATGGAGTTTCTTTAAAAGCTTAAGGCAAGCCAAGTGACCCAAACCATCAATGGTTAGGGTGATTGTCAACAGTTACCTTAACTAGCAATGGTTGAGGGGCCACAAATGAATGAGTGGAAAGGTGATATATGAAAGGATGTGTTTAGGGTGATTTGTCAAAATGAAGTTGTAAATAAATGCTAGTAGACTAGGTGGTCCAATAGATGAAGAGTCAATTAAGGGTCCACAGTTCAAGATGCCATTGAAAACTATTGTCATGTAGTTTTTAAGTGTCTATAATCATAGAGTTAAAAATGAAGAAGTGTGCCAATTAGATAATTCAAGATCTTAAGTAAATTCAATAAAAAAGTGGATAATCAATATAGGAGTGTGATTTTAGATTATCAGACATAATGAACAGAGTTGACTTCATTTTGAAATATAAAGATAAAGTTAGTTTTTGGAAGGACTACGATCAAGTATTAAGTTTGTTATTACACAGTCATAGTTCCTAAATAAGGATAATGCATGAGCAGTTGCATTTCAAGAAGAGATAATTGATGATTATGGGGACACTCCAGCGATTAGATCTAAAATTAAGATGAAGATAGTTATTGTTATGAGAATAATGGATGAGGTTAATGAGATTAATAAACACAAGCATGGCATGTGGTGTATGAAGTAAAGAAAGAAGGGCATCATAGAAATTATTACCCTAAAATCAAAACATGGTTCTATGATATATGTTAGGTAGTAGGACATGTGACATTAAAATGTCATATCCTACAATAGTGCACTCAAAAATCATGGAACCTATACTGCAATTTTTGCAAGTCTCCAAATCATGATGAGAAGAGTTGTCATGTTCTCCAAGAGCTGAAGTAATATATCATTGAGAATGTCTTTGTAGTTGTTTCATAATAGATACCTACTACAAAGCCAATAATTTTAGTCCTAAAAGTAGAAATGTCTAGCATGACATAATGTGGATGCCTTCATTGCCACAATATTAACCCTAAGGGCTAGTAAGTTAGACACCACTATCTCCACAATATGAGTACCAGTCATCCTGAAATGTTGTGTTTCCCTAACCACAACAATCAAATTAGGCTCCATCATCCCCTCATCAATGACATGGAGGATATGGTGCTGAACAACATTAAGTGTGGGGTTTCTTGTAGAACCAAGGGGGATTTGATGGGCAATAATCACCATTTTTAGGTTTCCAACAAAATAGAGGAGGATATAAAGGATATTTATGTGGTAAATACTAAGGAGGTTGAAATAATAATAATCAGTTAGCTCATTAACCAATTCAGTTCTATATATGTGAAAAATATAACCATTTTGCATGCAACTACCATACTAATCTTGATGAGGTAGATGTGTTACATCTATTACTAAGTTCTAGGACAACACCATACATAAATTTTTTATGGTTATAGAGAAATAGAAGAAAGAAAAGCCTATGTGAAATGTGAACATGATAAATTCACACCCCAAGGAGAATGCATTCATGCAAGATGTCATGAGGAAATACTATGTAGAATATGGATTGCCTCCTTGAGACATGATAAAGGTTCAGGGAATCTAAAAGGTTTAACAAGACAAATATCTTGATCCTACACTAGAAAAAGGCTTAATGTACCAAGCATCCCAGGTCCTATTGACTATTCAATAACAAACTACATCAAAAGGTGATGCCACAACTATCGATGCGTAGATGTATGGGAAAATTATCTAAAGAATGTGGAAGGAGGGAGTAGTGAATGCCTTAATGGATCTTTTGAAACTTCTGAGTACTCTATGAAATGAGGATATCTTGCAGAATATTACAAACCTATTATATAATATATTATAGTGCGCACAATAAGAACAACAACATACTGATAAGATAGTATGATATGTGAAGACTAAAAAACCTTAGGAAGTCGACCCCTATATGGACATTAAGTTGGTATGATATGAGGTATATAATGTTATGTTTGATTTTAGAAGTACAATAAACATGATCTCGACATCCACTTGGGAAGTTATTGGCCAACCAACTCTTAGCTATAGTCTAGCTACTCTTAGTCTCATAAGTTATGGGAGAGTAGAACCCATTGGGTGGTTCGAATATGTTGAGATCAAAGTCATTGAGTTAATCTTGTGAGGTGATTGACATGAAGATAGATGAAACACATTATCATGTGTTAATTACTAATAAGTGGACTTATGATGGTCAGAGGGCCATTAATACAGTGTGAAACTGATTAGAGGAACACATAGGATATAAGATAATATTTATACCCCTGAACAAGGTTGAGCATAAGCCATATATCATCCCCAAGAAGTTGGATTCACCTTATGCTTGTGGAACAATGGTTGGTTTAAGGTGGGCATGAAAAATAATCATAATGCATTGTGAGTTACTAAGTATCAATTTTTCCATCCTTAATCAAAGCCTCAAAATCATATTCAATACCTAAAATATCATGTATATAGACATGTGATAACCAAGGCATAGTTATGCAGTTCATAATAGAAGAATGTAATTCACCTTCTGTGCGATCACCTACAAGGTCTAAAGTAGATTTTATGTACAATGTAGGTGTAATAGACATGGATTACACTAAGCCTACCAAGGAAAGCACTACACCTTGTAAAATAACATTGTCAATCAATGGTGATTTGGATTCATATATGTTAAATTGGGTTAGGGGAGATTATGGAGAGCATTTGATGTGAATGGTATTTATAATAAAATAATAACTACTATAATATTTCATAACTGAAGATCTGAACCAATTCATTTTTAGATTAGAGCATCATATAACAAACATACACTATAGAGTGAGTGCATTGAACTATGTACTTAATGTCACTAATTCTACTTGGTGGGCATTTCATATAACCAACTAGCTACCATGGGATGAAGCTTACGAATTATTGCCAGCTTGTTGTTAAATACCAGTTATTGTCAAGAAAGATTGGCCATTTTTCTAGGAAGAATAGTGCCCATAATTGCATCTACATAAGTGTGTATATGTAGGGTATAGAGCCTAAGTATTGGTCCACAAATTCATATATATGGTTGCATCAGTTCCAATAGCTTGGTATGTGCACTAGGAATGCAAATGAGAAACCAAGCATTGGCAAGAGGTTCAACTAGATTTTAATCAAAACTTTATTTTTTTGATAAGAAAATGCTATAGTACAGAGTGCTCTACAAAAATTGAAAATATTTCTATGCTATGGGAACGCATAAGATCTGATTACTATAATAGATTCATCATCGCAACAAGAAGGATCCACAAATCTAAACCTTACTCTAAAAAATTACAAGTCTTGCAAGTAGAAGGAACATATTTTCATTAAACCATGCAATAAGAATACAAATGATGCAAAACTTAGAGAATCCAATGGTAATAATGAGGATCTAGACATGAAAGGCTTCCTTACACCAGAGCAAGAATCAAATCAACTAAAAGACAACAACACAGTAGAAACTAAAAATATGAATTTGCAAAATCTGGATATTTCAGATTAGGAAGGGCAGAGAACTCTGCTATAGTCAATTCTTAGTGGATCTAATAGAGTATATCAAGGGCCCTTGAATAAACATTTAGGCAATATTAGAACAAATAAGTGCCCAAACTTATGACTTTGGGGGATTACTAGATGTGTATTTAAATTTTAGAAGGATTGTAGCTATTGAGAGATTATCAGGATGTCTTTCCCACAAAGTTTGCAAAAGTAAAAGGTGTATACCCATCATTATGGGAGATGTATGTTGAACTAAAGGAGTGTGCAAGACCTATCAAAAAATTCCCATAGTATTGAATCCCAACATGAATTTGAATATCAAGGTGGAGTTGGACCGAATGCAAGAAATAAGCATCATCTATGTGGTGGAGAAGGTGGATGAACTTAGTCCAATGGTATTGCAACCAAAGAAGTTAAGAGAAATTAGATTGTGTGGAGACTATCATGTGATGAATGATGCATGTATAAATGATATGTTTCCCATACCATTCACATATGAGGTCTTGGAGTCTGTTGTAGGACATGAAGTGTACTCATTCACAAATGGATTTAGTGGTTATCATTTGATCCCAATCATAGACAAAAATATAGCCAAAAAAACATTTATGATAGAATGGGGATCTTTTGCATACAAGATAATGCCATTTGGGTTTAAAAATGTTCCAGTTGCATTTTCTAGGGATATAGTCATTACTATCAAAAATTTCATACATGATTTCTTATAAGTTTACTTGGATGATTGGGTTATATTTTATCCATTCAAAGAGCATTGTCAAAGTTGTGACTAATATTGGAATGCTACCAAAAACTATGCATAGTACTGAATCTGAAAAAAGTGCATGTTATTTACACCTTTTATTTATTTGTTGGGGCATATAGTGTGCAGTGATGGGATTTTTGTTGATCTAGACAAAATCATAGTGATCGTGGGTATGCCAATGTCTATGAGTTCCACATAGGTGAGATCTTCCTTGGGCCATATGAGATACTACCGGAAATTCATCAAAGGCTATGTAGTTATATCTACACCCATGGATAAACTACTACAAAAAGACACAAGGTTTGAGTGGACCAATGAATGTCAAACATCATTTATTAATCTAAAATAGACGCTGGTAATAACTCCTATATTAGTTTTCTTAACTAGATCAAACTATTTCATGTTTATGTGGATGCTTCAATACTGTGGTAGGAGTTGCATTAACGCAACTAGGAAATTGAGGATTGGATCATCCCATCCATTTCATAAGGAAAAAGCTATCAATTGTAGATAAGAACTATATAACCACAAAGAGGGGATTTTTGACAATGGTGTTTGCATTGTAAAAGTTTAGACATTCCCTGTTAGCAAACCTTTGATTTCTTTACTCACTACCATGCCTTGCAATATCTAGTTAACAAACTTATTTTAGATGAAAGAATCTCTAAATGGCTCATGCTATTCCAAGAATCTCATTTTGGGATCAATGTTAAGCCTGGAAGAGAGAATGTGGGACAAAACCACTTGAGTAGGATAAATAATAAAGAATAACCTAAAGAGCTCCAAAATAAATCACCAGACATTTATTTTGAGTCTCTGTAATTCCTAAAAATATGGAGGATGTAAGTAACTTCCTTGAGCAATGCATCTTTCTTATGCAATATATAGAAAGAGATAAAACACATTTGATTACAATAGTTATTATCTACAACACCATTAATGAATTATTGTATAAAATGGGTAAGGATGATGTGTTATGTAGAGTGGCTTTGGAATACGAGTAATCCAACTTCTTGAGGAGGCACATCAGGGAATCATAGGTGGGCATTTTGTAAGTCAATCTACTGTGAAACAATTCTATAGAGTGGTCTTTGGTGGCCTAAATTGTTTCATGATGTACATCAAGTGGCAAAACACAACAACATTTGTTAGAGAATGGGAAAGCCAAATCAACAAGATGAGATGCCTTTGAACCCAATGCTAGTTGAACAACCTTTTGAGCAGTGGGGTATTGATTTTGTTGGGCCTATCAATCCACCTAGTAAGCACAATCATGCAAGGTATATAATCACTGTGACATATTATTTTACCAAATGGGTTGAAGCTACTGTGACACCAAGTTATAGTTCCAAGGATGCAATAAAGTTTCTCTATGAAAATATCATTATCAGGTTTGGTGTCAAATCAAGTTGGTCAGCAACAGGGGTACATATTTCCTCAATATTAAAATAAAGACTCTTGTAGAGGAATTTATGATTTCACACCACGAAAGCATGGCATATCATTCATAAGGTAATGGACAAGTCTAATGAGATTATTGGGAGGATCAAATTTCTATTATCCTATGAGCATATAGGATAAATTACAAACGTGTGATAATCTTTATCCCATTTAATTTGGTCTATGGACTTGAGGTAGTAATGCCCATGGAATACATTGTTCCTAGTCTACAAATTACAATGATCATGTGGCTAGGAGATTATGACTCTTTAAAGGCAAGACTAATGGATTTTACTTGGATGGAGTAAAATAGATACATAACATAATGGATGTAAGAGGTGAGTAAACAAAATCAAAAAGGCATGGCATGATCACAACTTACAAACCAAGTAATTTCATTTAGAACAAGCATTATTATTATATGATAGAAAATTCAACGCATTTCCAGGGAAGTTACATATTATATGGAAAGGACCTTACATTATTCATGAATTATTGCAATAAGGAATTATTGTCTTAAGGGATCTAGAGGGAACCATTCTTCCTAGTCGAGTAAATAGTTACATGCTTAAGACTTACCACCAATGACCTCTAAATGATCTTCCAGTAAAAGCAAGAGTGGGGGTTGATTTTATGTTTTGTTTTGTTTTGATTTGTTTGCAGGTTTTTAGTTTAGCATTAGAGTGTGGTATCTATATCACAGTATAGTGAAACCAAAGTAAAAAATTAGTCACAGAGTATGATAAAGTGAGTAAGACACCATTGAAGGAACACATCATGCAACTCTATGGGGAGGCAGGTTAATAATTAAGGCTAGGAATGTTACAATGGCAAATAAGGTATAGGGAAAGGATATATAATGATCATTCAAATATGTTATTGATGGCACACTTGAAAGGCAGCACCTTTTTAAAATATAGATCAAGGGTCATACTTGATCAATGAATAATGAATAAAACTTGACAAGGGAAAAAATGATGCATCATATCAATCACTCCCATTAATCAAAACATTGCATTTATCAAACAAATCAACCATGTCAAATCTACAAATGATCAATTGCATTCAATTCAAAGGTATAATGATGCACTAAAAACTCAACAGATTCAAAGCTAGGTGTCAGGCAAAACAAAGCATGAAAATATCTATATATAATTGCATGTACAACACTATGTTGTTACATACCTTTATGAATAAGAGCCTCCTATGATTCAAGTGAAATTTAATCTCTTATGAGTGAAGTGTTATTCAATACTCAATTCAGTTGCAACTAGTGCTTGACAATTATCAAACATGACACCATGGATAGATCTCAGCTTCTCATCCCACTTATAAACACATAAAAAGAAGATATGGGCATCAGGCTTGCCATATGGAAAACTGAATTTTAGGACCCATAACCGTTTGAGTTCATTAATGTGATCAAAGCTAATATTCTCACTCCTGAATAAATAACTAAAGCACAGTTGCAAGCCCTAATACTAAAACACCAATTACGAGGGTCTAATGCAAAAAGATTGATCAAATTACTAGCCTTCATAAAGTTAGATGAGGTCACACACACTGTGCTCAATAGGTACAATGATGGGACCATCTATCCATCATAAGATGTGACTATCTTCATAAACCCCACCATAATGGTGTAAATAATAGGATTGCCTACGAGAGGTGAATATTTGGCCCTATACAAAACAAAAACACCTCAAATCTACTCCAACACCAAAGAGAGTTATATTTGGGCATCTAGGGGGATTCAAATCAAATCAATATAAGACACTTTCATGTGAATCTAGGTAGAGTTTATCATAAAGTGATTTTGATAAACCACACAAAATGACAAATAAGCAACCAAAAGCATCATTGATATTGCATATCACATGATTCACCTGTAGGATAACTTTAATCGACTAGAGTTCTTGGTTTCAAAACCCATAATCAACATTGGTAAGGTATTCATTGATGAATTGCACATGTTTCAGTATTAATTATTGGTACTTATTTTGTGTTTCTCTCAATGAAAGTCAATGATAGGCCAGTTAGCCCTGAAATTAACTTTTTGGCTATGAGAGGATTCCCAATCTCGTCTAGACTAAAACATGGTAGTTTTACACACAACTAGGTAACTTCAATGCATGGTGGTTGGAGATCCAACATATGATTATGTCATACCCTTATATCCATGCTAAAGTAATGCAATAACAAGGACAACATGTGACAGTCACCAAAATCCATGATGCCATCCAAATTAAAGTTCATGAGCTTACAAAAGCACCCATTATGACAATACCTTTATTAATAAATATGTTAGATGAATGGGATGATGTTTTATGATAAAAACCCTTGAAGATAAACAAGCATAACCATTGATATCTATGCCACCTAGGGCATAGCCACCATTACCACAACAACCACCAATTCACCAGCATGTAGAAGCACAGGCATCAAAAGAGACTAAAGTAGCCCCATCATAGGTTGAAAAAGGAAAGAGAAATGCACCTGAATGCATACCTTCACCACCTCTAACAAAGAAGAGGACACATAACGCTAAATCATGGCTTGATGAAAAACACATTCCTAAAATAGTCATAGAGTGTGACCTTACAGCGCTGGGTGTCGAGAAACATCAAGTATACCAATCCATGCTCGTAAACATGGGAAAGGACGTCTATGATCAAGAAGTGGAAAAATATTTTTTCTTATAGAAGGCTATTTGCACTTTTTAAGTGAAAAATAACATGTAACAATATTTGTGGGTCAAAATCACCACACCCCCTCCTTCCATAATCATTGACAATGTTGGGCAAGAGGCAGAGAGGAAAAGGTAAACTATGGAACTCTTTGCAAAAGATATAGGTGTAGCATTTTTTGCATGCACAACAAACCCCACCATAGTAAGAGACCCATAATAAACATTAATGCATAAAAAGAGGAACCATACAAAGTTAAGAGTATCACCAATCATTAAATAATATAAGGTTCACTTTATGATCCTCTAGAAGTTTAGGAAGAAGAATTGTAATTAGTACTAACATCAATAGTGAAACAATTAGAAATGACTCAGGTCTTCAAGAGACTGAAGAAGATGCTTATGTCACCTCATAGAACAAAGGATTCAATCAGTAGGTATATGGTCATAGATTATTCTCCTTCTACTTCCCCTTCCCAAGAACAAGAAGACATCATAGATCTAGAGCAAGATGAGCTAGAGTAGTCACCTAAACAAGAAGACACCATAATGCAATAACAAGTTCTAGAGGAGCAAATCAAGGAACAAAAAGTACATAAGGTAGTTGTGAAGGGATCAAAAGGAAGAAATAAGAAAGAATAAGGATAGGTTGAAACATCAAGCTATGGATGAGGACGAGCAAAGAAAGAAATAAGAGGAGGAGAATAAGAAATAGGTTGAGGATGCTAAGGCCAAAAAATGGCCAAAAATATAGAGGTAAAAAAGAAGGAATAGGTAAAAGCAAAACAAAGAGCACAAGAAGAAAAACATAAGAAACAATAAGAACAAGAACAAACTACGAAGAAATAAATTGAACAAGTAAACCAAGAGGTGCAAACAACACATAATAAGAAAGTGAAAGAAGAAGAGATAATGAAAAAGAAAAAAGGAACAGCAGGAGAAAGTGGCACATAAGAAAAAGGCCAAGGCTGACACAATATCTAAGGCACATGAAACAAATAAACAAGAGGTCCTGCAAAATCAAGAGCAAGAGAAAAAGGAAAAGGCCAAAGAACAAGTTTTTAAGGATGTTACGCACCAAGTAGAGAAGACAACTAAGACAGGTAGAAGCACAACATCAAACACCAACAAAGGACAAAGTGCAATAAGTTTTTGAAGCTACCAAGAAGGTACCCACAACCAAGTATTCACAAGCACCATCTCAAAGCTTGGGGTCCTCTCAAGGAGGTTCATAGGAGGAAATGTTCAACATAGGCCACAAACTTCTGACATTTGGAAGTGGGATGTTCTTGCACCTTCTGCTTGACATACAAATTTCTCATTATTAATGGTACCAACTCAAAGAATGCATGTGACACCAATGACTTTAAAACTATTTGTCATGTCAATAATCCAAGAAAAATCACTTGATGTTTCACAATTACCTTTATTTAAGTAGCTTGAGGGAGTAGCTACATTTTAGAAGTCAATTACGTAGAAGGCTGCCAAACTAGAACATGATGCCACACAACTAATGAAATAAAATGCATAACTAAAACTTTGCATTCAAAATGCAAGAAACATCATTGATGACACATGCTTTGCATTGGTTATCTAGGTCTTGGACATCCAAATTACGTGTGATAAAAAATAATTCACAACTCTTGTCTCTCAGTTAACAAAAGGCTGGCTCTCTACACAAAAGCTTCAATAATTGTGAACATAATGGCAGGGATTGAAGATAGAAATAAAGGCCATATTCAAGCTCCTATAAGAATATGAACAAGTTATGGATATTGTGGTGCTTGAAGCTCAACATATGGTAAGGAATTTGTTGGATTGGAAGTATAAACTCAACATTGCATGGAGTGAGGTTACCCTAGAGCTCACCAAGGCTGATAAAGCCAAGGCAATGATTTGAGATTAATAGGCTACTATTTATGTGTTGTATGTCACACTCAAAATGTCACTGGATTCAAGAGACATTGTCATGGATAAATTGCATACATGGTAGACTCAGATGCTTTGTAACACATGTGTAGGCATCCAAATGCGTAGGTTCACTAATAGATTAGAGTTGGAACAACTTATTCAACTAAAGGCATGGCATGCTAGGGCTACTCTTATCATCACATAAGACAAGGATATTAAGAATTTAATGAAATGTCAAGATCCTCTATGCACCATGATGAGTATGATAAGGGAAGTTCTCATGGATTGATAAATGTTCAAAAAGGACTTGTCCCACTTGGTCAATTATATTGCATCTCTCATCAATGTGCCACAATTTATTCAACCAAATAAATACCAACAAGAACTCTAGCAAATAAAAGTTGTTAAAGAGGCCAAACTAATTACTCCAACATAACAAACACCTTTCACATCAGACTCTTTAGTTACGAATTCATCTATAATAATTTTAGGATCACCTTCTTCTATCATAACATCATCTTTAGCAGCGTAAGTCACACCTTCAGCTCCTCCAACTCCAACAATGCAACCCATACCACCACTTTCAATCTAGGTACTATGTATAATTCTATTTTTTTAGTTTTGATAAATTTTTTGATCAAGGAAGGTTGAAACATTAGAATCAGGGCCAGGTTGGTTGAAAATCTATAAAGGGCAACCACCTAGTTATGCTAGTATATTAAAAACCCACAAGGGCAGTAGATTGGTACATTTTCAGTTGAAACCCTAAAAGGGCAGTTAAATAGTGTGCAGAGGTGAAAATTAATAAACTCTACCTTGAGCGATAACTACGAGTAATATTTCAATCCAACCTTCTTCAAGCAAGTCCACCTGATCCAATTTGTGACATACTTCCTACGACATTGTTTTGAGACAAGATAATGATTTAAGACGGGGAAAGCATTGGTAGTAAGATAGGATTGCAAAATCGTAGTGTATTTGTGTATGTCATGTATGCAGTTTACACCATTTTATATTTGAAATATCATTTTTGTTTGTTTGTGACAATTACTGTATTTTAAAAGTCTTTGGAATGTGAAGTCTTATTTTTGGTCTGTAGTGAAAATATTGGAATGCGAAGAAATAGAGTCTTCGAAAGGTATAAATAATGTTCATTTGTATTGTAAATAGGTTTCGATTGTGTATATATATATATATGTGTGTGTGTGTGTGTGTGTGTGTGTGTATGTATATATATGTACATATATATATACATACATATATATATGTATGTATGTATATATATATATGTGTGTGTGTGTGTGTGTGTGTGTGTGTATATATATATATACATATATGTATATATGTATGTATATAAATGTACATATATGTATATATGTATGTATATATATGTACATATATATGTATATATATATGTATGTATATATATATGTGTGTGTGTGTGTGTATATGTATACATATATATGTATATATACATATATATGTACATGTACATATATATGTATATATATACATATATATATGTGTATATATATATATACATATATATATATATACATATATATGTACATGTACATATATATGTATATATACATATATATATACATATATATATACACACACACACACACATTATGACATGGTTTTCTTTCAAGTTCCCTTATGTTCCTTATGCATATATATCTTTTTTAATGTATTTATTTTGCACATATTCTCTATTATGACATATGTAAACATTTTATGTTATAGATAAACTATATTTGTGATATCATGGTGAATTTTGTTCAAATATGTGCTTGGTTAATAAATATAACTTCTTGTGAATTCTAGTTTCTTTTGTTTATGTTTTATATCACACAACTATACCTCATTAGCATGTTCTTATGGGTTTTCTTATAACCTATGTTAATAGAAGGAATGAAAATGCATTTGATTCCCTATTTTGTATACACCAGACATAGTTACATAACTCTTTTGCACCAATTTTGCACCAGATTGAATCTTAATCTGTTTGTAGCAGTCGATTCACCATTTTTACACAAGTTTTGCACTAGAATGTTCTATCAAGATTCATACAAGGATTTTGAATTTTGATATACTACATTGAGTATTATAATTATGGAGTCAAGGCCAACTTGAGTTTTTAAGCATACTACTCTTTTGACAAAGATTGGGACATGCACAATCTAATCCAAGAGCTTAAAATAAATATAAACCGCCCTCTTCAAGGTCACTACTTTTTCACTAGAAAAACACAATGGTTCATGTACCCAAATGGGTGTATTCATTCCTTGTTATTTGATCTTATGTTTTGTCTTTGCTTCTTGATTTTCATCTTAAGTAAGGATTGATAGATATATGTTTCATTGTAGGTCTTTGCATGAAACACAATTTAGTGTGGGATATACATTCGACGTTGATCTTCATATGTAAGTTTAGGTATGCACTTTAATTGTAATCCAGTACTTTCACTTTGCTACATTACTAGAATAAAATGGGGGTGAAATGTAGACATGTAAATTAACTTTTATTGCTGAAATAATGCACTTGTGACCACTCCTAATTATACACCTAACCTACACTCAAACCCAGGGTTGTAAACCACCATTCCTCTCTCCTTATATGAACGACCCTCAACACAAGGCAACCCTAATCACTAACATCCCTATTTATCTATTTCAATAATGCGAGATGTTTACTTAATTGATCCAAATAATTAGTTCAACTGTCCCAATAATTAAAATATGGGTGCTCCATTTGGACTATCCCACTTAGCACCCTAATCCAAATAGGGTGACCTTGTCCTCCCACCAAATACAGGTCAGTTGCCCAAATTCAAATTTTCCCCAATGAGTCCCTCGATACATTTTGCATATCCCATCCAAGGAATTCCCAATTCAATTGCTATAAAGCCACATTTTCTTCCATTTGCTCACTAGAGGCTTATATGACTGGAAAACACTAGAGCATATCACTGCATATTGACGTAATATTCCCTATTATTCCTAATACATAGTCCACACAACCCATACAACATAGAGTTTGGTATGTATATCATTCTAAGGTCACAAGGCATTATTAAGGCACTTAATAACACTTAGTTTTGCACCAACATTTAGCATTTTGCACCAATATTTCTCACACACCACTTAGCATGAGATAACTACATGAAATTTGATTCATATTTGGAGTAGTAGTATGTAGGTAACACTCATCAAAATAGGTGTTGAGGTCTAATACAACTTCAACTAATAACCCATTTTTACTCATTGATGTCATTTGCTCTCCTTGTTCACAAACCTAGGGTTTTGATGAAAAATTAGGCATATAAACATAAGGTTAACAATCACAGGCTCACCTTCCATATTCATTTCAAAAAGTAAAACCCTATAGGACACCGACACCCATTAAAGACACCAGAGCAAATATCCCTAGTTTGATTTCAACACCCTTATGTGAAGTAGATGCATAACCCTGTTCTTGATTCATCCTAAAAGCATGCACAATCAGTCACAATCATTGCATCAATCACATATTTATATATTTATAGCTAAGTTAATTTATTTCACTCTTTTCCATACTTGCACATGTCTAATGTTGTTGTAGGCCTTTGTGATATGATCTTCACTTTTCTCCAAACCTCCACTTTGGCATCATTTGTTGTCGCATAGAAAGATCTGACGAAGGAGAGACACTTTGTATTGATCAAGCTTGGCACCATATTTTGTTGTTTTAACATCTTTTTACAAAAAGTGGCATCTAGATATAGGCATTATAACTCTATATCTGGTCAAGACATTTTGATCAAATCCATTTCTTTTCACCTTGGCATTGGAAAATTAGAATAAAATCTATTGTTTGTTTTCCAACAAAAAAACATTGGAGATCTATATCATGGCATTTCAGAATTGAATTATAGCTAAGGCATCATTAGATATGCAGACGTGGCTCTGTTAGGACATGGCTTTAGTGTGGTCTAAGGCATTAGACTATTTTGTAAATAACTAAATTTCTATGTTGTGGCATCTCTTTTCTAGCTTTCTTCCTCCTTTTTTCAAACCTACATTGTAGATTTTGTGAGAAAAATTCACCTATTGCAGATGTGGAAGAGCATTGGTTTCCTTTCTAGATCTATGTTGAAGAAAAGTTGAGTTGAGATTTGTAGGAGAGAGGCATTTCAGCCTAATATGTTAAGGCGTTGGAAGGAGAAAACATCTATAGGGTTTACAATCTTAACCTAATAATGGCATTAAACTGCTGAAGGAGAGGCATTTGGAGTCTAGTCTTTACCTTCTACATTGAATTCTCCTTCTTAGGCCTTTTTCTATCTGCTTTTGATCTTGGTGTTGGAAAAGTTGGAGACCTATAGATATGGGTTGGAAAGGAAGAACCAAGGCATTAAAATTTGTTTCTTTTCTCTTTCTATTTCCTATCCCTTCACTCATCATGCTCTCTCTCCTTGCAAATTTTTTATGAGGTTCGAGAAACATCCAACGTGCTTCTATAGATTTAAAACACTTTCCATAAGAAACCAGATCTGATTTGATCAAGATCTATTCTAAGTTGGGTTTGGTGTTGGAAGTGAAGCGCTTAGGGGAGAGAATGGGCGTTGAAACTTGCAGAATAGAGGCATTGACAAAGGAAACAAACTACTTGACTTGCTTACTCATCCAATTTATAGGTGAAAAACAACTGTAATCCACCTTCTTCCTTCTTTTTTACAGTTGGAAACTTATATTCCACTTTTATTAGCTGTAATTTTCTTAAAACAAGAAATTAACTTTACTTTCATGCATACCGATGCAATCGAGTAAATTTTTTTCCGCTTTTATTGACTTTTTGAAGTCTATGGAAAAAATTAGTTCCAAAGAGTGGTTAAAAGGCACATTTTAGCTTGCTCGAGGGTACTATTTTAATAATTGAGTGCAATTTTTATTAAAAATAAGCTATTTACAAGAAATTGTTTTATTAATATCTTATAAACTGTAACTCAAAATTGAGCGTCATCTTTTGCAAAAGTGTGTATTTTTTAATTTCTCATGTAACTAACCTAATTTCATTATAAAATGCACTGAATTATAAAGTTCCAAAATATAGGGGGGTTATCTAACTAGTTCACACATTTACTTCTCATACAGATGCATTATCGATAGAGTCTGACGTCCTCCTACTTGGCTTGTTTGCATTTCATGTGTATTGCACTAATTGCACTTACTTGTGTGGACCCATTTCAGTTAATTCTAACATCCATGCTTAGAGTGTGCATTATTACTCCATCATAAGCTTAGATTGCTCATTCCTTGAGCGTGCTTTGTTATTGCAAACACAAGGGGGGTCATTGTTGATTATCTTGGGGATATTTTTGTGGGCCATGCATTCTTTCATGTGCACATTTAGTTTTTGTAACTGTTACATGTGCCCATTTAGTGATTACTTGCATAAATTGCTCTTATATTTTTAGATACATGTCAGTAGAGCCTGACAGCCATTTGAGCGTGCATTGTCACTTGTATATTGATTGCTCTCACTTGATTGGGCTCATTTTTGGCATAGTTTGAAGTCCATCTCCAGAGCATGCACTATTACTCTCAGTTGTAGTAATGTTGACCCCACTTGAGAGATACCTATTGATGAGGAAGGTTGAGTATACACCAGTGGTTCTTCATGGTAAGAGTAACTATGCTTTATGGTGTATGTACATGGAACGTTCATTTAAGGAACAAGAACTTATTTCATTCTTATATGGATAGATTCCTGCTCTTATTGACCCAAGTTAATACAATGACTGGGCCGACTCTTATGAATGTGTCTATGGCCACTTGTTGCATGTTTAATGGGATCTACACCACCATGTGGAGCATATAGAGTGTCCCTCCACTATTTGGAGAACTCTTCAGAGTCTTTTCGAATATCTAGTTGAGACTTACATCACACCTCCTCCTTTGCTTCTTATCATCTTTTTTGAGATAGCTATACTCTCACCTCCTGCTTTTATTTCCTATGATGACACATCCATGGTGGATAGTGTTTTTCCTTATGTTGAGCCCCCACTACAGGATGAGATTCTGCCAAACCTTAGTTGTCCTATTACAGATTCTACTTTTGTCCCTATGCTGATTGTTGCTCTTCTAGAGCCTTCATAGACTTGTATTTTTGAGGACTTCATTGATTTCAGTGAGAGTATACACATTGAGAGTATCGATGACTCATATTTTTCTATGGACATTCATCTTGTAGATCTGAGTGCTTCATCTACGTTACTATCTTCAATTTTGACAATTGTGGAGCCTTGCTCTCCTCTTCCCATGGTCATTATTTTGGTGAGTGTTCCATGTATATCTTCTTCTCTAGTTGTTCTCTCACCTTCATTATATGCTTCTTCATTACCATCTTCTACTATTAGGCTTGTGATACCTGATCAAACTTTGACACATTCAACATTAACTGGGAGACATTTGAGCATTTTTTAGAGATCTACATCATGATTCCTACTTGCATTCTACTTGAGTGGGAATTTTGCATTTTGACAGCTTGTGGTTTATTTATTCCAAAAGGAAGAGAACATTTGTTGCAAAGGGACCTACTACAGCATTTGCCATGCGACATTTTGCATTCACATTCTCTCTCTTCTATGTGAAGGCACACTTCATGTTTTGTAGGATATTAGGGATCATCGCTATGTAGTTGGAGTGCTGATTATTTTAGCATCTTTTTCTAGGGGGTATTTTAGTCTCCTTTTCTTATTTTTTCTCTTTTTGGGGGGGAGTTTTTCCTATGGGTTTTCTCCTTTTCTCTACTTTATGAGAGATTTCATTATACATGGGTACCTCATCAGGCCTTGTTGTCAGGACCCATTTTTTGTATCAGCACCTACCTAAGCTTGTTGTTAGGACCCATTTTTTGTATTTTTTATATCATTGCCTACCTAAGTTGTGCTTATAGGGGGTGTTGGTATAGGCCTTTTTCCTACAGGTTTTAGATACACAACTACATTATTTTTCTTAGGGCTCTAGAGGTTATTTATGAAGATTAGTACCACATTCACTGGAATGTGGAGTTTCACTATCTCTCCAACCTATAAATACCTCTTTCCCTTTGTATTCTTAATTCAGTGAGCTTAGATTCATCGAGCTTCTTAGTTGTGAGCTGTGACACCTTTAAAAGCTATGAACTTCATCTCTTTGTATAAGTAGTTTATCTCCATTATTGAATACATTGTGTTCAATTTCTACTCTCTTTTAGATTTCTTGATTCAATAGTTGTGTGTATTTGCTCTGCAATCACCAATCTCGGATGTTCAATTCTAGACAACTCTTTCATCTAAAAATAGTAATGTTTACAAATAAGTGAATGCTTAATTTACTGCAATATTATACATCCTAATATAACTCAGTTCAATTTAACTAATTAGGATCTAGCATTATCGTATTTCCCAATTTAGCATATAATGCATGCGCATGTGCACAAACAGTTTCAATTATAAGTTGCATATTTCAAATTTGAAAATTCAAAGTTTCAAGAGCTACAAAGTTTCAAAGTTTCAAAAATTACAAGTTTTTAAAAGTTTCAAAGTTTAATAGCATTCAATATCAATACAATACAAATACATGGGGCATGGTACTTATTCATGTTCATGATTCTATATGGCAAATTCAAATTTTCAAATTTCAAGTTTCAACATTAGAGAGTTTCAAATAGAATCTAGATATGTCTGCAGTGGTGTGATTCATCTCAATGTTGCAAGCGGGCCACATTACAGTCTATTGACACTCAATATCTATGGTTGCACCTTTTTAAAATGTAGCGAGCTATAGTTGGTGGTTTCCCCCTTTAAATATTTTTATATAGTACTCTACATAGTCAAACTAGAGTTGGAGTATATAATATTTCCAACTCAATATCATTTAGAGGTTTTCAAATTGAGACTTTATCACTCTCAATTCACCATAGGTTCAACAATTCTCCAAATGCCTCAATAAGGGGGCAAGAACTTCCCCACTTCCAAGTTGTAAGGTAATTAGATTACATACTTTCTCAGGTGTATAATTCCCTTTCTTTATTTTCAAATTTTAAAATTCAAGTTGCAAATTTTCAATTTTCAAATATGGACAATAATTACTTTCAGTGGCATTGTTACAGGTTTTGCATTAAGGCATCTTGCATGATCACGTTTCGCATCAAAAGATAAATTATGTATACACACTTAAGTATGCATCTACTTTAGTCATTTCACTTCATTGCATCACTATAATAAAGTGGGGGTAAATTTAAAAACTCAAATTTAATCATTAAGTGCTTGACAATATTTATTCTTGACATCCTTAGCCTTACTTGGTTTATTCACCATTTCGTTAACTTAAAAACTATACAAGAGCCTTCTCTATCTTGAAAACACTGAAACAATATTACAAACATCTATATTTTTATCACATTTGTCCCTATGCAACTTACATAGCTTTACTAAGCATGTCTCATCAGTCTCTCATCTTTTTGGATAAGTTTGAACTAGGCAAATAGGAGTGCATTATAGCCATGTCGAACTAGTGTGACCTTGTCTCTTGTACCCCAATGATAACTTTTTAAATTTGAGCCATTTTATCTTACCCCTCTCACATATCTAGTAAGGTTGGTTAGTGAAAATATTCAAAATATTCCTCTATACAAACACATCAAGGCTTCTCCAAATACAACTAACAATCATTTGGCATACATAAAGTAAATTAACACTATTTCTTCCAATTCCAATTCTGAAACATCCTAACAGTCATAAGCCAAGTTCAAATATATTTTATTATAGGCCAAGGATATCCATTTATCAAACATTTATTGATCAATCTTATAGCTATAGTCATATAGTTGTATAATCATGGATCATACAATCACTTTACCAGGGAGAACTACATTAGCTTGAGGCTCATTTGGGATATGTAGGCAGTACTAAGTCACATGGGGTTTTTGAGGTTAGCTCGATTATTCTCTTAACCCTATTCCCCCCTTTTAGAATTTTATTTGTATTGTGTTTCTTATGAATGACCTAGGGTTTTTATTTTTTAGGTCTTCTATGCGGTGAAAAAAGATACACAATTAATCAACAAACCCTCATAGACAGTCACACACGCCCAAATTGAAAAATTAGGGACATAATCAACCAAGACATGGCTATAGTGTGCCCTTGTTTGCCTCCTCCAGATTTATCAAAACAAACTTTGAATTACTATTTTATAACATGACACTATTTGTAGGTCTCTTCACACAATTTACAATCACAATTAGTCCACACATTCAAAGTTAATTCAGTTTAAGGAAGATTCTCTAACCCTTGTCCAATTTACTATTTTTAACAAGTTTATAATTTCTATAAATTTTGTGTTTACTATATTTTAATATATTTACAATATTTTACCACATTTCAGCTTTTAATAGTTTAGGTCACTTAAGTGGATTAAGCTATAATTAAAAATATTAAACATATAGGTGATATTGACACCTAATACGAATATTGAGGGTGGTCTTGACATTAGTTATAGATCATGTCAACCTTTATGGGTTAGGCATCTAATGAGTCAGACAATATATGTTATGTTCAAATTTAGACGACAAATATTCTACAACATTATATATTTATTTCATTAATCAATTTGGATTTTTTTATAAAGGATTAATGCTTTTGATCAGAGCTATGAACTAGGTTAATGGTTTTTACTGGATCTATGAACCAAAAATACAAATAGATATTTAAATGAATCTTAGCAAAGGACAACAACTAACAGGGCAAAGCAAGCCTTAACAACCAATATGCTGCAAAAGAACATCAGAAACAACATACAAACAACACGATAAGATTACACTTCACTTATGATTCTCGTGCTTGCATTTCTTTCTGAAACAGAGATCTTCTTCTAAAGATGCAAGATCAATGAAAGTATTTCTACAATTTAAACTCCTGGGATAATATCTTAGAGTTTCACAATTTTTTGAAAGTTCTACTATACTTTTGTAGTCTCCAAGTTGCTCATAATCTGCCAAAATTAATTTTTGTTGAGAACTGGCTGCTACCTTATTTGGAAGACTTCTTCACCGACTATCCAAAGGAGGGGTCTTTAAATGATCTGATTAGTCATTATGGATCTCTTCAATAAGAACACTAAAAGGAGGGGAATGTTGATGCTTTAGTGCGAGACCAAAATTTGAATCATCCTTCATAATAGTTTGAAGCATGCTTGATTTTACTTTTGATTGTTTGCTAACATGGCCATTAGGGCATTTCTGCTTTAAATGACTTGTTGTTTGACATCCACAACATTAGATGCTAAGATTCTCATAATCAACTGGTTGGATATAAATGCCCTTGTTTGACTATAGAGTTACAATTTAGGGACCCGAGATGGTCACATTCATCAAGACTGTTATTTTAACTTTGCTCATATGGAATATATGATTCAATTTTTTTTGATTGCTCATCCATGATCAATTTTTTTCCAATGATATCCCCTGTTTTAGTAAATATTTGTTCACTTCAAAACTCTACGGGGAGAGTTCAGAGATTTACCCATATAAGAGCTACACTCACATTTTATGTTAGAGGTTAAAACCTCTAGACCGTTGTTTAACAAATACAACCCTTTGGCCCATGAACCATATGGATCTATATTCTAAGTCTTAATTCCTATCTTCTAAATAAGAGAAAGATACAACAAACAACTTTTTGAGAAAGAGAGTAATGTGGACTTCTTTAGCAATCCATACTGTTATGATTTATTTCCTCAACTCCTCTAAATTTGGTCTTCTTCCTCTGACCCAACAATTGAGAGTCCACGCTTCAAAGTCATCTTGATCTAATTTGAAGTCATCTTCTTCAAGCTTGACTAGTGTTGACGCTATATTTGTAATTACATTAGTGGCCCTTGCTGTGTTTTTATGCCTTTTGGTCAATCCCACTTTATAACTTTATCACAGTAGGTGTTGTTCTGAGTTCGTTCAACCATTTTGTTGCTTTGCTTCCACCATTTTGGCACTCAGTATTCGCTATACTATCACTCTATAACAACTGATTTGTCACTCTGAGTCCATCTAGTTGTTCTATTTATTTGCTTCCACCATTCTAATGCTCAGTGTTCGCCATGCCTTTACACTTTAACATCCAATATGTCGCTCTTCTTTCACCATTCTAGCTCTTAGTGTTCACTTTACTATTGCTTTGAGATAATCGATCCGTCACCCAACAACCACCATTTTATCGCTCAGAATCTAATGATCTATTATTGTGGTTTTCCTTCCTATTTTTGTTTTCAAAATTTCTTTCCATGGTCATTTTTCTAATCAATTTGGATATTAGTTAAACATCACTATATGTATTTCATAATTTATAAAATGATTAACAATATTTAATTAAATGTAATGTATTTATTTATATTTAATTCATTTATTTAAATTATACATTCCTATTTTTAAATAAAATTAATATAAAATATTGGGTTTAATTTCAAAATAAACTTTTATGGATACCCCTTAATATTTGATACTAAATCAAATACAATCGATTTAAAAAAACTCAAAACGAAAAAAAAAAAAAAAAAAAAATGAAATAAAAATATAACAATATCATTAATCTAATTTTAGTTTGAAAGTTTTTAGGCACTGGTGCAGTGGTAATTTGGACACACATGCGTTTGTTCTAAATTATTGTTTGTGAACAATGTATGTCCTCAGAGAGGCTCTTTAAATTTTTCATTTCAATTCAACGCAACCATATGGACAAAACAATCGGAACAGAAGAAAGCATAGTACATCAAAGAGTTTAATCTCACATGGGAGTGTGAAGAAAAAACATACACAGAGATATAAATCAAATGGAAAGCAAAGATGTTGATTGCAAAGATGACGACTAGCTTTCATTATTTTAGGTGTGAAACAAGTATGTGGATAGTACCCAAGGAAGCACGAGAAATAAAAATATGCTTATTTTATAACAAAGGGATAGTGGAAACATAATGATACTTTATTATAGAACGCGTAGCTTATAATAACATCTGTATCAAGTACAAATACAACTTACAAAATAAATATTAAATAGTACAAGTTTTCTAATCAAAATTCATAATAGAAAAGTTAACATAAAAAAAAGGTCTGAAATTTTGCATGATCATAAAAATAACCTTCATTTCAAAAAATTGTATTAACAAAGAACAATTCTATTACGACCCTGGATCCTATAAACTACTTATCTTATAAAAGTTACTAAAATATTTCTTTCATTCATTCATTCAATTATAAACTGCTTGTTTTATGGACGTTATTAAAATCAATCTTTCTTTCATTCATTTAATTATACTTCTAAAAAATATATGCATATTAATAGATAATATTGCTGGTAATTAAGATGTACCAGTCGTTTGCACTAACCATTTAATGTATGTATAAATATATATCTTATGTCATATAAACTTACCCTAGATCAAAATAGGGGCGAGCGATTTTGAGAGAGACAGCCAGAGAGTGGGTGAATAAGCCAGATACGCAGCGGGAGATGCATAGGTATGCTCCTTTTCGATTCTCCACAAGACAGCATAATTGAAGTGTAAGATTTATTTGTATTTTGAAATAGTTTTCGCAAAATATGAACCAAAAAATGCAACTACCATCTAGATTATAAAAAAACACAGCTGTAGAAGAAAACTGGGGCAATAAAACCAAAATATAGGCCTATTCTTTCAGGGATGACGTGCATTGCTTGCAGGGGTCAGAATTCCAATAGAGGAAATGGCAGGGGCAGAGGAACTTAAGGCCACATTTGGGTCTCTTTCAGCGACCATGCTTTTGCGTAAATCATTGGGGACCTACTATTGATAGAGTTTCTTGTTCTTTATGGTTCTTTTCTCGAAAGACCCCTAGAGAAGTGGATTGTCGAGTTTCTAACTTCAACATCCATAATCTTTCTTCTAGAAAGATCTCTTTTGAAGAACAAAAACTCCTCATACTTGGTGTAAAGTTTACCCCTTGTCCTCCCCCAATGATGGTTGAAAGTATTTATGCTAAATTCCATTCTTTTGCCAAAGGCCTTCGTCTCTGTGCTTTCTTTTCAACAGAACCTCCTGATAGTATAAAGGATTCTAGCAGCAATTCTAATGATAATGTGTTTTCTCCCTGGATATTCCCTCATCATTTCAAGAAATCTAATCTTTCTTGGAATCCTGATGAGCCTAATTTAGAGCTTGAGGAAATCATTCAATTTGGGGAATCCATCCTCGAATCTAGAATTGCTTCAGTTTCTTTTGCTTCTAGACCTTTTTTACCTAACAAGTTTGCTCGAAGTCTTAATGCTCTTCATAAAGATAGTTCTATTATCATTAAACCTGCTGACAAGAATCTTGGGCTTGTTGTTCTAGATTCTTTCAGTATCTTAAAGAAGGTCTTTGTCAACTTTCAGATTCTGCGCTCTATCTTCTTGTTTTATAGATTCCTCGAAAGTTGGTTTAGAGTAAACTTACTTTTCTTATCAATAAGTCAGTTTTTTCTTGATCTTATTTCTTCCTTTTTAAAGCAATTTCCAACTTTTCTCTCTAGAGCTTGTGCCTTCTACCTCTTACCTAAGCTCCATAAGCCAGTTTTGGTTGGAAGGCCTATATGTAGCTATTCAGGCTACATGTTGGAACCTACTTTTAAACTTCTCCACTTTCTCCTTCTTCCTGTTCTTCAGAAGCAACAATTTTATCTGCCTGATTCTCTCACTCTCTTAAGACAATTTGCTAATAAGAGTTTTCCATCTAATTGTCTTTTATTTTCATTTGATGTGGATTCTCTTTATCCTAGCATCCCTACTACTGAAGGTTTGATTGCTCTTAGAATCATGGTTGTTGAGTTCTATTCGGATCATGAAACTTTTACCAATTTTATTGATATGATTTTAGATCTTGCAGACTTGGTTCTTCGACATCACTACCTTGAGTTTAATGGGCTTCTTTATCAGCAGATTAGAGGAACTACTATGGGCAGTAATTTTGCTGTGGTTTATGCTTGTTTATTTTTATGCCATCTTGAAAATTTGGTTGTTGAAAACTTTAATACCACTCCTCTTGTTTTCTTCAGGAGATACATTGATGATGCCATTGGGGTTTAGACTGGTTCAGAGAGCTCTCTTCTTGAGTTCTTTTCAGTCTATCAGAGTTTCTAGCCTAAAATTCATATTTCTCATTGCATCTCTTCTAGTTTAATAGATATTCTTGATATTACTTTATTTAAAGGTGATGATTTTGCTAACACTGGTTTTCTTTCTTCCAAGTGTTTTCAAAAACCAAGGAATGCCTATCACTATATTCCATTTTGCTCTTGGCATCCTTAGCATCAAAAGAAATCTTTTATCATCAGCGAATTAAAGAGATACCTTCTTCAAGAATCAGATCCTACTGGCTTCATCAGACTAAGGAGATTATTCTATTTCAGGCTTCGTGCTCGTGGCTATTCCAAAAAGTTTCTGCTCCATTGTTTCAGTAAAGTCTCTTTGAGGGACAAGACAAAGTTACTCCACAAAGTGCTTGATGGCACTAATAAGAGTAAGAGGGCCCCCTTGTCTTCAAGCTTGACTATAGCTCTTTTGCTAAAGCTTAAGGCTTGGGGGTGTTCCTAAACCCTAAACTCTCTCAGCGTTGCCAACAAGTATCCACTCTGCAGCACATCCCTCCTCCAAAGATTTGTTGGCGCAATCCTAGGAAACTAGGTTCTTATCTTATGAGGAGCATATTCTTGTACTATTTAGTCACTCTACGGACTCCATAGGCTTAAAATCTATGGACTCTATAGGCTAAATTCTATGAACTCCACAGGCTAAAATATACAGACTCCACAAGATCTATGGACTCCACAGGGTTAAATCTATGGACTCTGTAGGACTAAAGTTACGAACTCCATAGGCTAAAATCTATGGACTCCAAAGGATCTACGAACTCCACAGGATCTACAAACTCCACAACATCAAATCTATGAACCCTAAACCCTAAAACCCAAACCCCAAACCCTCAACCCCAAACCCTAAACCCTAAACCCTAAACCCTAAAACCCTTAAAACATAAAACCCTTGAACCCTAACTCCTAAACCCTAAACCCCTAAATGCTAAACCCTAAACCCTAAAACACTAAACCCTAAAACCCTTAAACCCTAAAACCCTAAACCCTAAGCCCTTAAACCCTAAATTCTCAAACCCTAAAACCTAAACCCAAAACCCTAAAACCTAAAACCCTAAACCCTAAACCCTTAACCCTAAATCGTTTAACCCTAAAACCCTTAAACCTTAAACCCCTAAACCCTAAACCCTAAACCTTAAACCCTAAACCATAAACCCTAAACCATAAACCATAAACCATAAACCCTAAACCCCTAAACCCTAACCCCTAAACCCCTAAACCTTAAACCTTAAACCCTAAACACTAGACCGTAAACCTTAAACCCTAAACCCTACACCAAAACCTTGAGGCGTCAGTGAAGTCTACCCACCAGGACCATAAAATCCCACCACGCTTTTGAAGCCACAAATGCCAGGCTTGCTTTGCGCACATACATGAGATCACCCCCGTGCACAAGCCCCAGTCGAATACTGCAATACCAGTGTACCCCACCTCCTCTGCAATTCAAACTCAAGTGGAGGCTCTGATACCACATGTAATGAACTGCTACACCAAAACCTTGAGGCCTCAGTGAAGTTTGCCCATGAGGACCATAACACTATTGCTCAAATTTCTTTCAAGATTTAACATCTTGGTATTTAATTCTCAGATGCCACTTGAAGAAAGATGTGGTACCCTAGAGTGAAGATAGCACATGAGCAGTGCAACAGATCAAAGAGTGATATAACCAGCTCCCTCCATTGTATTTAGCAATTGAGAATTTTCTTTTGATTTTGAATACTGATGCTAGTGATAAAGCTTGGGAAACAATATTGACTCAATAATTTCCTGATAAACAAGTTTAAATTTGTGGTTATCGATCTGGTACATTCATAGAGACAGAACAATAATACCATATTTATGAAAAGGAAATTCTTGCAGTGATCAATGGAATAAAGAAATTTAAAATCTTCTTAAAACTTGTCAAGTTTTTAGTTCAAACAGATAGTCAAGCCATGACTACTCTTATGCACAAATGACTTGATAAAGATCTTGCACAAGGCATAATAGCAAGATGGCACTTATGGCTCAACAGTTTTGATTTTCAAATCAAATGGATCAAAGGCTCTCAGAATAGTTTTACAGATTCACTGACCAGAGATATGTTAACACCTTGATTTCTTTAACATTTTGTTTGTAAATATTTTGTTTGTTTCGTAGGTTAAGCAATTGGAACGCATAAATTTCTCAAATTGTGATTCACAAAATCACACAACACTGAATGGGTGTGTCGACGAATCAGTTGAAACCAGGATTTAAAGGCTTTAATGATCTTGTTTGCTTTCAGGTGTTTTTAAAGATCCCTGATGAAAGCCAACTGACATAATTGCATAGACCAGTGTGACTTTCTCGTGGAACTTAGATTCTAAGTTAAAGCATTTCATCATTTTGAGGTTTTTGCTTAGTATCCCAAAAAACAACGTTTGAATGAACAACATTCTTTCTCTGCACATTTATACATATTATAAATAACTATGTTCTTGGAAGCTGTAGTGGGCACTTTGTGTATCTCAATAAATGGCCCATTACCCATCCTTCTCTGAACCATTAGAAGAAGCTACTAGGCAATGGTATTGGAATCAGTTAATGATGTTTAAAGATGGTAACCTGCTAGCTAGAAATTTAGTATGCCAAAATGCTAATGATATATTTATTAACCCACCACTGTAATGGTCTAAAACTATCAATTGACAATGCAACACATGGGTCAATCCACAAGATGACATAACTGTCCATATGATCAACGGATACTAGACCAGACAGTAGATGGAAGTTCTAGATATAATGTTTACTAGTGAAACATTATCAAAATGGGTTTTGGTGGACAAGGAAATCAAAACTTATGATGTTGTGAAAACCTGGATGCTTAAGCATTTTCCTCATCATAATGTTATAAATTATTTACCTATGTGCACGATAATTACTTTTCATCTAGTGATTAGTAATAATCTAACAGTTTGGCCTGGTTTGCTTGAAGCTTGCACAGATGTCTTTGAATGTCCTAACTCATGCCCTGATTATTCCCCTGATCATGTTCTTTCACATGTTCATCAACTTGAATGGGAATATTCCAGATGTTACCAAGATGATGATCTGAATGATGCTCTAATGCACATCTATATGCCGATATTCATGCTCGATATGGCATAGACACATCGTATGTAGATGATAATGAAGAAGATAGCTATACAAGTGCTGATGATAGCCTTTCATATGCTCATCAGCATGACTTCAGTGAGTCCCACGGCTCTAGCAGTGGATACAACTCACCAACAGACCGTCAACCATATGGCCCATGGTAATGATGTAAGCAGTTGTCACTGACCACTATTTGATCATACCCCATAATAAACTAATCCATGGCATCTCATACGTGTCCTATATAATTTGTCGCTATTAAATACGTGTCTCGACTTTATCTTTATGTAAACATATTAGAAAGATCAAGTATCCAAACCTTGCATTTGCCAGTAGTTGGTCATCCTAAAAGATTCCACTCTTTTCCTATAAATTGGATGTCTGCGGAGAAGAAGGGGAGAAGAATTTTTCCAAGCTTTGTAATATTTCTTGAAGTTTAATAAAAAGATTGTTTGTCTGTAATTCTTTTTCAAATTTCTTGAAGTCAAGTCTTTTTGTCAATTTAATCTTTGATTAACATAACTGAGTTGAAGAGTGAATTGTAAAACTACAAATTAATATAAAGGCAAGCTGAGTAAGACCTCATTTAGCTGAAGGATAGGCATTGAGAGGCAGTAAGGCATTGTGTGCACGTTGTGAAACCTGGTATTGAAGCTTTTTAGTGGCAGCAAGGTTATGTTGGTGGCAGTCAAAGATTGAGCTAGAAAACATATTCTAATAAAAGATAATTTGGTAAGTTGCACAGACTTACATTTATTTTGATTAAAATCTCCAGAGAGCTATAGAGTTCATCAAAAATTGTTGTCATGACCAGTTGAGTCTGGAGATTTTAATGAAAACAAATATAAGTCTGTGCAACTTACCAGATTATCTTTAATCAAAATATGTCTGCTAGCTCAATATTTGACTGCCACCAACATAACCTTACTGCCACCGAAAAGCTTCAATATTAGGTTTCGCAACATGCACATAGCTCCTTACTGCCTCTCAACGCCTATCCTTTGTTTAAACAAGGTATTACTCAGCTTGCCTTCATCCTACTTTGCGGTTTTACAATTCACTCTTCAACTCAGTTATGCTAATCAAAGATTAAATTGAAAAAAAGACTTGACTTCAATAAATTTTAACAAGAATTACAGACAAACAGTCTTTTTATTCAACTTAAAGAAATATTACAAAGCTTGGAAAAATTCTTCTCCTGAAGATGTTGTTCAGAATGACTCTGTACTTGATATATCTAATCATCTAAAAGATTGAGTTTTGCAAAAATGTTAGATGTTTTTTTTAGGACTAGAATCATGACTCGGCATTCTCCTTTGTTTATGGAAATAAATTTTGGTGTTTGAACAAAGGGAGAATGTTCTAACAACAATATATTACCCAGTAATATATCCACATCTGAGGTGAAGAATTCTGTGAATGTAATTGCAAACTGAATACCTTGAATGAAGATTGGTATATCCTTTGCAATTCTTCCAAAGTGTAGAATTTCACCTGAAATTGTAGTTCCCTGGTATCCCTTATCATGGTTTTGCCAGAACTAAGAGGGCAAACCCTGAGTTTTGGCAAAACTCCTAGGACTTCTTTAGCTACAAAAGCATGCAGAATATAACTTTTATATCTAGGAAACTTGAAAGTAATAGGGATGTAAATACTGTATTTGAGGGATTTAATGACCATGATGTGTGCTTCTTCAGGGTCATTTTCATTTTTCTTAACAACCTCTTTAATAAAAGCAACATTTGATTTGATTTTTTTAACAGATTTGGCCATTTTAGAGATGATAGTTGTAAGAGAATTTACCTCAGCTTTGAGCTCTACAACTATCTCTAATGTCTGACTTAAATCTAAGGAGTCAACCTTTATTGATCCTTGTCTGTATATTCCTTCTAAAGGAATATTTATACTGGAGTGCTCAGGAGATTCATCTAAATATCTTGGCTGAGGAAGTATCTGGGCATTCCATTTTGGCATAATATATCCATGTCAACAAGTAGTCTTAACTTTACCTTTTCTTTTGTTGGCATGGATATTGACTAAAGCATTGTTGTCTCTAGTATGATCACTTGAACCTTTATGTTTACTTGGTTCAATTTATCGAAGAGCGTGCTTCAACTTACTCTTTTCTTCCTTGAGTCTAACCTCTTCAGCCTTATGCTTGTACATAGCAGCAATGATTTCAGACTAAGAGTAGGCTTCTTTGAAGATGTCTCTTGTAGATAGGTTCAAGAGCTTAGTCTCTGTTGCTACTAATTATTTTTAGAGTAGGCACTGGGCTAAGCTATCATATGCTAGAGCAACATCTTCTGAGGAGGATGTCGCTGGAGTAGAGTGCTTGAAATACTTGGTGCATGACACTTTATCTTGATAGCCCTGAAGCATGCCTATAAGACCAATGGGGACTTCTGAGTCAGATTCAGAATCTGTTACAACAGTATATTAGTCACCATGATCAATGTCACTGGAAGAGATGTCATGTATATCAACTAAATCCCACCCCACTTCTGCATGATAAAAATCAAAAAGGGCATGCGCTGGGATATTTTTATTTTTACTAGGACAGTCAGTAGTATAATGCGGTCCATTACAAATGTAGCATTTAATATGAGGAGGAACTTTTCTAGGGGTGCTTCATTTATGAAGTAATTTATGGGGTTTCTCAGATGATTTTGAATGGGTAAACTTCTTTTTGGAGATTTAATAGGGTTTAAACCATTTTTCCTATGGGCAGATGTATGCATGAGAGATAAATGGCGTTTATATTTAGATCACTTGGAATGACAAAAATGATGATGGGAGGCAGAAGGTTTCAAATGTCAAGTTTTCCAATTAGAATATCCCCAAGACTTAGCAAGTAATTCAGAATTGCAATAAGAAGAAAAGTTACAGCTAGAATTATAAGACTCTAAATGGTTGGTAACAACTTTCTCCTGGCATTGCTTAGTAAGTTTGGTCTTAACTAAGCTAGTTAATTCTGATAATGTTACGTTCTGAGGAGTGAAAGAGTGTTTGGATAAATAATTTCTTAATGATTCACCAAGCATACATGGCAAAGAATTTAAATAGGTCTCCTTGACCCAAGCCAAATTGGCTTCACCAGTTTCATAAGCAAGAATTTGAAACTATAAAGAGTAAGGAATTACTTTAGCTAAATTGAAATAATTTCATATTATACAATTTGGATTTAGCAGTTAGTAACTGTCTAGTTTTGTTGCTTGTAAATTCAGAAAGTATTGTTGCTTGAAGAGCAAGCAAACCACCTTCACAAATTTGACTTTTACTTAACAAGGCAATAGGTATATCAGTCTGTCCAAGAGGAGCAACACCATTTTCTTCAGACTTCTGGGTCCACCAATTCTTTAATTTTCCTACCATGACACCAGTCGCATGCAGCACTCTCTAAGCTTCTGTGATGCCACTGGGAAACCTAATGTTCTTTAAGGTTTCTATCCATAGAACAATATGGTCGTAGGGCTCAGGAATATTATCAATTACAAGAATAAAACCATTTGGTGGGTTTACCTTGAGGGGACCTTCTTCAATAATATCATCTAATACAGAAGAGAAAAATTTACCTTTTTTCTTTATATCTTCTTTAAAATGTACTGGTGCTAGGATGGACTGTGAAGTATGTTGTTCTAGCAAAGTCAACTTGTCCATTCTACGTCGAAGGCTAGAAACAACACTGTCCTCATACATTCCCATCTCCTAATTACTACTTGATCCAGAACTAGGGAATGACTAATGAGGAAAAACTATCTCCATCTCGTCAGTACTCAAGATATAGTCAATGGCTGCTATTGCAGGTTTTTCATTTTGGTTTTGCACCTTCTGTATCCAATCTATGTCTAACTCAGAAGACTCAGATAGATTAACATCATTAATATGAAGTAACTCAAAATCTGCTGCTAAATGCTTAACATTCAAGGTAGATTCAAACTATAATTGTTTTGCTATTTTTTTTATAACTGGAAACTTACTTGGATGTGTAAATTGGATTGTTGGGGTAGAAGTGCTTGCTTCTAGCTCTAATGGAGGTTGTTCCTCTGTACAAATCAAACTAGCCAAAGTGTCTTTAGTAGATACAACATGAATAGTTAAATCCTCATGAATTAAATTAGATTTACTATGAAGATGATTTATGTTTGAATTAACTGTGTCTACCAGAGGTTCTACCAATTCTACTGACTGATCATTCCTTGATAAATGCAGAGAAAATTTTGCATTTTCAGTTACTATCTTTTCTATTGTTTCCTTTTGTATATCACATTTTTTATGCAATGATAAATGTGAATCAACAACATGATCTAAAATAGAAGCAAATTTCTTAGTAGATTTTCTAATGCTATCTATATCTTTCCTGGATGCAGCTAATGTTGACATTGTAGATTGCAACCTTGACAAGAGGTTGAGCTCCTACTTTCCACACGACACAATAGAAACTCCTCTCTTGCCTGTGGGTCTGGCAAAACTGAGGGGAGAGTCTCTAGATAAGGGCTAGCTCCCTCTAATGCATCTCTAAGTTATTCCAGTAATATTGCTAATATGCATACATACATACATACATACATACATACATACATACATATATATATAATGGTGGGGTTGAGAAGAGAGAAGGATTACTAGAAAATAAAACCTAACCTAAGTTGGTGATGCACCAAACAAGTTTGATTTACTCATACTCACACTTTGAACCATAAGAACACATACATACACTTTATCTGATTGAAAGGGCCATACTGAAGGAAGCTTAACAGGGAGGCTTTAATGGAAACACATAGAAAATGAACTTATCATAGGTGCTATAGAAAAAGCACATTATCTGGTAACCTTCTTCTACATTTGTGCTCTAGATACAGCTCTTCTTGTTAACTACAAGAATGTCACTTTGTCCATACTAGGTGTGTTGGTATCAAGCTTGTGAGAGCATCAAGAAAGAAATGACTGAACACAAGATTAACACTCAGACACACTTAGAGATATATCAAATCAAAATAGAGGTAAAAAATGCATATTCTATTGATTACAGGTGAAAATTAACAGGGCTTCGCCTTACAACATGAGAGATCCTATTCTCCAAATGAGAAGTTTACAATGTATAGAGAAAGAAAGAGGCCTTTTGGCATCTTCTGGAAAATCTTTTTGGCACCCTTTTACAAGTGGTCCATGTGCGTTCATAGCATTAGGAAGAGGAAGCCATCTGATAGATAATGTTGTGTCAACCCCTATTTTGACTTTAAGCATTTAAAATATATCAAATGCCATATGTGAATTTATGGGCCACGCCATTTGTCTGTAAACAAGACTGCCTTTTCAAGGCATTCACGCTTCATCACTGCAAAGTGGAGAAAATAGGTCACACCATTCACTATTTGCACTCCTTGATGACCTCTTGGCAGAGACTATTCCAACTACAGGAATAACTCACCTCCCCTTCGCCACCTGGGTTGTTTTGTCCATATTCATAATTTTGTCTCTTACTGGCTTTGTCCTTTTCCTAAAATTTGAACTCTCGGGGCTATCTTATCATCCTTCGCTAGCTCTTTGGGCTTTGTCATCAGCAGCTCACTGAGTTTATTCTTAAATTTTGTCTTTTCCCAGCTTTGTCTTTTCTTGGTTTTATCCTTTTGTCATCTCTTGGCTCTTTGGTCTCCCTTCTTAGCGGTCTCTTCCTTTTGGCCTTTAGGCCTTTGAATTCCTTCGAGTTGGCGCTCAAGCATTTAAAGATCAACAGCTATTTTATTGCCATAAAATTGACATTCACACGCTCGTCACCATTTGAAAACCAACAACTATTTTGTTATCCTAAATTTTACGTCTTTGGGGATGTCACCCCTTTTAATTCCTTTGGCTTTTCTACTTCTTTTCCTTCAAGCTTTTGTCTTTGGAACCTCCCGAAGGGAAGGTCTCCCTTTGGGCCTTGAGAAAGGTCCTCCTTTTGGCATCTGAGAGTCCCCCGCAAGGGCACTTGCCCTTCGGGGTCCTTCGGGCTACTTTTGTTCTCGAAACCTTTCGAACAAAATGTTCGAAGGAATTCCTTCAGACATTTTGCTCGAAGGAATTCTTTCCTTTGTGTCTTTCCCACTTGCCACTTCCTATCGAGATTTTCCTTCGGGCCACATTCCTTCAGATAAAAAGTTTGAAGGAATTCCTTCAGACATTTTGTTCGAAGGATTTCCTTTGTGAAATTTTGTCGTGAAAAATATTTTCGAAAGATATTGTTTTTGCCTTGTGAATTTCTTTGCACAAAATGTCTGAAGGAATTCCTTCAGGCATTTTGATCAAATAAATTCTTCATCTCTTGCCTTGAACAAATCTAAAGGAACTCCAACTTTTCTACCTTGTTCACTTATCTGAAGAAAACCTTACCCTTTCAGCCTTCTCTTTGATCTCCTTGCAAGTGTTTCCTCCCCTCTGTAGCTTGCTGGAATGGTCCATTTTTTGCTTGACTTCCCTCTGTAAGGGCACTTGTCCTTCAAGCCTTGGGAGACTCCTTTGAACCTTCTGATTGAACTGACCAATTGAACCAATAATTGGTTCAATGGTTCAATACTATGTTATGCTCATTCATTTGACCACTTGACCCAACTACTTTGAACTAACTGATTGAATTAACTGATTGAACCATTCGATTGAACCAATTGATTGAGCCATTCGATTAAACCAACTAATTAAACCATTCAATTAAACTAATTGATTGAACTGACTAATTAAACTAACTGATTGAACCAGTTCAATGGTTCAATGGTTCAAAGTTTAAAATTCTTAACTCTTGAAAAGATCATGTCGTTGAATCCCGATGTTGAACCACTTTTCCAACTTTAAGGAAAAGTGTCTTGAATCATTTTTTCGCTCTCTTTCCTTGTGAATTTCTTTGGACAAGAGTCCGAAGAAGCTTTGTAAAATCCCTTTCATTCTTTGAACTCATTCATCTTCTATCGAAAGACTTGTGCAACCAAATTGAATTGGCTCATAACAACAGGGAAAGAAGGAGACCAATTTTGGCCTGTAGGACCAAAAATGGTCAATAAATTGGTGATTCCTAAGGGAAGCATGCCTGCTATGCTTAGACACTATTAGCCTTAAATTCCATTGGGCACGGAGTTAGAACACAACTTTGAAAAAAGTTAACAATAGCCCCAATAGATCCAAGAATCAATCATGAAGCTTTTACCCCAAAAAAGGGAAACAAAACACACACAAGATTAAAAAAACTACTAACATGTGCAAAAGCACTTAGGAAAAATATGGAACAAACAAGAAAAATATATACATGATGGGAGAAGGTTCAGTGACAATGCTTAAGATGTATCCCATTAACTGGTATATACAATTCTTCACCATCCAACCTGGAGAGTTGGAACGTATTGTGCTGCTTGCACTGAGTGATGATGCATGGACCACTCCATAGGGCATCAAACTTCATGTTTTTACCAAGCTTATCTCGATCCTCATCCCATTTCAAGATGATGTCTCCTTCAGAAAAACCTTTTGATGAGGATCTCTTGTCAAATTACCTCTTTGTCTGTTGTTGGCGGTTGATCATAGAAGCCATAGCTTGGTCCCTTGTCTCTTAAAGTTTCATCAGCTCACATAGCCTAACTTCCATGCTATTTTCTTCTAACTACAACTGGTGAGTAAGGTCCAAGGCTGAAAATTCAAGTGAAATAGGAAGCCTAGCTTCCCTTCCATATATGAGCATGTATGGTATATTACCAATTGCCCTCTTTGGAATGACCTTGTCTGCCCACAGGGTTGTTTTCAACTTGGCATGCTAAGTTATCTGATTCTCCTCCATTATTCTTTTGATAATCTTGATCATTTTTTTGTTGGTGGATTCAACCAGCCCATTCCTCTGTGGGTAGTAGTTGGAAGAAGTACTGAGATAGATGTCGTATCTCAATGCCCATTCACTCGTCCTGGTCCCCAAGAAGGCCAATGCATTGTATGAAATGATGGTCACTAAGATACCGAACCTTATCACCAGGCCTTCATAAAAGTCTAAGACTGCACTTTTGTTGGCTTCCTTCAAAGCAATGGCCTCTACCCATCTTGTGAAGTATTCTATGGTAGTCAAAACCCATTTATGGCCAGCACTAGAGGGAGGATTGATCATCCCTATGAAGTCTAGGCCCTATTGCATGAATGCTTGCTCTACCTGAATAGGTTGTAAAGGCATGGCAGCCAGCCATTATTTCCCATCAAAAAGTGCACACTTATGGCACTTCGTACCTAGGTATAAGTATCTTTGAATATAGTGGGCCAGAAATAACCAACTCTCATTATTCTTGCAGCTGCAGGCTTAGGAGCAAAGTGACCACCAGCTGGCCCATCATGGAATTCAGATAGCACCCTATCGGCCTAACTTGGGTCTATGCACCTTAAAAGTACTCCTGAGATATCCTTTCAAAATAGCACTCCATCGATCAGGACATAAGGGTGAGATTGGAGTCTGAAATGTCTCCTCTTGGTCCTATCAAAGCCCTGTGGGCACTCACCAGTGAGAAGAAAATGCCTCATATCTGATGCCCAATCCTTCATGACTGTTGGTTCTTCTTTTGTGGCTTCATCATGAATGAGAAAATTATCCTCTTTTTGGTGCTTAAAATCTATAGCAAGGTGTTCACACAGGCCTCTTCCTCTTACCAGCTTGGTGATCTTGATATCTACATCGTATTCCATCACCTTAGTGATCTACCCTACTCTCTTTTCATTTAGATCACAGTTGGTCAATAAACCTTTGATGTTGGGATGTGGGACCATGAGATGAATCTTGCTGTTGGATAGCATGTGTCTTAATTTATTTAGGATCTGTATGATTGCAAGGACTTGCTTCTCTGCATATGTATACCTAACCTCAAAACCCTCTAGGCCTTGGCTAAAAAATGCAAGTGGTTGCTCAAAGTTATCACCATTCACTTGGGTAATCATGGCAGAGATTACCTCTTCATTTTTGAAGGTGTAGAGGTTGAAATCCTTGGTGAAGTCAAAATTGATCAAGGTAGGAGCCTGGGCGATAGCCTGCTTGATCTCTTCAAAACTAGCCTTCCTTTGCGCTCTCCACGTGAACTTCTCATCTTTCTTTAGTATAGAGGTCAATGGCTTGACTATCTCTACAAAATTTGAAATGAATCTCCGGATGAAATTTATCTTGCCAAAGAAACTTTGCAGGCCCTTCTTATGTTTAGGCAAGGATAACTCTAAGATGGAGTAAACTCTTTTTGGATCAATGGTTAAGCCCTCTTTGGAGACAACATGGCCAAGGAGTTTACCCTCATGGATAACAAACATGCATTTCTTCGAGTTAAGAGATATACCAAACTCTCTACACCTCTCAAATATTTGTCTGAGATGTTTCATGTGTTGGCCCACCTCCTTAGAGAATGTTATCACGTCATCAAGATACACCAGCACAGTGTTATTTATCAGGCCTTAAAAGGCCATGTTCATGGCTTGCTGAAAGGTGGCACCAGCATTGGATAGTCCAACTGGCATTTTTCTATAAGCAAACGTCCCCCATTTGGTAGTGAAGGTTGTCTTGTACTGGTCATAGTCTTGAATTAGAATCTGATTGTATCTTGAATACCCATCCAGGAGGGAGAAATGCTCACTACCTGTCACCATTTGAAGGATTTGTTCCATACTTATGAGAGGATAATGATCCTTCAAAGAGACTCTATTGAGGTCTCTGAAATCTACACATAATCTGATCTCCCCATTCTTTTTTTAGACATGAACAAGATTGGCCAGCCAAGAAGTGTGTTTGATTGGAAATATTATTCTGGACTCAATCAACTTAGTGAGTTCCTTCCGCATGAGAGGCTCAATCTTTGGGTTGACAGGCCTTTACTTATGCTTGATCATCTTGGCACCTTCCTCCAGTTCAATGGTATGTTCAGCCAAACTTGGGTCAAAACCTTTCAAGTCGCTATACTCCTAGGTGAAGACATCAACAAACTCCTAGCACAACAAGATGAAGCCCTGCTTTTCATGATCCATGCACACCTTTCCGAGTGCAAGCATCTTATCCTTGAATATTTCAACCTTCTCATATTTTTCCCTCTCTGTGGTGATGCTTGATTTATCACTTTTTAATTGGTCATCCTCATTGAAGATACTTTCGAGGGTGACCAAGCCTTTGCAGAGTTTATTGTTCTTCAGTTGAACAATTTGGCTGCCATATTGTTGCTGTAGTTTAGCCTGGTTTTTAGCAGCAAACTTAGCTTTCTCTTGTAAGAAAAGTGCTATTTATTGATTGCTATCAAACACCTACCAGTTAGTGATGTTGTCAGGTACAGAGGGCATGATTACCACTTTCAGATGGCGTGAACTATTGTTTCAGCCTATCTCCTTAGAAACATCAAATTGAGCACCCACTACTGCTAGTCTGTCTGCTTGCTTATATTGCTCCCTTGGAATGGAAGTAATATTGAAGGCAAGAAAACTCTCCACTAAGTCCCATACCCCATGCTTATAAAACTTAAGCAAATAATTTTTTGTCAGATTTTGGCCTCTCAGCTAATTCACAATTAGTTGACTGTCACCAAAAACTTGCAATTCTTTGATTCCTCTTTTCCTCACCCACTCCAAACCATGGATGAGGGATTTGTACTCTATAACATTGCACGTGTAAGAAAATTAGAACCTGAAGGTTGAAAAGTACCTCTCTTGTGAAGGAGAAACTAATACCACTCCACCACTAGCTCCTAACTTACTTCTTGAGCCATCAAAGAACAACTGCCATAAACTTGAGCTCTCTTGGTTTGCCTTCATTAAATTTGGTATAAAAGTACCCTCTTCATGCATGCAATAAATCCCAAGGCCTACCTCTTTTATGATTTTGTAAGGATCATGCTCAAAGTTGTCACTTCCCCATTCATCTAAGAGCAAGTTGGCAACTCCTTCAAGGGCAAAGGGTGGAGATTGATCTACTTGGAAATCTTCCTGATCGATAATGGCATAGCTAACATTTGCTGCCTTGAGTGAGTATGGTTCCAAATGATTTTGGTGGATTGGTTCTGACTCAATCTTGATTTTGGTCCCATGTGTGGTTCTAAAAACCAGATAGGACCAGTTTGTTGCTAGGTACCCACCTATTTTGGATGTAAAATCCCTGAACAAGCAAATGGCAAAGTAAGGAGGAACATTCACCACCACCACATCATAAGGGAATGAGAAGGTTAGACAGGCTTGGAGCATCAAGTTCAAGCCTCTCACCACTCTACTATCTTTGTTGGTATTCCATCCAGCTATAGGACTCCCTTGGTCATCTCTTCATATTTGAGACCCAATTTATTTGCTATGCATTTAGGCATCACCGAGGTGCTTGCTCCATTATCAATGATCCAATTGTGCACCAGGGAGTCTCCTATGACCAAGGACAAATAAAAAGGGGGAACCTTTTCTTCTTTCTTAACTTGGCCTAATGTGAAAGGCTGCCCATTCATCATCAGAACATCACTGGCTTTTGTTGGGATAGTTTATTCTTTCAGCCCACACAATTCCTTTTGCAACATGTCCTTTTGCCCTGGTATTGATAATGAATCCCACAAGGAGATATTCATGTGTAGCTTCTTCATCTGATCAACCACATTGACCCAAGGGTTGCCTTCTTTCAAATTTTTCTTGGGGTTACTTACAGTCTGAGGCATAGGCTGAGGAGCTGAGGATGTAACCGACGGTATGAAGTTTGAAAATTTCTGGTTTACATGTGATGAAGAAGGTGGTGCTGACACTTGAGAAGCTGCTTGAGATTCTTTCATAGCTCTCCTCTTGGACCTTGTGTTAGCTGTGACACCATCACCTTAATTATCTATAATACCCATATAATTGACTGTATAAAATTCACCTTCTAGGTGATTCATGAGAGTGGAATCGAGCTGAGCTGGCCTACTATTCGTGTCATGTTGTAATGATGCCTCAAAGCTGGGGAATTGAGTAGCTCCCTGATTGTCCTGTGTATTCGTGTAATGACTCAACATTTCATTTATGTAAATAACCTGATCTTGACTGTATCCCATGGGTGAGCAATTTGGTTGCTCATGTATGAGATTATTTTGAATGGGCACCATGGCCTTGGATGAAGAAGGGGCGCCTGGGTTGTAGCCTTGAAAAGGTCTAGCCTATGTAAACTGACCTTGTCCTTGATTGTACTTCTAGAAAGGAGGCCTATTTACTTTCCCATATTGTTGATATCCTTGATTTGGTCAGTTGCTCTGGGCTTGCTACCTTTTGAGAGCCATTAGTTCATTTGTTATGCTTTGCAACAAGCTTTGTACTTCATGGAGGTCATTAGACAGAGTAGCAGTTGGCTTTTCTACGTTAGGTAGAAGAGCTAAGGTAGGTGTAGTAGTTTGGATTGGAGGCAAAAATTCAGGAAAGAGTAGCATATGAGGTCTAGGAGCTATCTTCCCAGCTTGCACTAGGCAATTCTCAGCCAATATGGCTATGTCATAGGCAGCAGGCAACCCATGTCCTCCTATGGATTGTATCATGACAGCAATATCATTGTTCAACACTTTTAAATAATAGAGAAAATCATAGCTTGGAGTCGACCTTACCAAAATGGGGATTATGTCCCATGTCTTCTAAAATTGAGTATTGAAATCTTGCATAAATTCATGTGGTGCTCTTTTCATAGTGGTCAGATGCTCAACAAGTGAGAGGTGGTCACTCTTTTCCCAAAATTTGTCTGTTAAGAGGGAGCCCAATTCATTTCAGGAGTCGACTGAATTCATGGACAAAGTTCCATACCAGTCCAGAACCTTGCCCTTAAATGATAATGCCAGTAATATGATAGCAATGTTTTCCTCAGTGACATTGTGAATGTTACAGAGGTTAACAATATTTATGATCTGTTCAATGGCAATAATGGGCCCCTATACATTAAAGGGAGGCACACTTTTAAGGACTACTCCTAGAATCTGGTCATAATGCATGAGATTCAAAGGACTCTGATCGTGAAAGGCCACAAAAGGTAAAGCCATAGCTATGACAGGATTCAAATGAGGCCTTCTTGCATAGGTGTATCTTATAGCAGGTCTAGGAAAATAATTTGCTGAATAAGGATGAGTTTTTGAAAACCTCAGTCATCTTTCTGAGTTTAAAGGTAGCTCAATAAATTCAAAAGAGACACCCTTAGCAGCAGATCGTGTGGTGACTTTAGGCATAGGAGGTCAAGCTGGTCTTTGATCATAGACTGGTGTTCTTAATAGTGGAGTCGCCAGATGCTGGAAAATGATTGATTTTATTGTAATAGGACCAGCATCAATCCTGAAACTTTGTTGAGTGTTAAAAATGGTGTTAAAAAATGGTCCCAACGAGCATGCCAAAAATTGTTGACGGTGTGGATTGCACCCTTGACAGGAGGCTGAGCTCCTGCGTTCCATGCGACACAATGGAAACTCCTCTCTTGCCTATGGGTCTGGCAAAACTAAGGGGAGAGTCTCTAGATAAGGGATAGCTCCCTCTGATGCATCTCTAAGTTATTCTAGTAATATTGCTAATATATATATATATATATATATATATATATATATAATGGGGGGTTGAAAAAAGAGAAGGATTACTAGAAAACAGAATCTAACCTAAGCTGGTGATGGACCAAATAATTTCGATCTACTCATACTCACACTTTGAACCATAAGAACACATACATACACTTTATCTTATTGAAAGGGCTAGACTGAAGGAAGTTTAACAGGGAGGCTTTAATAGAAACACACAAAAAATGAACTTACCATAGGTGCTATAGGAAAAACACACTGTTTGGTAACCTTCTTCTACCTCTGTGCTCCAGATACAACTCTTCTTGTTAACTGTAAGAATGGTGCTTTGTTTATACCAGGTGTGTTGGTATCAAGCTTGTGAGAGCATCAAGAAAGAAATGACTGAACACAAGATTAACACTTAGACACACTCAGAGATATATCCAATCAAAATAGAGGTTAAAAAAGCGTATTCTATTGATTTCAAGTGAAAATTAGTAGGGCTTTGCCTTACAACATGAGAGATCCTTTTATCCAAATGAAAATTTTACAATATATAGAGAAAGAAAGAGGCCTTTCGGTACCTTCTGGAAAAACTTTTTGGCACCTTTTCACAAGTGGCCCATGTGCGTTCATAGCATTGGGAAGAGGAAGCCGCTTGATAGATAATGTTATGTTGGCCCCAATTTTGAGTTTAGGCATTTAAGATATATTAAATGCCATATGTGAAATTATGGGCCACGATGTTTGTCTGCAAACAAGACTGCCCTTTCAAGGCATTCACGCAGTTTGTCTGCTCATCAATGCAAAGTGGAGAAAATAGGTCGCAACATTCACTATTTGTGCTCCTTGATGACCACTTAGCAGAGACTATTCCAACTGTAGGAATAACTCACCTACCCTTCACCACCTGGGTTGTTTTGTTCATATTCATAATTTTGTCTCTTATTGGCTTTGTCCTTTTCTTAAAATTTGAGCTCTCAAGGCTATATTATCGTCCTTCGCTAGCTCCTTGGGCTCTTTCATCAGTAGGTCACTAAGTTCATTCTTAACTTTTGTCCTTTCCCAGCTTTACCTTTTCCTGGTTTTATCCTTTTATCATCTCTTGGCTTTTTGGGCTGCGTTCTTAGCAGTCTCTTCCTTTTGGCCTTCAGGCCTTTGAATTACTTCAGGTTGGTGCTCAAGCATTTAAAGATCAACAGCAATTATGTTGCCATAAAATTTATGTTCACGTGCTCGTCGCCATTTGAAAACCAATGGCTATTCTATTGTCCTAAATTTGACATCTTTGGGGATGTCACCCCTTTTAATTCCTTCAACTTTTTAGTTTCTTTCCTTTGGGCTTTTGTCTTTTGAACCACCTGAAGGGAAGGTGTCCCTTCGGGCCTTGAGAAAGGTCCTCCTTTTGGCAGTCGAGAGTCCCCCGTGAAGGCACCTACCCTTTGGGGTCCTTTTGTACTCAAAACCTTCAGACAAAATGTCTGAGGGAATTCCTTCAGACATTTTGCCTGAAGGGATTCTTTCCTTTGTGTCTTTCCCACTTGTCACTTCCTGTTAGACTTTTCCTTCGAGCCACATTCCTTCAGACAAAAAGTCCGAAGGAATTCCTTCAGACATTTTTTCTGAAGGATTTCCTTTGTGAAATTTTATCACAGAAAATCTTTCTGAAAGATATAGTTTTTGCCTTGTGAATTTCTTTGGACAAAATGTCCGAAGGAATTCCTTCAGGCATTTTGTCTGAAGAAATTCTTCATCTCTTGCCTTGAATAAATCCGAAGGAACTCCTAATTTTCTACCTTGTTCACTTTTTCAAAGAAAACCTTACCCTTTCAACCTTTTCTTTGATCCCCTTGCAAGTGTTTCCTGCCCTCTGCAGCCTGATGGAATGGTCCATTTTGTGCTTGACTACCCTCTACAAGGGCACTTGTCCTTCGAGCCCTAGGAGACTCCTTTGAACCTTCTAATTGAACTGACTGATTAAAACAATAATTGGTTCAACGATTCAACGGTTTAATGGTTCAATACTGTGTTCTGCTCATTCATTTGACCGCTTGAACCAACCACTTTAAACCAACTGATTGAACCAACTGATTGAACCATTCGATTGAACCAATTGATTGAACCATTCAATTGAACCAATTGATTGAACCATTCAATTGAACCCACAAATTGAACTGACCGATTAAACCAATTGATTGAATTGCTTCAATGGTTCAAAGTTCAAAATTCTTAACTCTTGGAAAGATCATGTCATTGAACCCTGACGTTGAACCACTTTTCCATCTTTAAGGAAAAGTGTCTTGAATCATTTTTTGCCCTCTTTCTTTGTGAATTTCTTCGGACAAGAGTCTGAAGAAGCTTTGTAAAAACCCTTTCATTCTTTGAATTGGTTCATCTTCTATCGAAAGACTTGTGCAACCAAATTGAATTGGCTCAGAACAGTAAGGGAAGAAGGAGACTGATTTTGACCTGCAGGACCAAAAATGGTCAATAGCTATATAATTTTTGATGTCAGTATCCATATTATCTAACAATTTGTTAGTCTCAGCTAACATATCCATAGTGCTGAGAACATCAGTAGCTATATCATCTACATTCTCCTGTCCTACCTACTCCTATGACGCTGACCAATTCCATTGTCTGATCCCTACTTTCTATTTGGAACCAATGGGGGCTTTAACTATTGCCTAATGCTAACTCCATTCTTTTGTATGTATGTCATATACAAAATGTTCCTTGTTCGGCCACCTTTCTGGGGTGTAATGCTTGAACTCAAATTCATCCTCATCCATTTTCCCTTTTATTTTTACTAATCTTTCATTAGCATGTCTGGGAAGTTTATATTTTTTAGAGGGGGAGATCATCCCAATGTGTTCATAGGTGAATGTTTTAGCTTTAGGAGGAACATTGTGCTCTAAAGCTTCAGCTTCTTTAAGGATTTGTTCTCTAGTAATTTTGTTGCTGAGAAAATCCATAAAGCTTGGACATTAGGCAATCTATTGGAGGAACTCTGTACTGAGAGGTTCAACAGACATAGATGCAAAGGACATTCTTTCAGGATATGATGCAAGCAAAGGCTCTTGGGCTCTTTGGTTGACTCTGCTTGCTGATCGTACTAAGGGATGTCATGAAGATTGGGTCTGCTTTGCACTAAACTGTATGATTGGCTGACCTAAGGGAGTAATAGTAGGTATGACTTAGGTAAAGGGAATTGGGGCTACAACAACAATTCGCTCATTGTGGGTGTCCACCATGCTTGTTGTGTTAAAGGTAGTATCCACCGTGACAAGGCCTTGGCGACGAGCATGTAACTTTGGAAGGGTCAGCTTGAGGAAATAGTTACATGGAAGTAACCGCTGAGGGACATATACGTCAGTGACAGTGAGGTCAAGGATGGAATCTAAAGAAATTAGAGGCCATCCAGTGGAAAGCCATAGATGTCAATATGATGTCCAAAGTCTGCAAGATTGGATGCTTGTAGTGGAAAGGCAGTGCCGACTGGCATATCTTCAGCTTCAAACAAGGTTTGAAGGAGAGTGAAGGTGCAATGGGCTGAGATGGTACAATAAGTGCTACCTGACATCAAATGAATGCCTCTTAGTTGAAGTAGAAAAACTAAGGCATGGGCCAAGTTAACATCACTCAAACTAAGAATATAATTCGGTTGCATCAAACAGTAAGCATTATGGGATAAAACACCATGGAGATAGGATGGATTTCAGCCATCAAGTAATGATCCAAAGTATTCAGCATGGATGTCATAATTAAAGTGGGGAGTAATTTTAAGCTCAAGCAAGATGAGATGAACATGTGTGTATCCTTGGGATAACCACTTCTACTAATCAGAAGGGGTTACGAAAGGGAGATACATGGGACACTGTCCAAATCGTTGGATTGCCAAGATGCATCTAGATTGTTTTACTGTCTGACCTCTTTTAGGCTTAAAGTTGTTTTGGGCAAATACATCCTTAATAGATAAGTTACGGAACTCAAACCATCCAGAAGTTGAGGCTTTAAGGGTTTGGTCTATTATATGCTCATTTATAGGAATAAAAGAACTGGAAGGGATATTAGCCATTATAATACCGGACTTTTATCTGAGCAGAAAGTAAACTAACGTTACTGTATCAGCTTCCATAATTAAGTTCCTTGCTAAACTTAATTATGATACAAATTAGTCAGAAGGATCTAAAACCATTTTAATTGAATGATTTAAAATGTTTGATAAACTTAAAAGGGCTCTGATACTAACTGGGCACGACAACAATTTTTGCCAAACTCTATAGCTCTCTGGAGATTTTAATCAAAACAAATGTAAGTCTATGCAACTTACCATATTATCTTTGATCAGAATCTGTCTACTAGCTCAATCTTTGACTGCCACCAACATAACCTTACTGCCACCGAAAAGCTTCAATCCCAGGTTTTGCAATGCATGCACAGCTCCTTACTGCATCTCAATGCCTATCCTTCGGCTAAACAAGATCTTACTCAGCTTGCCTTCATCCTACTATACGGTTTTACAATTCACTCTTCAACTCAGTTATGCTAATCAAAGATTAAATTGACAAAAAGACTTGACTTCAAGAAATTTGAACAAGAATTATAGACAAACAATCTTTTTATTAAACTTCAAGAAAGATTACAAAGCTTGGAAAAATTCTTCTCCCCTTCTTCTCTACAGACATCCAATTTACAGGAAAAGAGTGGAATCTTTTAGGATGACTAACTACCAACAACTATCAGGTTTGGATATTGAATCTTTCTAATATGTCGACATAAAGATAAAGTTGAGACACATATGTAATAGGGATAAACTATATAAGACACGTATGAGATTCCATGGACTAGCTTATTGTGGGGTATGATCAAATAGTGATCAGTGACAGCAGCTTACATCATTACCATGGGCCATATGGTTCACAGTCTGTTGGTGAGTTGTATCCACTGTTGGGGTCGTGGGACTCACTAGAGTCATGCTGATGAGCATATGCAAGGCTATCATCAAGACTTGTATATCTATCTTCTCCATTATCAGCTACATACGATGTGTTTATGCCATATCGAGCATGAATGTCGACATATGGATGTGCATTAGAGGATTCAACATCATGTAGATCATCATCCTGGTAACGTCTGGAATATTCCCATTCAAGTTGATGAACATGTTAAAGAACATGATCAGGGGAATAGTTAGGGCATGAGTCGGGACATTCAAAGACCTCTGTGCAAGCTTCAAGCAAACTAGGCCAAGCTGTTAGATTATTACTAATCACTATATGAAAAGTAATTATTGTGTGCACAGGTAAATAATTTATAACATTATGATGAGGAAAATGCTTAAGCATCCAAGTTTTCACAACATCATAAGTTTCAATTTCCTTGTCGACCAAAACCCATTCTGATAATGTTTCACTAGTGAACATTATATCTAGAACTTCCATTTGCTATCCGGTCCAGTGTCTGTTGATCATATGGATAGTTATGTCATCTTGTGGATTAACCCATGAGCTAAATTATCGATTGATAGTTTTAGACCATTGCAATGGTGGGTTAATAAATATATGATTAACATGTTGGCATACTAAATTTCTAGCTAACAGGTTACCATCTTTAAACATCATTAACTGATTCCAATACCATTGCCTAGAAGCTTCTTTTAACGATTCAGAGAAGGACAGGTAACGGGCCATTTATTGAGATACACAAAGCGCCCACTACAACTTCCAAGAACATAGTTATTTATAGTATGTATAAATGTACAGAGAATGAGTGTCGTTCATTTGAACGTTTCTTTTTGGGATACTAAGTAAAAACCTCAAATTGATGAAATGCTTTAAGCTAGAATCTAAGTTCCATGGGAAATTCACACTGGTCTATGTGACTGCGTCAATTAGATTTCATCAGGGATCTTTAGAAATACCTGAAAGTAAACAAAATCATTAAAGCCTTTAAATCTTGGGTTCAACTGATTCATTAACACACCCATTCAGTGTTGTGTGATTTTGTGAATCACAATTCAAGAACTCTATGCGTTCCAATCGCTTAACCTACAAAACAAACAAAATATTTACAAACAAAATGTTAAAGAAATCAAGGTGTTAGCATATCTCTGGTCAGTGAATCTGCTGGATTGTTCTGAGAGCCTTTGATCCATTTGATTTGAAAATCAAAATTGCTGAGCCATAAGTGCCATCTTGCTATTCTGCCTTGTCCAAGATATTTATGAGGTTGTTTGTGCATAAGATTAGTCATGGCTTGACTATCTGTTTGACCTAAAAACTTGACAAGTTTTAAGAAGATTTTAAATTTCTTAATTTCGTTGATCACTGCAAGAATTTCCTTTTCATAAATATGGTACCATTGTTCTATCTCTGTGAATGTACTAGATCGATAACACAAATTTGAACTTGTTTATCAAGAAATTATTGAGTCAATATTAATGCCCATGTTTTATCACTGGCATCAGTATTCAAAATCAAAGGATAATTCTCAATTGGTAAATAGAATGGAGGGAGATGATTACATCACTCTTTGATCTACTGCATTGCTCATGTGTTGTCTTCACTCCAGGGTATCGCATCTTTCTTCAAGTGGCGTCTAAAAACTAAACACTAGGATGCTAAATCTTGAAAGAAATTTGAGCAATAGTTTAAGCATCCCGAAAATTGTTGCAATTGCTTTTTATCAGTAAGCTTGTCAGGAAAGCTTATAATCTTCTGCAAGATATGGTCTTCAAGAATAACTTTACCTTGGCCAAGATGCAACCCAAGAAATTTTATGTTTGTTAACCCTATTTACAATTTAGTAGGGGACAAACAAATGTCATGTTCTCTAATTTTATCATATAAAATATGTATATGTTTTACATGAAGGTCTACAGACTGATTGAATACTAAAATATCATCTATGTAGACGATACAAAATTCATGTAAATATTTTAAGGCATTATCCATCTTTTGCTTGAAGTAAGCAGGGGTTGTTTTTAGCCTGAATGGCATGACCATCCATTCATACAATCCTTAAGGGACTGTAAAGGCTATCTTATGCATATTTGCATTGCTTACTATTACCTACCAGAATGCCAATTTATAGTCAAACTTAAAAAATATAACTACATTGCAGGCTCACTTTATCAAATTAGAAGTAAGAGGTAAAGGATAATTAAATAACTGTATGATATCATTTAATGGCTTGTAGTTAATACAAAACCTCTTTTTACCACTAACTTGCTCTGACCGTTTGTTAACATAGAAACTGGCACATGCATAGTTTGATTTTAAAGGCTATATGAAACCACCCTTAAGAAGTTCGGCCAACTCTGCATCAAGCTCTTTGCATTCTGATGGGTTGAACTAATATGGTTTTTCTCTGGGAACCTTCTGTTCACATCCTTCTTTCAACAGGATTCTGCATTCTTCTAACTCAGGTTTCCAAAATTGTAATGGATTTAGACTAGTACAATTATCAAAAAAATTTTGCTTGATGTCTTAAAATATGGTTACCTGGTTATTCCATTCATACTGAACCTTTCGTTGATTCTTCTACTGAAGATGCTATTCAGAATGACTCTGTACTTGATATATCCAATCATCTAAAAGATTGACTTTTGTAAAAAATTTAAATGCTTCTTTCAGGACTAGAATCGTGACTCGGCATTCTCTTTATTTATGGAAAGAAATTCTGGTGTTTGAACAAAGGGAGAATGTTCTAACAAGAATATATTACCCAGTAATATATCCACGTCTAAGGTGAATAATTTTGTGAATGTAATTGCAAACTGAATACCTTGAATGAAGATTGGTCTATCCTTTGCTATTCTTCCAAAGTGTAGAATTTCACCTCAAATTGTAGTTCCCTGGTATCATGAATTAAATCAGATTTACTATGAAGATGATTTATGTTTGAATTAACTATGTCTACCAGAGCTTCTACCAATTCTATTGATTGATCAATCCTTGATAGATGCTGAGAAAATTATGCATTTTTAGTTACTATATGTTCTATTGTTTCTTTTTGTATATCACATTTTTTATGCAATGATAAATGTGAATCAACAACATGATCTAAAATAGAAGCAAATTTCTTAGCAGATTTTCTAATGCTATCTATATCTTTCTTGGATGCAGCTATATAATTTTTAATGTCAGTATCCATGTTATCTAACAATTTGTTAGTCTCAGCGAACATATCCATAGTGCTGAGAACATCAGTAGATATATCATCTACATTCTCCTATGATGCCTGCTTCCACGAGGTTGACCAATTCCATTGTCTGATCCCTACTTTCTATTTGGAACCAACAGGGGCTTTTATTATTGCCTAATGTTGACTCTATTCTTTCGTATGTATGTCATATATAGAATGTTCTTTGTTTGGCCACCTTCCTGTGGTGTAATGCTCGAACTCAAATTCATCCTCATCCATTTTCCCTTTTATTTTTACTAATCTTTCATTAGCATGTCTGGGAAGTTTATATTTTTTAGAGGAGGAGATCATCCCAATGTGTTCATAGGTGAACATTTTAGCTTTAGGAGGAACATTGTGCTCTAAAGCTTTAGCTTCTTTAAGGATTTGTTCTCTGGTAATTTTGTTGTTGATAAAATCTATAAAGCTTGGACATTGGGCAATCTATTAGAGGAACTCTGTACTGAGAGGTTCAGCAGACATAGATGCAAAGGACATTCTCACAGGCACCACTACAGGCAGAGGCTCTTGGGATCTTTGGTTGACTCTACTTGTTGATTGTATTAAGGGATGGCGTGAAGATTGGGTCTGCTTTGCACTAAACTATATGATTAGCTGACCTGAGGGAGTAACATCAGGTATGACTTTGGTAGAGGGAATTGGGGCTGTAACTACAATTAGCTCATTGTGTATGTCCACTGCGTTTGCTGTGTTGAAGGTAGTATCCAGCGTGATAAGGCCTTGGTGATGAGCATGTAACTTTGGAAGGATCAACTTGAGGAAATAGTTACATGGAAGTAACCACCGAGGGACATATACGTCAATGATAGCGAGGTCGAGGATAGAATCTGAATAACTTAGAGGCCATCTAGTGGAAAATCCATGGCTATCAATATGACGTCAAAGTCTACAAAATTGGATGCTTGTAGTGGAAAGGCAGTGATGACTAGCATATCTTCAGCTTCAAATAGGGTTTGAAGGAGAGTGAAGGTGCAATGGGCTGAGACAGTATAATAAGTGCTACTTGGCATCAAATGAATGCCTATTAGTTCAAGTAGAAAAACTAAGGCATGGGCCAAGTTAATGTCACTCAGACCAAGAATATAATTTAGTTGCACCGAATAGTAAGCATTATGAGATAAAACACCATATTAGTTGCTAATTACACCATGGAGATAGGATGGATTTCTACCATCAAGTAGTGATCCAAAGTATTCAACATGGATGTCATAATTAAAGTGGGGAGTAATTTTAAGTTCAACCAAGCTGAGATGAACATGTGTGTATCCTTGGGATAACCACTTCTGCTGATCAGAAGGGGTGATGAAAGGGAGATACACGGGACGCTGTCCAAATCCTTGGATTGCCAAGATGCATTCAGACTATTTTATGGTTTGACCTCTTTTAGGCTTAAAGTTGTTTTGGGCAAATACATCCTTAATAGATAAGTTAGGGTACTCAAACCATCCATAAGTTGAGGCTTTGAGGGTTTGGTCTATTATATGCTCATTTATAGGAATGAAAGTCCTATACTATAATGGCTAATCTCCCCTCTAGTTCTTTTATTCCCATAAATGAGCATATAATAGACCAAACCCTCGAAGCCTCAACTTATGGATGGTTTGAGTTCCCTAACTTATCTATTAAGGATGTATTTGCCCAAAACAACTTTAAGCCTAAAACAGGTCAGACCGTAAAATAGTCCGAATGCATCTTGGCAATCCAAGGATTTGGACAGCATCTCATGTATCTCCCTTTCATCACCCCTTCTGATAAGCAGAAGTGGTTATCCCAAGGATACACACATGTTCATCTCAGCCTGGTTGAGCTTAAAATTACTCCCCATTTTAATTATGACATCCATGTTGAATACTTTAGATCATTACTTGATGGTAGAAATCCATCCTATCTCCATGGTGTAATTAACAACTACTATGGTGTTTTATCCCATAATGCTTACTATTTGGTGCAACCAAATTATATTCTTGGTCTGAGTGACGTTAACCTGGCCCATGCCTTAGTTTTTCTACTTCAACTAAGAGGCATTCATTTGATGCCAGGCAACACTTATTGTATCATCTCATCCCGTTGCACCTTCACTCTCCTTCAAACCCTATTTGAAGCTGAAGATATGCCAATCAACATTGCCTTTCCACTACAAGCATCCAATCTTGTAGACTTTGGATGTCATATTGAAAACCATGGATTTTCCACTGGATGGCCTCTAATTTCTTCAAATTCCATCCTTGACCTCACTGTCACGGATGTATATGTCCCTCGGTGGTTACTTCCACGTAGCTATTTCCTCAAGCTGACCCTTCCAAAGTTACATGCTCATCACCAAGGCCTTGTCATGCTGGATACTACCTTTAACACAACAAGTGTGGTGGACACCCATAATGAGCTAATTGCAGTTTCAACCCCAATTGCCTTTATTGAAGTAATACATTTTGTTACTCCCTCAGGTCAGCCAATCATATAGTTTAGTACAAAGCAGACCTAATCTTCACAGCATCCCTTAGTATGATCAACAAGCAGAGTCAACCAAAGAGCATGAGAGCCTCTGCCTGCATCAGAGCCTGCAAGAATGTCCTTTGCATCTACGTCTCCTGAACCTCTCAGTACAGAGTTCCTCCAATAGATTGCCCAATGTCCAAGCTTTATAGATTTATCAGCAACAAAATTACCAGAGAACAAATCCTTAAAGAAGCTGAAGCTTTAGAGCACAATGTTCCTTCTAAAGCTAAAATGTTCACCTGTGAACACATTGGGATGATCTCCTCCTCTAAAAAATATAAAATTCCTAGACATGCTAATGAAATATTGGTAAAAATAAAAGGGAAAATGGATGAGGATGAATTTGAGTTCGAGAATTACACCCCAAGAAGTTGGTTAAACAAGGTGTTGGGTAAATATTTTGTCAACCAACTAACTAGTGAGCAAAATAGTTCCTATCACCACAACATAGGGAGATTGGTCATTCAAAGTCGCAGGTTTACCACATCCAATGAGGACAAATCTCTCCTCTCATCGAGGGGAGGTTCCCTATTAAATATACGGAGGCTATATACTATATAAATAAGTTGAAAGTAAGACACAAGGGTGGGATAAACCATCCATCTCTCTTCTTTCAGAGATGATGCTAACAAATAGAGGAGAAAATCCTAGTGGAAACATAGAAGGAACTTCTCTTCTTTCAGAAGTGTTCTTGCAGGAAACAGCAGTTCTTTCAGGTAAGATAAGAAACTAGTAACAAAAGGGCGCAGCAACAGCAAGATGAAATAGAATGCAAAGTTTCCACCTCAACTACCCAAAGAGTATATCATAGAGGATAATGGGGGCACAAAGTCATCCCAGAATCCTCAACACAGAAAGGAAAGAAAAACACATACTGAAAACAATTATGAAAGCATAAAGTCTTCTCACAGTTGGTTTTAGGACACCTTCCTTATTACTCTCACTAATTCTGCTTGCCAAATTAAATAAATGAGAACACATTCAGAAGACAAACATAAGAATAATCTCTTAAAATGGTACAATCCAAAACAATACAAAGTCTACAAATGACTTACTTTCTCATTCAGATAAAATGAAATGAAATTACAATCTGAGCTCAAAGTCTCAGTATTCTCCTTTCAACTGGGTAGAGTTTCTCTCCTATAAAAATGAAAAGTCTCCTTTAAAAATGAGAGAAATTACAAACTTATAGCAACAACGCAAGGCTTGGCATTCTTTCCCATGGGACGGCCCATGTTGCAGTCAATGTCTTCAATGCGCCTTCAGTTTTTGTCTAGAGGGACCATCTTGAGAATAGTGTATTGCCATAATTATGGTGTGTCCATTCCTCTAATATGTCTCTTCTTAGTATGGACTATCTGGTCCTTTTCCTGATATATTTGCGCAACTGTCAAATTTGCCATTACTTTATGGAAGAAAAATAGGCTTGCGTCCTTGATTTGGTGCGCACAAAAATCTAAGTCTACTTGATCCATTGTTCCATCTACTGGAAATAACTCTTTTGAAAATATTTTTGTTCCTTTGCATTGATCTTCTCTCCCTTGCATCAATTTAAATCTTTGGGCTCTCTTTTCATTTAATCGCTTGGTTCTTCCTTTAAGTTTTGCACTCTATTTGAATTTCCATGGATATTCCCTTTAAATTTGATGTCCACGGGATCGTCACTGGTCGCCAACTGCTTGAACCATGTTGAACCTTGAACCCGTTGAACCATTAAAAATTCATTGGTACATTGGTTCATTCAGTCTCTTTTGTTCCATCGCTACTTGGTTCAATCGCTTCCCCGCTCCTTGGTTGAACCGTCCGTTGAACCACCTGTTAGCTGCTTTTTCCTTGACTGAGGCCACCTTTGAACCTATGAACCATTAAACTTTGAACTCTTTTAGTTCAAAGTTTAATCAATTCATTGGTTCATTCTGTGTCTCGCTTAATCATTGCTTCCTTTATCTTTCTAAGCTCTGGTTGAACCTTTGAACCTGTGAATTCGTTGAACCTTTTGGTTCAACGGTTCAATGGTTCAATCGGTCCATTCAGTTCATCCTTGGAACCCCTTTTTGTCCAAGTCTTTGAAGGGTCATTTCTGCATTTTTGTTCAGCCTTTAGAACATCCCAAAGGGAAGGTGTCCCTTCGGGATTTTAAAACGGTCCTTTCTCTGTCATAAAGTCCCCCCCGCAAGGGTACCTATCCTTTAGGATTTTTTGGGCGGACTTGAGGCTTCAACTTCCAAGGCAGGCTTTTGGCTTTCAAGATTTTTTTGTCAGGCAAAAATCCTAAAAGAATTATTTCAGACAAAATGTTCGAAGAAAATTTTCTGTTACTTAGCCATTTGTTCTTTTCCATTTCTTCAGAATTTCTCTTTGAGTGAATTCTTTCAGACAAAAAATCCGGAGGAATTTTACCTTAAACATTTTTTCTAGAAAAATCTTCACGAAAGAATTCTTTTGACTTCTTCTACTTAGCCATTTTCTCAAGGGGTTTTCAACTTTTGTCCACTTTTGCTCACTGCCCTCTGCAAGGGCACTTGTTCCTTTGGTTTTGGGGCAGCCCCTTGAACCAATCGATTGAACCAACTTTGGTTCAATGGATCAATGGTTCAATCGATTCATCCTTTGGCTTTTCGTTTTTAATCTTTTGCATCAAGCACATTGAACCAATTGGTCATTGCACCCTTTGAACCATTGAACCAAAGTGGTTCAAAGTTCAATGGTTCAAGCCTTTGTTCTTTATCATTTGTCGATTGAACTCTTTTGATTGAACTGAGGTGCCGAACCAATCCTAGAAACGACTAAGTGTTAGAAACTTGTTCTTTTGATTGAACTCACTTGTAGAAGCCTTTAAATCTGCTAACTTCAAGCATGTTGAGTCTGTAGAAACATATTTGTAGAGTCCATAGATTTGAGTCCCTTGAAAGAGTCCGTAGAATCCCACCTGCAGAGTCTGTAGAAATGAGCTTGCAGAGTCTGTAGTTTCAAGCCTGCAGAGTCCATAGATTCAAGCCTGCAGAGTTTGTAGATTCAAGCCTGCAGAGTTCATAGATTTCTTGAAAAATGAGGAATTTGAAAGCTCAAAACAGGTTTTGAGAAGGGAAGAAAGAATTTTTGGTCTGTGCAGAGCCAAAATAGTCCATTGGTTGTCCTAAAAATGAGTGACATTTTTTGGGGACAACAGTTGGCTCCAATTGGGGAACTACCTTCAGTTAGAAACTTGAAACACAGCTGAGGGGAGTATAACTACCAAAATATCTAGTGCCTTGAAATGTGCCATCAGGCTACAGAGTCGCGCTACCCAAAAAGAAAGGTTCTAAAAAAAATGAAAACAAAAGAACAAAATAGAAACAAAAGACTATACAAATATACATGTGTACAGGGGAACTCATCTGATACTTCAAGAGTTGAAGTGCTTCAGATGTTGCCCATTGTGAGGCAAAGAAAAGAGAGTGCCATCTTGATACTTCAACATGAAATTGTTTTTACCATTGAACTGATGAATAGTAAAAGGACCCCTCCATAGGAAATCAAACTTTTTGTGCATCCCCTTTGGTTCTCTTCTCTTGTCCTACAGTAGGACTTGATATCCAAACTATAAATCATGATTCTTTGCTTTCTGGTCAAAGAGCTTCTTCACCAAACCTTGATGGGTGGCAATTCGATCCACCACTATAGTTATTTGCTCCTCAAGCTCAGTCAGGCACATGATCCTCTTATCCAGGGTGCTTTCATATGTTTGATCTTCAATTGCTTTAGCCAATTTTTGTGCTAGCAACTCCAGGGTAATTAGTATTTCAGCATTGACTCCATAAATAAGTTGGAAAGGCGACATACCAATTACTCTCTTTGGCATAATTCTATCTACCCATAGAGCATCAACCAATGCCTTATGCCAAGTCTTTTGGTTGTCATCCACCAGCTTCTTGATGATAGTCACCAGGTTCTTATTGCTTGATTTAGCCTGTCCATTCCCTTGTGGAAAGTAATCAGAAGAGTGGGAGAGTGTGATTTTGTAGTGGAAATAGAATTGAGTAATCTCCTAAGAAGTGAAACAAGTTGCATTATTAGTGACAACTTTGGTTGGGACCCCAAACCTAGAAATGATGTTCTCTTTGAAGAAATTGCGTACTACTTTTGAAGTATCATGTTTGGTTGGAACTGCTTCCACCCATTTGGTGAAGTAGTCTATTGCCGTGAGGACATAGTCATGTCTATCACTTGATGATGGGTTTAAAGCTCCAATAAAATCAATTCCTCATTATTGGAATGGCTCCTCTATGATCACTAGATCAAGGGACAGGGCAACTAACTTGGGCCTTCCAACAAACTGCTGGCACAGTTCACATCCCCTGACCCACTTGTATGCATCTTGAAAGAGAGTTGGCCAATAGTACTTGGCTTGTAGGATCTTATAGACAGTTATAAGGGCAGAAAAATGTCCTCCACAGGCTGAATTATGGAAGGACTTTAGAAATATTTGACCGTGGTGTCAAAAACCAAGGCAGTTGTGTGTGAATTCAAGATGTAGAAGTGAAAATGCTTCACTGCCTTCAGCACTACATAAGCATGGTTATCCATGTTCGAGTACTTCAGCTCATGAGCTTTGAGAGGATAATTCATGAAGAAAATAGGGGATTCCATACCTTCTTTATTCTATTGAACCAAAATTGCTGAAAGCGTATGTTCAGAAGCATAACTATACATGAGAAAATCCTTCATATAATCTGGAAAAACTAGAAATGAGGCGTGGGCAATGGCAGTCTTGATGTCCTCAAATGCTGACTTGCCTTTTTTAGTCCAACTGAAGGTGGCCTTATTCATCATCATATTTACAATGTGCCTAGTCTTCTCAGCGAATTTGAGGATGAACCTCCATAAGAAATTCACCTTTCCAAAGAAAGAGTGAACAACAGTCTTATTTGTGGGCAAGGTAAGCTCTTGGATAGAATTGAATATGTATGAGTCAATATTTATGCCCCCTTTTGACACAATGTGTCTGAAAAGTTTCCCCTCTGTTACTCCGAAGATTGACTTCTTGGGGTTTAAGGAAATGCCATTCTGGCGGCAGCATTCCAGCACTTGTTGCAAGTGGCGCACATGATCTGGGCGATGCTTAAAAAAAATAGTCAAGTCATCAAGATAAACTACAATGAACTTACCCATTTCATCCCTAAAAGCAAGGTCCATTGCTCTTTGAAAAGTGGCACTAGCATTTATCAAGCCAAAAAGCATCCTTCTATATGCAAATGTGCCCTAAGGTGTGGTAAAAGCAGTCTTATGTTGGTCTGCTTCACCAACTTCGACTTGATTATATCTTGAGAAGCCATCTAACATTGATAACATCTTTGAGCTTGTCACTATTTGAAGCACTTGATCCATGATTGGCAAAAGATAATTACCCTTCAAGGATGCCTGATTCAAATTTCTAAAATCCACACAAAGGCGGATTTCACTATTCTTCTTCCTTACATGCACTATGTTTGCAATCCATGTGGAATGATGGATTGGAAAAATGAGCCTAGCATTTAGCATTTTTTGTATCTCAGATAAAATGGTACCTGATATTTTTAGATTATACTGCCTGGACTTTTGCTTGTAAGGTGTCGAATCAGCGTTGAGAGGGATGTCATGTTGAATTTCATCAGGCCGAAGTGACTTCAAGTCATCATAAGAGTAAGCTAAGACATCCCTGTATTGATTGAGAAAAGTTGTGAACTTGAACCTCTCCTCAGGAGTATAACATTTCTCAATGTTCACCATCTTGGGATCTTTCTTAGTTCCCAAATTAAATTGATCAAATTCCTGAGAGGAGCTTGAATTCGTTTGTTGTTGTTTGATGAATCTATCATGCTTATCAAACAGCTTCTCAAGGGAGACCAGGCCTTTGGGAATCTTATTCCCTTTGAGTTGCAAGAACTCCTCACCTATGTCTGCATTTGATTTAGGAGCTGGTTCACACTTTTGAGGTTCACTGCCTTCAAAATGCAACCGTTTAAAGCTGTCTTTTTGCTCTAAAAAGGCAATGATTTAGTTGTCATTGTTAAATACCTACCAATGACTAGAATTATTAGGTATGATTGGCCAAAGACCAGCTCAATAGTGTACTTGTCTCCTTTGAAGTCTATGTGGGGGACCAAGAGAGTAGCTGAGACGGCTAGTGCATCAGCCCAGTCATTGAACTCTCTGGGAACTACAAAGATGCTGAAAGCATCAAAGTCTTCAAGCTGGTCCCAGATTAGATTGCGGTAATGAATAAATCTTTCATTCTTGGTTTGATACAGGTTCCTCACCTGACAAACCACTAATTTTGCATCTCCTTTGGCATGAAGGAGCTTGATGCCTTTTTCTCGAGTAGTCCTTAATCCAAGCAACAAAGATTCATACTCAGTTGTATTATTAGTGTGACTAAATTGCAACTTGTAGGACGAAGGAAAAATATCTCCTTGAGGAGATATCAACACAACTCTGGCTCTTGAACCAGTGGAGGAGTAGCTGCCATCAAATTCAAGAGTCCATACCTCATTTGATACTAATTTTTCTTTAGATTCTTCTTCATTTGGAGGGGGAGATCCTTCCCCACTTGCATTACACTCAGCCAATTCTTCTGCTATTCCAGTTGAGCTAATCTTCAGATTGTCACCTTTAAGAGTTTTAACAGACGTTTCATGGAATTCATCTGTGAATAAAAAGTAGTTGCCCATGCCTGAAGACTTAAAGAGAATTTGAGCTTCAGGTGCTGAGGTCTGGATAAACATGTATTTCACTTCCTTCTCAGGGAGCAGCCTCTTCATAACACCTTTGACTGGAATTCTCACCTCTGATAAATCCATGCTCAATTCACCGCCAACATCCCTACAAAAATTTTGCCCAAGAAGGATGCCATATGATGCTGGAACATCGGCTACCAAGACAGTCATCTTAATTCTCTTGTCTGGGAATGCTGCAAACGCAAATTAGGCATCTTTAATTTGTCTTAGCAAAGGTACTTGCTTTTTTTCATGGAGAAGCATCTACCAAAAGTCTTGGTCAATGTGAGGTCAAGGGATTTAGCCACTTTAGCAGGCATGACATTGTCTGAAGCTCCAGAATCAATGATGAAATTATTCAGCTGATGTCCATTTATCAGCAATGAGACATAAAAAGGTTCAATCCTTCTACGAGTAGCAGGGGGAGTAATGACAAGGTTGTTCCTAGTCGGTGCATTCCTAGGAGATCATGTGTCACTTTGAGAATTACTTGTTCAACAAAGATGTTCTAGTTTTTAACACATTAAACTAGTCTGTCTAATGCTCTGGATGGGACTGCAAAAATTCAAATTCAAATATTTAAATTTTGGTTTTCTCTATATGGTCAATGATATCAAATGTCTGGAATGAGCTAGGAGCAGAGGATGGGAGTTCATCTTTTTTATTTTTCAAAGGGGGAGGACTGGACTGCAAATTTGAAGTAGAAGGCGTAGGGGCATTTGGGGTACTTACCTTTCTCGCAATCACCGGGTCCTTTGGCTGGAAAGGAAGAGTGGATCCCCACTTAGCAATTGAAACTACCGGTTGAGGTCGCTTCTCTACTTTCTCCTTATCAGCTTGTTGAGCTGATTGATTCTTGGACCAGGTGAATACAACATATGACCCCTCAGCTGCATTGCCTTCACTTCTGGATTCATCTTGATAGTTTAAGAAACTAATAAGGGAGTTGCTAGCTAATTATTCTTCTTCCTCAGTGAAGAGATTAGTGTCATCTTCAGGATTCAACTTAGGCTAGAATGAGAAATCTAATTTAGCTTCAAGATATCCAACTGTTGAGTTGTTTGGAGGTGCTTCAAGGGTGAGGTTCCTCTGTGGAGGAGGAAGGCGATTTTGTTGTCCTTGATTCCTAGCAAGATCGCCTTGGTATGCCTAATTCTGAAATGTCCCCTTGGGCATATCTCTGTATGCAAGAGCAGATGACATCCCCTGCGCCATTTGCTTTTTGAGAGCTAGCATTTTGTTTGCTAGCTTTTGTACCATTGGGTTAGTGGTGACTGTAGGTGAGTATTCAGAAGATGAAGAGGATTTACCATTATTAGGGTCTCTCCTTATCTTTTCTACCAAGATAAGGTCATCTTCTACCTCAGTAGCCAAGTCTTGAGCAGCAGCAAGGTCTATGTGTCTAGCCCATCTCAGTAAGAAACACACTTTAGACAGTTGTGAGTTGATGAAGAAATACTTGAGATTCTGAGGCATTGGCTGGGAGAGCATGGGAATCCTATGCCTCAACTTGTCGAACTTGGCAATGAAGTCCCTCATAAGTTCATGGGGTTCCTTCTTCATCTGTGTGAGCTGGGATAACAAGGCATGCACATCCTTTGCAGGCTTGAACCTGGCTTCAAATTTGTCTTTAAGTGTATCCCAGTCGGTCATTGATTTAGCCTATAGGTGGTAGAACAAGTCTGCAGCAGTGCTTTGTAGTGTCTCCACAAATAACCTGACTGCTATGTCTTCAAATTCCACTCTTATTACACCATAGGCTATGTTAAAGGCCGTAATATGTTCATCAGGGTGAACTTTCCCATCCCCAAAAAACTTGGAGAAATTCTTTCTTGAGCTGCGTGAAAGTTCATGCAGGGGTGGAATCAAATTGAGTGGGCCAAACGAGTTACCCCAGGGGACTTGAGCCATGATTTGATTCTGTAGAAGTGGGATCACAAATTCGAGTGGAGAATGGGTAGGCAAAGCTCTACTAGCAGTAGAAAAAGAAGCCATGTCTTGTATTGATGACCTAGTAAGGCTAGGATGAAGGCTCCTAGTTCGTTGAAGGTGAGCTTGTGGAGGAAACAACTAAAAATTACTCTGCTGCACCAACTCAAAAGTAGGGTCTACAACACCTTGGGATTTTTGGCTTCTGATATAATGTGGAGTTGCCAGATTGTAGAACAAAAATGGAAAAGAGCAGGATCTACTTTAGCTTGAAGTTTGAGACTTCAAACTGCGTGCTCTTCCCCAGGAGAGTCATCAAAAATTGTTGGATAAATATTTTATCGACCAACTAACTGGTGAGCAAAATAGTTCCTATCACCACAGCATAGAGATATTGGTCATTCAAAGTTGCAGGTTTACCACATCCAATGAGGACAAATCTCTCCTCTCATTAAGGGGAGGTTCCCTATTAAATATACAGAGGCTATATACTACATAAATAAGTTGAAAGTAAGACACAAGGGTGGGATAAATAATCCATTTCTCTTCTTTTAGAGATGATGCTAACAAACAGAAGAGAAAATCTTAGTGGAAACATTGAAGGCACTTCTCTTCTTTCAGAATTGTTCTTGAAGGAAACCTCAAGAGTTCTTTCAGTTAAGATAAGAAACCAGTAACAAAAAGGTGCAGTATCAGCAGGATGAAACAGAACGCAAAGTTGCCACCTCAACTTCCCAAAGAGTATATCACAAAGGATAATGGGGGCACAAAGTCATCCTAGAATTCTCAACACAGAAAGGAAAGAAAAACATAGACTGAAAACAATTGTGAAAGCACAAAGTCTTCTCATAGTTGGTTTCAGGACACCTTCCTTGTTACTCTCACTAATTCTACTTGCCAAATTAAATAAATGAGAACACATTCAGAAGATAAACATAAAAATAATCTCCAAAAATGGTACAAGCCAAAACAACACAAAGTTTGCAAACAACTTACTTTCTCATTCAGATAAAATGAAATGAAATTACAGTCTGAGCTCAAAGTCTCAATATTCTCCTTTCAACTAGGCAGAGTTCCGCTCCTATAAAAATGAAAAGTCTCCTTTACAAATGAGAGAAATTACAAACTTATAGCAACAATGCAAGGCTTGGTGTTCTTTCCCATGGGACGACCCATGTTGAAGTCAACGTCTTCAATGCACCTTCAGTTTTTATCTGGAGGGACCATGTTGAGAATAGTGTATTGCCATAATTATGGCGTGTCCATTCCTCTAATATGTCTCTTCTTAGTATGGACTATCTAGTCCTTTTCTTGATATATCTACACAGCTGTCGAATTTTCCATTACTTTATGGAAGAAAAACAAGCTTCCATCCTTGATTTGGTGCGCACAAAAGTCTAAGTCTACTTGATCCACTGTTCCACCTACTAAAAATAACTCTTTTGAAAAATTTCTAGTCCTTCGCATTGATATTCTCTCCCTTGTAGCAATTTAAATCTTCAGGATCTCTTTTCATTTAATCACTTGGTTCTTCCTTTAAGTTCTGCGCTTTATTTGAATTTCTACAGATATTCCCTTTAAATTTGACATCCATGGGACCGTCAATGGTCACCAGTTGCTTGAACCATGTTGAACCTTGAACCTGTTGAACCATTGAAAGTTTATTAGTATATTAGTTCATTCAGTCTCTTTTGTTCTATCACTTCTTGGTTCAATTGCTTCCCCGCTCCTTGGTTGAATCGTCCGTTGAACCACTTGTTAGCTACTTTTTCTGTAATGAACTTTATATTCAATATATGCATAAATACCATTAAGGTAGGGAAACACCATATAATACTCCTTTAAGAAGGAATAACTCCACAATGTCTCTTTGAGGGGACAACCTCCAATATTCTCTTACAATAAAAGACTCAATGCTTACTTGATATTTTTACCATGATCATCATATCTTATATATATACATCTATCAAACCCATGGATGAGTAACCTCCTAATACCAATGTAGGCCGACCATTACCCAATGTACTACTTCCACAAGTTACTCTATTATCCTAATATATTGTACCCATATAACTAAGGGGATGTGTGCCACATGTCAGCATCTCCATCAACCCATATACATCAATATATCATATCCCTAGGTTCATAGCATTACTTCCTTCTTTGACATGTTTCATCCCTGAAACATAGCAAGAAACCAAATAATGAGTGTGCTTCAAATCATTGCACACTTGTCTCCAATCTCGATCATCTAGCCATCCAAATGTGATCTTGGCAAGGGATAGCTCTCCAAGCTTGTTTCCAAATTCCCTTGTGCTCCTCTGATTTCGTTCATGATCATAATTATATTGCTTTGGTGTCCCAGTATAATTACTCCTCTTTTTATTCCATGTACCATATTCTGTTACGCTTATTCGATTCCAACCATGGCCATAGTAGGTATTCTTCCATGCATAGTCATAATGATTTTCCCATTCATTCCATGTGCCATAGGATGTTTTCTTTGGATTCCATGCATATCCATAATGATTGGAAATTTTATTTCCTATATAGACAAAATGATTGTTGTTATGACACTTCCTCACCTGGTTCCATGATTGTTTCCTCTCATGATCATGTGGGCGTCTATATACCTCAACCTTTTCCAATACTTTGACCTTATCCACCTTTGCTTCTACCTTTTCCACCTTTACTTCTACATCTTCTACCTTTTCTTTCTTTGTCTCTTGAGTAGATGAAGTGCTCATTTGTAGTGTGTCTTTATCTATATCATCTGAATCTTCATCATGTTCTTCATCACTTGTTTTCATCTCATCCTCACAATCTACCTGGATTGTTATTGGTGTCTTTTTCACTATGATATCTTGTAAAGTGATCTTCTTTTTTCTATACCAAAACTTCATGAACTTTTTTTTTGAACATTAATATTCATTGTTCCCAAAGTCTCTAACCATGGATATCCAAGAACTATATCCACATCATCCATATGCATCAATATATCATATCCCTAGGTACATAGCATTTTCCTTGATCAATCAGTTCATTGGTTTATTTTGTGTCTCACTCAATCATTGCTTCCTTTGTCTTTCTAAGCTCTGGTTGAACCTTTGAACCTATGAACTCATTAAACCTTTTAGTTCAATGGTTCAATGGTTCAATTAGTTCATCCTTTGAGGCCCTTTTTGTCTAAGTCTTTGAAGGTTTCTTTCTGCATCTTTGTTTAGCCTTTGGAATGTCTCGAAGGGAAGGTGTCCCTTTGGGCTTTTAAAATGGTCCTTTCTTTGTCATCAAGTGCCCCCCGCAAGGGTACCTATCCTTTGGGATTTTTTAGGCGGACTTGAGGCTTCAACTTCCCAGGCGGGCTTTTGGATTTCGGGCTTTTTCCATCGGGCAAAAATTTTGAAATGATTCCTTCAGAAAAAATGTCTAAAGGAAAGTTTCTATTACTTAGCCATTTGTTCTTTTCCATTTCTTTAGACTTTCTCTCCAAGTGAATTCTTTCAGACAAAAAGTTTGAAGGTGGTTTGCCTTAAACATTTTTATGAGAAAAATCTTCCTGAAAGAATTCTTTCAGCTTCTTTTACTTAGCCATTTTCCCGAGGGGTTTCCAACTTTTGTCTGCTTTTGCTCACTACCCTCTACAAGGGCACTTGTTCCTTTGGCTTTGGGGCAGCCCCTTGAACCAACTGATTGAACCAACTTTGGTTCAACGGTTCAATGGTTCAATCGATTCATCCTTTGACTTTTCCTTTTTAATCTTTTGCATCAAGCATGTTGAAACAATTGGTCATTGAACCCTTTGAACCATTGAACCAAAGTGGTTTAAAGTTCAATGGTTCAAGCCTTTATTCTTTATCATTTGCTGATTGAACCGAGGCACTGAACTAATCCTGGAAATGACTAAGTGTTAGAAACTTGTTCTTTTGATTGAACTCGCCTATAGAAGCCTTTGAACCTGCTAACTTCAAGCATGTTGAGTCTATAGAAACACATCTGCAAAGTTTGTAGATTTGAGTCCCTTAAAAGAGTCCGTAGAATCCCACCTGTGGAGTCCATAGAAATGAGCCTGCGAAGTCCGTAGTTTCAAGCCTATAGAGTCCATAGATTCAAGCCTATAAAGTCTGTAGATTTCTTGAAAAATGAGGAATTTGAAAGCATAGAACAAATTTTGAGAAGGGAAGACATAAATTTTGGTCTGTACAGAGCCAAAATAGTCCGTATGTTGTCCCAAAAATGAGTGACATTTTTTAGGGACAACACAAGGAACATTCTATATATGACATAGATACGAAAGAATGGAGTCAGCATCAGGTAATAGTAAAATCCCCTGTTGGTTCCAAATAGAAAGCAGGGATCAGATAATGGAATTGGTCAGTGTCATGGAATCAGGCAACACAGGAGAATGTAGATGATATAGCTACTAATATTCTCGACACTATGGATATGTTAGCTGTGTTGGGTGAATATTTTGTTAATCAACGTATTGATCAACAAAATAGGTCTGATCAACCATAGCAGGAAGATTGGTCAGACAAATGTGTAGGTTTACCGCATCAAAAGGGAACTAACCTCTCCTCTCATCAAGGGGAGGTTCCTTATAAATACGCAGGAGCTATATACTCTATAAATAAGCCAAAAATAACACACATGGGTAGGATATATCATCCATCTCTCTTATTTCAGAGATGATGTTAACAAACAGAGGAGAAAATCTTGGTGAAAACACTGAAGGCACTTCTCTTCTTTCAAAAGTGTTCTTACAAGTAACAGCAAGAGTTCTTTTAGGTAGTAAAAGAAACTGGTAACACAGGCGCAATAACCAATAAGATGAAATGGAACACAAAGTTTCCACCTCAACTGCCCAAAGAGTACAACATAAAGGATAATGGGGGCACAAAGTCATCTTAGAATCCTCAACACATAAAGAAATGAAAAACACACACTAAAAACAATTGTGAAAGCACAAAGTCTTCTCACAGTTGGCTTCAGGACACCTTTCTGATTACTTTCACTAGTTTTGCTTGCCAAATTAAATAAACAAGAATACATTCAGAAGACAGACATAAGAACAATTTCCTAAAATGATACAAGCTATGACAACACAAATTTTGCAAACAACTTGCTTTCTCATTCAGATAAAATGATATGAACAACAATCTGAGCTCAAAGTCTCAGTATTCGCCTTTCAATTTGGGCTTTCCCTCGGGCTTTCCCTCAGGCTTCAAGCTTCATCCTTTGGTTGGGTTAATTCCTTCGAAAAAAAGTCTAAAGGAATTCTTTTGCTCGCTCAGCCTTTGAAATGGTCCACCTACTCCCAAACTGCCCTCTATAAGGGCTGTTTGACCTCCAAAGTTGCCCTTTGAAAAAGATGCAAGGGTCAATTTTGGCTCCCAAGTGCCCTTCGCAAGGGCTCTTGGAAGACCCCTTTGAATTTCTTGATTAAAAAAATGGCCAAGTGTTGAACCTTTTTTTTCCTGCAGAGTCCATAGAAATGAGTTCATAGATCTAGAAGAGTCTATAGAAATCTAGCTTGCGGAGTCCATAGAAACCATCTGTGAAGTTCATAGTTCAACCTGCAGAGTCCGTAGAACTGGGGGAGTCCATAGATTTCTTCCTACACAGTTCGTAGATTTTTTAGAAAGCTTTGAAAAATGAAGAACCTGAATGCTTAGAACAATTTTTGAAAGGGGAAGAGAGGATTTTGGTCTGTAGGACCAAAATAGTTCAAATGTTGTCCCAAAAATGAGTGATATTTTTTGGGGACAACAGCTAGCTCCAATTGGGGAACTTCATTCAGTTGAAAACTTGGAACAGCTGAGAGAAGTAGAAACCAGAATCTCCAGTGCCTTGAAGTATGCCATTGGGCTATGGAGTCATGCTACCCAAAAAGAAAGGTTCCAAAAAATGAAAATGAATGACATAAAGTAAAAACAAAGACTATACAAATATACATATGTACAAGTGAACTTATTTGATACTTCAAGAATTGAAGTGATTTAGATGCCGCCCATTACGAGATAATGAAAATGGCGTTCCGTCTTGATAAACCATTAAGAAACCATTTTGTCCCCAGAATCGGTGACAGGTGAATGGAACTCTCCACCATGAATCATATTTTTTGTATACTCCTTTTGGTTCTCTCTTCTTGTGCCATGGCAAGACGTGGTCTTCAATCTGAAAACCATAAATCTTTGCTCTCTCGATGAAGAGTTCCTCTTGTTGAATTTGGAGTACAGCAGTATGGTCCACTACCATAGCTTGTTGTTCTTTTGGTTCAGTCCAGCACATGTTTTGATTGTCACCATCAAACTCTTGACAAACCATCAGCTCAACATCTCCTTTGGTGTGAAGGAGTTTGACGTCTTTGTCTTGAGCAGCCTTCAACCCGAGTAATAGAGATTCATACTCAGCAGTGTTGGTGTTGCTGAATTACAACTCGTATGAAGGAGGAAGAATATCTCATTGAGGAGATATCAACATAGTCCCAGCTCTAGCATTGTGTAGACACCGCAAACGTGTCTGCACCTTGGTCCTCCCCCTTGGCCTTAAACCCCTATCCTAACCCTTGGCCTTGGCCCCCTTTCCACCCTACCCTTGCCACCTTGGATCCTCCCTTGAATCCCTCCACCTTCCCCCTATCATTTATTAGGCCAAATCTCTTCATTATCTTCCCCCCACGCCCATTTTGGCATCCTCGTGACCGTTCTTCCCACACCCCCTCGCTCGGCGGCGTGCAAGAATGGGCAGAGGCTATTTTTAGCCTCTGTCCCCATTCTGCGACCGCCGACATCGGCGACCCTTCGACCGACGTCGGCGAAACTGTCGGCGTCGGCATCCTTCATTACCCCTTTCTGCATCCGTTGCAGCCCCCTGGACCCTTGAGCTCGCAAACAGATCTCTCTTGGTGTTTTGGCATTCGTCTTGTCTCCGTTTGGACCTCGTGCAACAACAGTAATAGGTGCAAAGGTTCTTCATCAGAGTTCTCTTCTTGCAGAATCCTCTGTGGCTTCAACAACAGCTTCTTCAACTCTTCATTCAGCAAGCAAAAAGGTAAGCAAGTCTGTTAATTGATTCTATTTTTTTTAAGTTTTCAGTTATCTGCTATTCCTATTCCCTCCATCCTTCCCCCTGAGAGGCTGAAAAGCCTTCTCAGGACCTGTCCTCTGTCCATCCTCTTCTCACATTGTCCCACTCTTCATCCCAATCCCAGACAACTCCCTCATCCCCCTTTTGCCAACAAAGACCCTGTACAGGGCAAGATCACTCCACAGTCCATTCAGACCCGTCCCCAAACTCTGTCTCGACCCTCTTAACATCCCAGACCTGTCCACAGCCCAGAACACATCCCAGACCCGACCACAGGCCATTACCCTGATCGACGCCGGTCACTTCCCCAACTGACGTCGGCAAGATAACCGACGTCGGCAGACCTCTTAACCGACGCCAGCAGCATTTTCGACCTCGGCGACTGTCATCAGCCTGACTACTCCTTTCAGGTAATCATTGGTGTTTTCTTTCATTTCTAATCTATTTATCACTTCTATATTCTGGCATCTTATATTCTCTTAGTCTTTATCTGTCTGTTATCTGTGGGTTGACCTCCCTTAAGGAAGTTTTTACACTTCTGGGAACAAGCTTTCGCTTGGCAACCCACTGCCTATCTATCTAACATCCTCTTGTCCAAGTTTCTTTTCGTTGCAGGTGTCATTCCTCCACAGCCAAAGAGGAGTGCTCACAAGCGTCTGGATTTACGGTGCGCAGTCTTTAGTCCAGGTACTTCCCATGCCTTGTCCATTACTTTTTTAGTTTCTTCTTTCTCTTAGATCTAAAAGCGAATTTTGAATAGAAACACATTGGCAGAGGAATTGCTACCATCAAATTCCTGAATCCAAACATCATCAAAAACTGATCTTCTATTACATTTCTCTTCATTGGAAGTGGAAGATGCTTTTTTATCTGTACTATGCCCTACCAATTCTTTTGATGTCTTGTTTGAATCGATTTTAAGATTGCCACCTACAGGAATTTCATCCGCAGAAACATAAACACCCTCTGTGGTCAAGAAGTAATTACCCCTGCTTGAAGACTCAAATAGATTTTGAGCTGCAGGGCCGACGTTTGGGTGACCACATATTTTACCTCCTTTTTAGGAAGCAGCCTCTTCATGATGACTTTGATAGGGATCCTTGCTTTATATAGGTCCATGCTCAACTCGTCACCCACATCCTTACAAAAATTTCATCCCAGCAGAATGTCGTATGAGGCTAGGATGTCAGCCACAAGGACTATCATCTTGATTCTCTTTTTTGGGAATGTTGCAAACACAAATTGGGTGTTCTTCATCTATCCTAACATCTCCTAAATGTCTTGGTCAGTGTAAGACTAAGGATTTCTACCACTTTGGTGGGCATGATGTTGTCAGATGCACCAGAATCAATGATGCAGTTGCTCAGCTTGTGACCGTTTATCAACAAAGAAACATAGAAAGGATCTACTTTTTCAGGGGCAGCAGGAGTAGTAATGACAAGATTTTTTGGGATGGGCATGTTCCTTGGGGGATCATGAGTTACCTTCTTAGCTTCTTGTACTGCAGGGATGGTTGTATTCTTCACACACTCTACCAACCTGTCTAATTACTCAGGATTGGCTTGTAAGAATTCAAATTCAGTCATTTGGATTTTAGTTTTCTTGACATGGTCAACTATGTCAAATAACTGAAATGAACTAGGAAGAGAGGATGGGAATTCATCCTTTTGGTTTTTGGGATGGTGAGGACTGGCTTGTGAATTTGAATTAGAAGGCATAGGGATATTGGGGGCACTTACCTTTCTGGCAATCACTGGGTCCTTTAGCTGGAAAGGCAGAGTGGTTCTACGCTTAGCAATTGTAATTATTGGTTGAGGTTGCTCCTTTATCTTCTCTTTGTCAGCGTGTTGGGCTAATTGATTCCTAGATCAGGTGAATACTGTGTATGATCTCTCGACTGCTTCACCTTTATTTTTGGGTTCATCTTGGTAATTCAGGAAACTAATGTGGGAATCACCAGCTAATTCTTCTTGATCCTCCATGAAGAGACCATCGTCATTTTCTTAATCAAACTCAAGTTGGAAAGAGAAATTATGTTTTGTTTCCAAATATCCAACTATTGAGTTAGTTGGAGGCACTTCAAGGGCAAGGTTCCTTTGTGGGGGAGGAAGACAATTTGGCTACCCTTGCTTCCTGGTAGTATTGCCTTGGTATGCCTGATTAGGGAATGTCTTCCTTGGCACATCTCTGTATGAAGGAGCAGAAGACATACCTTGTGCCATTTGCTTTTTCAATGCTAGATGTTCGTTTTCCATCTTTTGCACCATTTGATCAGTGGTGCCTGTAGATGGATACTCAGAAGATGAAGACGATTTACCTCTATTAGGATATCTCTTTATCTTTCTTGCCAAGATAAGGTCATCTTCTACCTCAGTAGCCAAGTCCTGAGCAGCAACAAGGTCTATGTGTCTAGCCCATCTCAACAAAAAACTCACTTCAGGCAGTTGTGAGTTGACGAAGAAACACTTGAAATTTTGAGGTATTGGCTAGGTGATCATGAGAATCCTGTGCCTCAGCTTATCAAACCTGGAAATGAAGTCCCTCATAGGTTCATGGGGCTCTTTCTTCATCTATGTGAGCTGGGCTAGTAAGGCATCTGCATCTTCTGCAAACTTGAACCTTGTTTCAAACTTGGATTTGAGTGTGTCCCAATCAGTTACTGACCGAGCCTACAGATGGTAGAACCAATCTGCAGTAGCACCTTATAGTGTTTCTATGAAAATCTTGACTGCCACGTCTTCAAATTCCACTCCTGTTACACCACAGGCTATGTTGAAGGCTGCAATGTGTTCATCAGGGTGAACTCTCCCATCTTCAAAGAATTTAGGGAAATTCTTTTTTGAGCTGCGTGGAAGTTCATGTAGGGGTGGAGTCAAATTGAGTGGACCAAATAAGTTATCCCAAGGGCCTTAAGCCATGATTTGATTATGTAAAAGTGGGATAACAAATCTGGGTGGAGTATGGATAGGCAAAGCTCTGCTAGCAGTAGAAAAGAAGCTCTACCTTATGTTGGTGACCTGGTAGGGGCAGGAGAAAAACTCCTAGTTCATTGAAGGTGAGGTTGTGGAGGAAACAAATCAAAATTACTCTAATGCACCAACTCAAATTCAGGGTCAACAACACCTTGAGATCTCTAGTTCCTAGTATAATGTGGAGTTGCCATATTGCAAAATAAAAAATGGAAAAGAGTAGGATCTGCTTTAGCTTGAAGCTTGAGACTTCAAACTGTGCACTCTTCCTAGTGGCTCTAGTTTTGTAAACCAGATAATATAATGGAGATGGAGGAAGATGGTAAAGCTATAATGATAATGGGTAAGACACGGAATGGAGTCGCCAAAATCTATAATGAATAAGGGTAGGGACTGCTTCAATTTGAAACTTGAGGCTTCAGACTGCACGTCCTTCCCCAGTGGAGTCGCTAAAAAACTATTGGGTGAATATTTTGTCAATCAACGTATTGATCAACAAAATAAGTCTGATCAACCAGAATAGGAAGATTGGTCGGCCAAATGCATAGGTTTACCACATCAAAAGGGGACTAATCTCTCCTCTCATCAAGGGGAGGTTCCCTATAAATATGTATGAGCTATATACTATATAAATAAGCAAAAAATAACATGCAAGGGTAAGATATATCATCCATCTCTCTTCCTTCAGAGATGATGTTAACAAACAGAGGAGAAGATCTTGGTGAAAACACTAAAGGCACTTCTCTTCCTTTCGAAGTGTTCTTGCAAGTAACAACAAGAGTTCTTTCAGGTAGTAAAAGAGACTGGTAACACAGGCGCAGTAACCAACAGGATGAAATGGAACACAAAGTTTTCACCTCAACTTCCCAAAGAGTATAACACAAAGGATAATGGGGGCACAAAGTCATCTTAGAATCCTCAACACAGAAAGAAACAAAAAACACACACTGAAAACAATTATGAAAGCACAAAGTCTTCCCACAGTTGGCTTCAGAACACCTTCTTGATTACTTTCACTATTTCTACTTGCCAAATTAAATAAACAAGAATATATTAAGAAGATAGACATAAGAACAATCTCCTAAAATGATACAAGCTATGACAGCACAAAGTCTGCGAACAACTTGCTTTCTCATTCAGATAAAATGATATGAACAATAATCTGAGCTCAAAGTCTCAGTATTTGCCTTTCAATTTGGGCAGAGTTTTGCTTCTGGTAATGAGAAGATATCCTTTAAAATAATAAAAGAGATTACAATATATAGTCACCCAGAAAAGACTTGGCACTTTGTTTCATGGAATGGCCCATGTTGTGCATTCAATGCCTTGAATGCATTTTTAGTTATGTCAGGGGACCATGCTGGAACAGGGTGACTGCCTTGACTATGGCATGTTACTTTATCTCAAATGTCTCCTCCTTGGCCTAGACCATCTGGTATCTATGCATCTATCCACTTTGCCTTTACTCCAAGAGAGACAAACAGGCTGCGCCTTCAATGTTTGCAAGCCAAAATATCTGCTTGGTGGACTGTTCCACCTACTGAAATAACTTCTATGCAGATATTTTTGGCTTTTTCCTCTTTGTCTCTTCCTAGTTTTGTCCTTTTTTGGCATTTGAGCTCTAGGGGCTAAATTCCCATCTTTGCTGGCTCTTTACACTCTTCCATCAACAGTTCTTCCCTTTGGCATTTTGGCCTTTGAATGCATTCGAGTCTGTCATCCTCCTTAGCAATTCCTTCGTGTCTTTCCCACTTGCTTTGGCCACTTTTTGCTGATCTCAACAAGTGACACATGGCATGTTCCACTGTGAAATAGGCGAGGACACGTGGTAGCATCCGCTTACTTTATCAACTCACTCGGGGCCCACCACAGTCTTTACAAAATGAAAGGTAGAGAACGTGGATGTTGACACTTGGCAGCTTCCACTGAGCTTCACCAGGGACACATGACAACTTCTGTAGCTTTGAAACTTATTAGAAACTATGTCTCAATAGATGACACTTGGTAGCTTCTGCTTCGGCTCTATAAGGGACACGTGGCAGCTTCCACTGCACTTTGTCTTTTTCCACAGGGCATTTTTCTATGATCTTTTCTCTTTGCTTCAGGCTTTTCCTTCAGAATTTTGTTTGAAGGAATTCCTTAGAACATTTTGTTCAAAGGAAATGTTCCTTTCTCCAGCTTACCTTTGAGCTTTCCCTCAGGCTTCAGGCTTCATCCTTTGGTCGGGTTAATTCCTTCAGAAAAAAGTCTGAAGGAATTTCTTTGCTCGCTCGGCCTTCGAAACAATCCACCTGCTCCCCGCTTGCCCTCCGCAAGGGTTGTTTGACCTCCAAGGTTGCCCTTCGAAAAAGTTGCAAGGGTTGATTTTGGCTCCCTAGTGCCCTCCGTAAGGGCACTTGTCCTTTGGGCTCTTGGAAGACCCCTTTGAATTTCCTGATTGAAAAAATGGCCAAGTGTTGAACCCGTTTCTTTCCTGCAGAGTCTGTAGAAATGATTTCATAGATCTGGAAGAGTCCATAGAAATCTAGCTTGTAGAGTCCATATAAACCATCTGTGAAGTTCATAGTTTGACCTGTAGAGACCGTAGAACTGGGGGAGTTCATAGATTTCTTCCTGCAGAGTCCATAGATTCAAGCCTGCAGAGTCCATAGATTCAAGCCTGCAGAGTCCATAGATTTCTGAGAAAGCTTTGAAAAATGAAGAACCTGAATGCTCAAAATAATTTTTGAAAGGGGAAGAGAGAATTTTGGTCTGTAGGACCAAAATAGTTCAAATGTTGTCCCAAAAATGAGAGATATTTTTGGGGTACAACAAGCTGAGACTAAAAAATTGTTAGATAATATGAACACTGACATTAAAAATGATATAGTTGCATCCTGGAGAGATATAGATACCATTAGAAAATCTGCTAAGAAATCTACTTCTATTTTAGATCATGTTGTTGATTCAAATTTATCATTGCATAAAAATGTGATATACAAAAGGAAACAATAGAACAGATAGTAACTGAAAATGTAGAATTTTCTCAGCATCTATCAAGGATTGATCAGTCAGTAGAATTGGTAGAAGCTCTGGTAGACACAGTTAATTCAAACATAAATCATCTTCATAGTAAATTGATTTAATTCATGAGGATTTAACTATTCATGCTGTCTCTACTAAAGACACTATGGCCAGTTTGGTTTGTATAGAGGAACAACCTCCATTAAAGCCAGAAGCAAGCACTTCTACCCCAACAATCTAATTTGCACATCCAAGTAAGTTTCCAGTTATAGAAAAAATAGCATAACAATTACAATTTGAATCTACCTTGAATGTTAAGCATTTAGCAACAGATTTTGAGTTACTTCATATTAATGTTGTTAATCTATCTGAGTCTTCTGAGTCAGACATAGTTTGGATACAGAAGGTGCAAAACTAGAATGAAAAACCTGTAGTAGCAGCCATTGACTATATCTCGAGTAGTGACGAGATGGAGACAGTTTCTCCACATCAGTCATTCCCTAGTTCCGAATCAAGTAGTGATCAGGAGATGGGAATGTATGAGGACAGTGTTGTTTTTAGCCTTCGATGTAGAATGGACAAGTTGACTTTGCTATAACAACATACTTCACAGTCTGTCCCAGCACCAATACATTTTACAAAAGATATAAAGAAAAAAGGTAAATTGTTCTCTTCTGTATTAGATTATATTCTTGAAGAAGGTCCCCTCAAGGTAAACCCACCAAATGGTTTTATTCTTGTAATTGATAATATTCCTGAGCCCTATGACCATATTTTTCTATGGATAGAAATCTTAAAGAACATTTGGTTTCTCAGTGGCATAATAGAAGTTTAGAGAGTGCTGCATGCGACCAGTCTCATGGCAGGCAAATTAAAGAATTGATGGACCTAGAAGTCTGAAGAAAATGGTGTTGCTCCTCCTGGATAGATTGATATCCCTATTGCCTGATTAAGTAAAAGTCAAATCTGTGAAGCTGGTTTGCTTACTCTTCAAGTAGCAATACTTTCTGAATTTACAAGCAACAAAACTAGACAGTTACTAACTACTAAATCCAAATTGTATAATATGAAAATATGCGATTTATCTAAACTAATTCCTTACTCTTTACAGTTTCAAATTCTTTCTTATGAAATTGGTGAAGCCAATTTGGCTTGGGTCAAGGAGACCTATTGAAATTCTTTGCCATGTATGCTTAGCGAATGGGTAAGACATTATTTATCCAAACACTCTTTCACTCCTCAAAACGTAACATTAGTAGAATTAACTAACTTAGTTAAGACCAAACTTACTAAGCAATGCCAACAAAAAGTTGTTACCATCCATTTAGAGTCTTATAATTCTAGCTGTAACTTTTCTTCTTATTGCAATTTTGAATTACCTGATAAGTCTTGGGGAAGTTCTAATCAGAAAACTTGCCATTGCAAACCTTCTGCCTCCCATCATCATTTTCTCCATTCCAAGTGATCTAAATATAAACACCATTATCTCCCATGCATGCATTTGCCCATAAGAAAAAAGGGTTTAAACCCTATAAACTCTCCAAAAAGAAGTTTACCCATTGGAAATCATTCGGGAAACCCCATAAATTACTTTGTAAATGAAGTACCCCTAGGACAGTTCCTCCTCATATTAAATGCTACATTTGTAATGGACCGCATTATGCTATTGACTATCCTGGTAAAAATAAAAATCTCCCAGCTCACGCCCTTTTTTAATTTTTATCATGCAGAAGTGGGGTGGGATTTAGTACATGACATCTCTTCCTTTGACATTAATCATGGTGACTACTATACTGTTTTAACATATTCTGAATCTGACTCCAAAGTCCCCATTGGTCTTATAGGCATGCTTCAGGATTATCAAGATAAAGTGTCGTGTGCCAAGTATTTCAAGCACTCTACTCCAGTGACATCCTCCTCAGAAGAAGATCTTGCTCCAGCATCTAATAGTTTACCCCAACGCTTGCTCAAGAAAGAATTAGCAGTAACAGAGACTAAGCTCTTGAACCTGTCTACAAGAGACATCTTCAAAGAAGCCTACTCAAGGTCTGAAATCATTGTTGCTATGTACAAGCATAAAGCTAAAGAGGTTAGACTCAAGGAAGAAAAGAGCAAGTTGAAGCATGCTCTTAGAGAAACTGAACCAAGTAAACATAAAGGTTCAGGTGATCATACTAGAGCCAGTAGCGCTTTAGCCAATATCCATTCCAGCAAAAGAAAAGGTAAAGTTAAGAATACTTCTAGCCATGGATATGTTATGCCAAAATGGAATGCCTAGATACTTCCTCAGTGAATATATTCAAATGAATCTCCTGAGCACTCCAATACATATATTCCTTCAGAAGGAATATATAGACAAGGATCAACAAAGGTTGACTCGTTAGATTTAAGTCAGATATTAAAGATAGTTGCAGAGCTCAAAGTTGAGGTAAATTCTCTTACAACTATCATCTTTAAAATGGCCAAATCTGTTAAAGAAATTAAATCATATGTTGCTTTTATTAAAGAGGTTGTTAAGAAAAAAGAAAATGAACCTGAAGAAACACACATCATGGCCATTAAGTCCCTGAAATACAGTATTTATATCCCTATTAATTTCAAGTTTCCTGGATATAAAAGTTATATTCGGCATGCTTTTGTAGATATAGGAAGTCCTAGGAGTTTTGTGAAAAATTAGGCTTTGCCCTCTGAGCTTTGGCAAAACCATGATAAGGGATACCAGGGAACTACAATTTTAGGTGAAATTCTACACTTTGGAAGAATTGTAAAGGATATACCAATCTTCATTCAAGGTATTTAGTTTACAATTACATTCATAGAATTCTTCACCTCAAATGTGGATATATGACTGAGTAATATATTCTTGTTAGAACATTCTCCCTTTGTTCAAACACCAAAATTTGTTTCCATAAACAAAGGAGAATGTCGAGTCACGATTCCAGTCCTGAAGAAAGCATCTAACATTTTTGTAAAAGTCAATCTTTCAGATGATTGGATATATCAAGTACAGAGTCATTCTGAACAACATCTTCAGGAGAAGAATTTTTCCAAGCTTTGTAATATTTCTTGAAGTTTAATAAAAAGATTGTTTGTCTATAATTCTTGTTCAAATTTCTTAAAGTCAAGTCTTTTTTGTCAATTTAATCTCTGATTAGCGTAACTGAGTTGAAGAGTGAATTGTAAAATCATAAAGTAGGACGAAGGCAAGCTGAGTAAGACCTCATTTAGCTGAAGGATAGGCGTTGAGAGGCAGTAAGGAGCTGTGTGCGCATTGTGAAACCCGGTATTGAAGTTTTTCGATGGCAGCAAGGTTATGGTGGTGGTAGTCAAAGATTGAGCTAGTAGACATATTCTGATCAAAGATAATCTAGTAAGTTGCATAGACTTACATTTGTTTTGATGAAAATCTCTAGAGAGCTATAGAGTTTGGCAAAAATTATTGTCATGCCTAGTTGAGTCTCTAGAGATTTTAATCAAAGCAAATGTATGTCTGTGCAACTTACCAGATTATCTTTGATCAGAATCTGTCTGTTAGCTCAATCTTTTACTGCCACCAATATAACCTTGCTGCCACCAAAAAGCTTTAATACCGGGTTTTGCAACATGTGCACAGCTCCTTACTGCCTCTCAATGCCTATCCTTTAGCTAAACGAGGTCTTACTCAGCATGCCTTCATCCTACTTTGCAATTTTACAATTCACTCTTTAACTCATTTATGCTAATCAAAGATTAAATTGACAAAAATACTTGACTTCAAGAAATTTGAACAAAAATTACAGACAAACAATATTTCTATTAAACTTCAAGAAAGATTACAAAGCTTGGAAAAATTCTTCTCCCCTTCTTCTCTGCAGACATCCAATTTATAGGATAAGAGTGGAATCTTTTAGGATGACCAACTACTGGAAACTGCCAGGTTTGAATACCAAGTCTTTCTAATATGTCAACATAAAGATAAAGTTGAGACACATATGCAATAGTGACAAACTATATAGCAAACGTATGAGATTTCATGGATTAGTTTATTGCGGGGTATGATCAAATAGTGATCAGTGACAATCGCTTACATCATTACCATGGGCCATATGGTTCACGGTCCATTGGCGAGTTGTATCCATTGTTGGGGCCGTGGGACTCACTAGAGTCATGCTGACAAGCATATGCAAGGCTATCATCAGGACTTCTATAGTTGTCTTCTTCATTATCAGCTACATACGATGTGTATACGCCATATCGAGCATGAATGTCAGCATATAGATGTACATTGGAGCATCATGCAGATCATCATCTTGGTAATGTTTGGAATATTCTCATTCAAGTTGATGAACATGTGAAAGAACATGATCAGGGGAATAGTCATGGCATGAGTCGGGACATTCAAAGACCTCCATGCAAGCTTCAGGCAAACCAAGCCAAGCTGTTAGATTATTACTAATCACTAGATGAAAAGTAATTGTTGTGCACACAGGTAAATAATTTATAACATTATGATGAGCAAAATGCTCAAGCATTCAGGTTTTCACAACATCACGAGTTTTGATTTCCTTGTCCACCAAAATCCATTCTAATAATGTTTCACTAGTAAACATTATATCCAAAACTTCCATCTGCTATCTAGTCCAGTGTCTGTTCATCATATGGACAATTATGTCATCTTGTGGATTAACCCATGAGTTGCATTGTCGATTGATAGTTTCAGACCATTGCAGTGGTAGGTTAATAAATATATCATTAGCATGTTGACATACTAAATTTCTAGCTAGCAGGTTACCATCTTTAAACATCATTAACTAATTCCAATACCATTGCCTAGTAGCTTCTTCTAACGGTTCGAATAAGGATGGGTAATGGTCCATTTATTGAGATACTCAAAGTGCCCACTACAGCTTCCAAGAACACAATTATTTACAGTACGTATAAATGTGCAGCGAATGAATGTCATTCATTTGAATGTTGCTTTTTGGAATACTAAGTAAAAACCTCAAACTGATGAAATGCTTTAAGTTAGAATCTAAGTTCCACGAGAAAGTCACACTGGTGTATGCGACTGCGTCAGTTGGCTTTCATCAGGGATCTTCAAAAACACCTGAAAGTAAACAAAATCATTAAAGCCTTGAAAGCATGGGTTCAACTGAATCCTCGACACACCCATTTAGTGTCATGTGATTTTATGAATCACAATTCGAGAACTCTACGCGTTCCAATTTTTGTAACCTACAAAACAAACAAATTATTTACAAACAAAACATTAAATAAATCAAGGTGTTAGCATATCTCTAGTCAGTGAATCTGCCAGTCTATTCTGAGAGCCTTTGATCCATTTGATTTGAAAATCAAAACTGTTGAGCCATAAGTGCCATCTTGCTATTTTGCCTTGTGCAAGATCTTTATCAGGTCATTTGTGCATAAGAGTAGCCATGGCTTGATTATCTATTTGAACCAAAAACTTGACAGGTTTTAAGAAGATTTTAAATTTCTTAATTCTGTTGATCACTGCAAGAGTTTCCTTTTCATAAATATGGTACCGTTGTTCTATCTCTGTGAATGTACCATATCGATAACCACAAATTTGAACTTATTTATCAGGAAATTGTTGAGTCGATATTACTGCCCAAGTTTTATCACTAGCGTCAGTATTCAAAATCAAAGGATAATTCTCAATTGGTAAACACAATGGAGGGAGATGATTACATCGCTCTTTGATCTACTGCACTGCTCGTGTGTTATCTTCACTCCAGGGTACCGCATCTTTCTTCAAGTGGCATCTGAGAATTAAACACTAGGATGTTAAATCTTGAAAGAAATTTGAGCAATAGTTTAAGCATCCCAAAAATGATTGAAGTTGTTTTTTATTAGTAAGCTTGTCATGAAAGCTTTTAATCTTATGCAAGATATGGTCTCGAAGAATAACTTTACCTTGGGCAAGATGCAACCCAAGAAATTTTATGTTTGTTAACCCTATTTCCAATTTAGTAGGGGACAAACAAATGCCATGTTCTCTAATTTTATCATACAAAAGATGTAGATGTTTTACATGAAGGTCTACATACTAACTGAATACTAAAATATCATCTATGTAGACGATACAAAATTCATGTAAATCTTTTAAGGCATTATCCATCTTTTGCTGGAAATAATCAGGTGTTGTTTTCAGCCCGAATGGCATGACCATCCATTCATATAATCCTTGAGGGACTGTAAAGGCTATCTTATGCATATCTGCATTGCTTACTTTTACCTACCAGAATCTCGATTTATAGTCAAACTTAGAAAATATAACTGCATTACAGGCTCACTTTATCAAATCAGAAGTAAGAGGTAAAGGATAATTAAATGACTGTATGATATCATTTAATGGCTTGTAGTTAATACAAAACCTCTTTTTACCACGAACTTGCTCTAACCGTTTGTTAACATAGAAACCGGCACATGCATAGTTTGATTTTGAAGGATATATGAAACCACCCTTAATATGTTCGGCCAACTCTGCATCAAGCTCTTTGCATTCTGATGGGCTGAACCAATATGGTTTTTCTTTGGAAACCTTCTGTTCACATCCTTCTTTCAACAGGATTTTGCATTCTTCTAACTTAGTTTTCCAAAATTGTAATGGCTTCAAACTAGTACAATTATCAACAAATTTTTGCTTGATGTCTGAAAATATGGTTATCTGGTTATTCTGTTCATACTAAACCTTTCATTGATTCTTCTACTGAAGATGTTGTTCAGAATGAATCTGTACTTGATATATTCAATCATCTAAAAGATTGACTTTTGCAAAAATGTCAGATGTTTCTTTCAAGATTGGAATCGTGACTCGGCATTCTCCTTTATTTATGGAAAGAAATTATGGTGTTTGAACAAAGGGAGAATGTTCTAACAAGAATATATTACCCAATAATATATCCACGTATGAGGTGAAGAATTCTATGAATGTAATTGCAAACTAAATACCTTGAATGAAGATTAGTATATCCTTTGCAATTCTTCTAAAGTGTAGAATTTCACCTGAAATTGTAGTTCCTTGGTATCCCTTATCATGGTTTTGCCAGAGCTCAGAGGGCAAAGCCTGAGTTTTTGCAAAACTCCTAGGACTTCCTGTATCTACAAAAGCATGCATAATATAACTTTTATATCCAGGAAACTTGAAAGTAATAGGGATGTAAATACTATGTTTTGGGGACTTCATGTCCAGGAGTGTTCTTCTTCAAGTTCATTTTCATTTTTCTTAACAACCTCTTTAATAAAAGCAATATTTGATTTAATTTCTTTAACATATTTGGCCATTTTAGAGATGATAGTTGTAAGAGAATTTACCTCAGCTTTGAGCTCTACAACTATATCTAATGTCTGAATTAAATCTAAGGAGTCAACCTTTGTTAATCCTTGTCTATATATTCCTTCTGAAGGAATATCTGTACTGGAGTGCTCAGGAGATTCATCTGAATATCTTCACTGAGGAAGTATCTGGGCATTCCATTTTGGCAGAATATATCCATGGCTAGAAGTAGTCTTAACTTTACCTTTTCTTTTGTTGGCATGGATATTGGCTAAAGCGTTGTTGGATCTAGTATGATCACCTGAACCATTATATTTACTTGGTTCAATTTCTCGAAGAGCGTGCTATAACTTGATTTTTTCTTCCTTGAGTCTAACCTCTTAAACCTTATGCTTGAGCAAGGAGGTGTTCAAGGAGAATTGTGTTTTGTGAAATTTGGGATTCATGAACTACCACGTCACATGAAACTGAATGGGGGAGTGGTCAAAAAGCCCAAAATATGGGAGCACCTCCACTGGATGAAAAAATTCATTATCAAAAGAGAAGTACAGTTGGGTGGACATCATTTCCTTATTTAGATGCTTCAAAATCTGAGTGGGACCTTCCCTAAACTTACTCCAGGTGTACCAAACTCCATTTGTAGGCTGGCATGTTAAATTGGGGTCATAAAGGACCCATTTAGTGCATATGTAAAACCACACCTCCCTTTCACCAGCTGCCCACCTCATAGGCAAGTGGCCCATTTTATCCTCAAAAGATGCCACCATATTAAAGTCACCACATAATACCCAATGGGCATCAAGGAGCTCATTTGCTATCCACCACCGTAAATGGGTATGCTCTAAAGTGTCATTTGAGGCATAAATATTAATAAAGCTGAAGGAGTGGATTTTAATGATAAAAAGAGCCCAAACAAGCTGATTGGTAGAGTCCACACTAGATTACACTAAGTGTGACTGCCACTTTAGAGAAATGAATGTGATCACCCCTCCTTGTCCTGTGGCATGGTTGCTATGAAGAATGATATTGTCATGCTAGATGGAATTATTGATAGTCGTCAATAAAAAATATGCCACCTTGAGTTCCTAAAAATAGAGAATGTCCATCTTGGGAAACTTCCTTCTAAATTCATGAACAACAAACTTGTGTTTTGGATATGTTAGACCTCGAACATTCCATAAAAAGTAATTCATAGATGATGGGAGTCAAGGGACATGTCCTCTCAGTTTGGCCTTCTTAGGGCATCATATCGATTCTACAAAAAGTGCCCACTATTGGTATTCTAGAACTCATATTGTTTCCTCAAGTTTGCGTTAGCCAAAAACTCTCCTTCCTCTGCCACATCAGTCCTTTGAGGAGGGCTATGATAGTATTTAGGCGAATCTCATCAAGCAAGAAGTGGAAGAGTGGTTGGTTGTGAGAAAAAAAAATTGGGCCCAAAGGCCTCAATACCTTGAGATAAAATGTTAGTATTCAGAAGAGTGTTTAACACCCTTGGCTTTTCTATCAATATCATAGCTATAGCTGGTGAGGGCTTTTTTACAACAGGAACCTGCTCTTGTGGGCCAATGCTTGAAGATGGCTTGCCTCCTTTGCGAACAACAATTGAGTTTACAACTTTGGTGCAAGTGTTCTTCTTCCCAAACATAGTCTAACCATCCTTAGTTTGTGTCTTGCTAGCTTCACGAGAGGGCTTGGGGGGGAGAGGCTAAGTGGTTCGATACATTATCATGAGCCAATTGAAGCGGACAATCCCTTATCTATGGTTTGTGGCTTGATAGTAGAAGTAAGTGTTAGACAAATTGATAAATAGGACTCGTTGAGAGTGCTTGAAATCCTTGACCTGGATTTTCATAGACTCTTTGAGGTCTCGGGAGAAGTCTACTTCTATGTAGACCCTTTTTTGTGGTCTAGTAGAGTAGAACCTGTTTTGTTCATGACAAACCACATGGCCTATGGAGAATGTTGTTTGGTGAATAAAGTGTCATCATTAGAGTAGGAGGCCTGGAAAGTCTTATGTTTAGGGGGAGAGAACCATTAGCGAGTTCCTGACATACCAGGTGGTAGACTTATAGAGGATTCCTCCAATATGGGATGAGTCACAAAAGCATAAGAGAAGAAAACCCTTAGTCGTGTTTTGGATGTTCTCTATCTTAATGCCATGAGATGCCCAATGAGTTTGAACCCGAGACCATAGCATACTTTCAAAGGGGATTCTCTTGACAAAATATCATATTAAACAAAACTGCTCTAACCGTTGAGATGCAGAATTAAATTTAGGAGTAGGCAAAACAACATCAGGTTCCAAAGTATTACCTCATGGTATACATTCGGGATAAAATTCCTTAGGAACTTGTAGGGGGCCATTGCTCTGAACTCCCTTGTTCTTCTCTACATCTAAAACAACCAGGATAGAATGGGGAGAAGACATTTTAAAGGTTGGCCTCAACCAAAGGCAAGAAACTCTAAATAACAATAAATGTTAAGCCCTGTAGGTGCTTAAGGCCATGGTATGACACAAGGCTAGTCAAGCAAGGAACCAAATGTCAACTCAAAAGTGTGCATGGATAAAACCCTAGTAGAGTAAAAAACTCATGATGGCCTCCTCCACAAGACCATAATAGCTATTTTTAAATCATTGTTAGATGGTGATCGATTGTTAATGATTAATGGTTGATTTTCAATTGTACGTTCATTTAACCACCATAATTTTTTTACATTTTTTTTTCTTATTTAGAAAAGGTAATAGATAAATTTTAATATATACAATCAAATTTGAAATCTTTTTTTTACATAATCAAAATAAATGTGTTAATATTCAAATCTCTCTAACATTTTTAAAGATATATATTTAAAACATTTATAACAACTAAATTAAATATTTTTAAAAGTAAACACATCATTACTTTAAATATATTAAAATACTTATAAAATAAGAGTGGATTGTGAGAATCATCCAGAATTGGATGTTCAAGATCGGTGACCATAAAGCAAACACACACAACTATTTAAACCAGAAATCAAAAAAGAGTAGAAACTACAATAGACTATATTCATAAATGGAGGTGTACAAAGCATGGGTTCACACAGTTCAAAACTATATCATTCATAGTTGTCATAACTCACTAAGTGAATATAGTATACTAGACTCCTTATGGTCTACACAAGAACAATAGCTCTTTGGTTCACCAAATACAAAGGAGGACAGACCATTAAATAGGTAGGATGAGTGGTATGGTGACTCAACTAGACAGCTTGAGTGCATGGGCTATGACACTATGAGTGGAGAGGGCACTAAGGGAACACTAGTGGGTTAGAGGCCTTAGTGGTGTGAGCACTAAAGGGACTAAGTGGAATGGAGACCCCATCCACCCACTAAGTGACCCCATGTACTCATGTGTGCAAGATTTGATTAGTACGATAGTTGGGTTTACACTTGTATAGTATGAAGTTTTGAAAAGTTTTAATTTTTTATATACCCTCAAGCTTGTCTTAAATTACTATATAAACTGTACGACATCAATATTCTAGAACCAAATTATTGATGTTGCTTTCAGCTTCTGTAAATTCCATCTCAACCATACCCTCACCAATATACTAGTGCAAGAAAGCCTTTGTTCTAAACATAGTTGTGTATTACCTGGTCTGAATAATAACTATCTACACAAGTCATTTGTTCCCATGAATTTTCCTAAACCTGTATGCACATATTGTTTTAGTAATTCATATATGATCTTTATGTAGAATGTAGGGAAATAAAAATTTTAAGCCTCACATTTGCATAAACATGACCTTTGTATGGCCTGGAGTGTGTCATTGAAATAAGGGCCATAAATAAATAGTTGTAATTTCTTTGTTATAACATTTGCTTTTCCAAAGTTTTTTTTCCATATGGGCTCCACTCGGGAAGGAAGGCGTAAGTTTTTTTTTATGTGAAGGAATATCTACAAGTGAATCAACTCCACATGCATAGGGAAAATATTTGGTAAAATATTACCATACATGTTTTTTTAAAGTAAACATTCATAAAACCAAGAATATATGTAATATTCCCCTTTATACTTTTAAATAGCTTGAAGCAGAGTTGGTTAAACTATTCTTATCACTCACTTGGAAGCTAGAGGGGTTTAGGGTTCAAATCTCCTCAAGCTACTTTTTTAATCAAATTGGCGATATAAGGGTGTATTTGTAACTTCTTGAGATAAATTTCTGACTAGTTACTCTTTTATGTAAAGATGGTCATGTAACCAACTGATTTTTACATTTTTGGATGTTTCAGACATAATGAAATAGTTTATTTTGTGTTTTAAAGCTTCCTCATATAATATTTACATCCAAATGTATTAAAATTGATGTATAGAGGAACATTTTTGGTAGAACCCAACACCTTCAAAATGACCATTTTCATAATGTCACCTCATGCTTATGCTCTTAGAGACAATAACATATTTTATAGGTCCATCAAGATCCTTGTGATTGAGAAAGTGTAAGTGTCACACTGGAGGTTGAAGGATCTGTTAGAGGTTGGAGGACTATTTCTATTATCTAGTTGGTTTTTCACTCAGTGTTTGGGTCAAATGTTTGAATGGTAATTTTTGATAGTAGTATTTTGTTTATTTTAGTTATAGTTTTGGTTTTGTTCACTTCATTGATATTCATGATGAGAAGTATAAAAGGTAGTTTTGATTTGGTGTTTTGTTACAAGAGCTTATCACATCTCCCCTAATGGGGGAGAGATATTGCATGGCCTTCGATCAGTTATTGATGATTATACGAGTTGACATAGGAGTTGATATCACCATAGTGTTGAGCAAAGGTCTATCAGGATTTGTTGGATATCAAGGAGGTGTGCCATACACAGTACTACAAAGCCAATTGGACCAGTTTCTATATGAGACATTATGTGGATCGATGTGGTTGAATATGCCTTGATTGTGTTATACTACAATACAATATAGACAATCTAAAGGGATGAGTAGGCCTTGATTATATTCATCAACTTTTATAACATAACTTGTGGAGTGGGCTTCTATATGGAGTGACATAAATTTTGATCAGTACCATGATGTAGAATGTGCCAGTTGTAGGTTTGAAAAATACTTTTGATGACTTCATAGTCATATCTCTAGATCATTTTCTATACCCCTTATTGGATCAATGGGGGTTTATCAAGTCGATCGATCTAATCTTATTTTGCTTATTTTTTTGTTAGTATGTTAGTTTATAAATTAAATAAACTTGTTAGTAGGGTAGTTGGTTGATAGGATAGTCATTTGGGTCCCATAACCACCTCATGATAGCTTTATAAGCTTTCACCTCATTGTAAATATGTAACTAGAAATAATACAACTTTACATTATATGGTAATGTTATTATAATATAAATCTTACCTTATTCCTCCTATACATGGCACTATCATGTTGATGGCACATACACCCAACATGACACAAATAATAAACAACATAAATTCAGCAAAGTGAACTAGAAGGAAAATTTGATCATTATGTCCGAGGTATCAAATGAGATACAACCTCATATCTAAAATGATACTTCAGCTATTTTTTTTTGAGATAATGTAATATACCTAGGTAGGGATATATATTGTATATTGGAGGTAGAATAGTAGTAGAATGAATAGTGGTGAATAGTAATGAATAATAAGGAATAGTAATAATAATATCACATTCATAGAAGTGAAGAGTCGGATAGATTAGAATAGTATAAATAAGAGGGCATATGTTAGTGTTAAGGCATCCAAACAAAATATATCAATTAGAGCCAAATACTCTAATAAGGAGGTAGCCCCCTCGAAGTGGCAAGTAATTATTGAGTTATTCCTTCTCGCCAAAAAAGAATATTATTGTAATTTTGTTATAATATATTTAGTTTATTATGTTTATGAGTTTAGAGGTTCTTAACATTTGGTATCATAGCTATTTATAGGGCCTTATAATAATAATAATAATAATAATAATAATAATAATAATAATAATTATTATTATTATTATTATTATTATTATTATTATTATTATTATGTAGGAGGTTGTACAAGTAGGATTTTGTAGTTTTATTCATCGTATGCTCTCACCTTGTCTTAATGGAATCTTGTGATCAAAAAGTGGATAGAAATTGTGTTTATTTTACTTTTTTAAAGATAAGAGTTTTAATTTCATTTTCTAGTTTGCTTATTTCATTATTGTGGAGCGTATAGTTGAAAAGTTGTAGGAAGGGTTTTCTAATATGTTTATAGGTATTTTGACTATCATAAAAAAGTAGATTATGAGTGATTTTGATTTTTTAGGTTGAGAAAAATGTTTGGTTTGGATAGAGTAGGAGATTCTAATTATAAAAGTGTAGGTTTTGTGGTATTCTAAAGTCAACTAGATCTACCATTTAATTGCAGTTTCAAGTAAAAATTTACATTTTTTGTCCTGAAAAACCTAATTTTTCTTTTGCATATAGCTCTCTAACAATAAATAATTATGCTAAACATCTTCTAGGTTTTGTGCACCTTTGTTTCTAGTTTTTAGAAAAAATTGAGTTTTTTAATTTCATTAAATATTTCAAAATTTATCGCAGTTTTAGTGACTGCTTTTGTGTATTAAATATGTTTGTTCTTTAATAGACAACTTTCAAATTGTAATCTTTCATGCCAAAACATTTTTGGGTTTTGTGTGAATTGTTTTCATCTTGCTATAACAATTTAAATTTTTGTATTTTTCTAAGAAATGTGAAAGCCATCATAGTTTTACTAGATGATACTATATATATTAAAAAAAGTGTAAGGATGCATTTTTGTTTGAAATTGATGACCACTCAATTGTAATCATGAGGCTTCCTACTTTATTTGAAGGTAATACTATTGGGACCTTGACTCAACTTCATTGAACTGATATAATTAGAACATATCATATAGAGTTTAACAAACTCGTCAATATATTCGAAGGTCTATCTCATGATTTTTACCAAAAATGCTTCATTAACAGACTTCATGATGAGATTCAAGCAGAGGTAAACATGTTTTGACCTCAAACCATGATGGAAGTCATGGGATTAACTATTCTCAAAGGAAATCACATCACTTGGCACTGTCATCACCAGACACCTGACATTCCCAAATAGGTTCGATAAGCACCTCATCAAGCTCCCAAAGAACCTAAGTCAGGAATACCAACACCTGAGTTGATACCCAAAGCACCAGAGCAAGCACCTAATGAGCCCAATCAAGCCATAATAGAGACTAGTAAGGCACTTTTAAAGCATGTGCAAGTAATAATGGTACTTTGATTGGCCACCAACGAGCCCAACCACGCAATCAACATACCCAAGTCGGTCATCGTAGAGCCCAAAAATTTAAAATCCTTTAGAAAATAATGCTAATGGAGATGGTATGTATCCTCGATTAGCTCATCAAGATGACTATTTTGAGAAGCCTTTTTCTATGTTTGAGGTGATGATCATCAAGCTTCAAATTTCAATGATAGACTATCATTCTAGCCTAACATGTTTTTAGTTGAGGTTATTCCCTTCATCACTGTCTATGCACTTCAACCTCATGTTGTAGTGATTATGTTCCCATTATTAATGCACATGATCATATCCCAACACTGGTGGAAAAAGTGGAATAAAAAAAGGATGCATGGTTGGGAATCCATTTGATCCTCTGTAATTCTTGGCATATTTTGAGGATGAAACATGTTAAGGGAGATGGAATGTAATATACCTAGATAGGGGTATATATTATATATTGGGGGTAGAAAAGTAGCAGAATGAATAGTGGTGAATAGTAATAATAATACCACATTCATAAAAATGAACAGTGGGATAGATTAGAATAGTATAAATAAGAGGGCATAGGCTAGTGTTAAGACATCTAAGCAAAATATATTAATTAGATCTGAATGCTCTTATAAGGAGGTAACCCCCTTAAAGTGGCAAGGGATTGTGGAGTTATTCCTTCCCACCAAAAAAGAATATTGTAATTTATGCTATAATATATTTAGTTTATTGTTTTTATGAGTTTAGAGGTTCGTAACAGACAAACTTGACACTATCTATGAGGCCTAAAACTAGAATACCATTCTTCATCTAAAAATCCATCTTCACGATCTTAAACTGAAGACAAGTGAAAAAGTTGAAAGTTTTCTTTGGCATGTTACAAAACTACTAGACTTGCTCCAATCTTTGCATGAAAAAGTGTCAGATAACTACATGGTACTTATAGTCCTAAGAGAACTACGCCCCCCAACCCCCCTACCTACAAGATCTTTTTCTCTAAATATTTTGAAGACAAAACCAAAATTTCTAAAGTTAATTAATATTTTGCAATAGGATGAATCCATGCACATAAATGAATCTAATGAAGAAAAAAATGCAATTCCATCAAGACAAAAGGGGAAGAGGATGAAGCCTTCAAAATAATTCCTTAAACATGATAATCAATAATGCCAGTAAGGGAGCAAACCTCGTTCACATAAGATCTATCTAATTTAAGGAAAGAAAGGTCATGAACTCAAGGATTGTTGGTACCATGCATATACACAAGGCTCATCCAAAAATAATAAGCCCACACAACATCAATTTCTACAAGGATAGAAGTAGTAAAAGACACAGTCCACGCATACTTGGAAACAAAATCCTTCCCCACAACAACAACATAATAAAATTACAGAAGATAATGATTTTTTTCTGCTACACAAGAACTATGAATATATCTCATCCAAACTGAATCTATCATGTAGATTTTGATACCATAAGGCATATGATTAGCCAAAATGATTGGTTCTCCACTTTCAACCATTCATCATATCATGGAAATGTATCTCTTGGAGATGGCACTTCATTTTTCACTTTATTGAAAGCCGGGTAGAATTTTTAACGTGACCGGCGCCGCTGGCTAGACACGACTAATACCGGTACCACGGGGCCGATGGGGGACTTGAACACTGATGGGCAAAGCCGCAACGGAAGTACCCGACTACACCCCCCGACCCTAGATGGCACTTCATTTAGTGTCCAAGGTTAAAGTGACATTTTATTACCACTTAGTAACCATGGGTGTACAATTATTGATTTCCTATATGTTCCAATCCTATCTAAAAATCTGTTGTTTGTAAATCAATTGGGTGATCACAACCTTTTTTTCCCTTAAAAAATGTAAAACTTCATATTAATTAAAATTGAAATTACATGTCATAGTTGTAATAATAATCCAAACGAAAAAAGGAGCAAGTAAATAATAATACATGAGCTCACACCCACAAAAGGAGGAGAAACACCATAAGAGATTCAAAGGCACACCAGAAAGCAAGTAGAAAGGAAAGATAGGAGGATCCAAGACAACATCAAAACAAGAGAGACAAGACAAAAAATAGGGGAAATAAACTTGTGGAAGAGGACGCCCACATAGAAGGCCCATCACCCTATAAAAAGGAGGAATACACAATTATTAAAGGGCCCAATTGAAGGAGGATCCCAACGTAACAAAAAAAAGAATGAGGAGTTTCACACGAAGGAATTACCCATCACTGTCACTAGCCCAAAAAAGGGAAAAAAAAAGAAGAGAGCAACAAAAAATAAGTAATGTCTAGTAAACTGAGCAAAGTATGTAAAATGCAATGTGACTTTATTCCTCCAGAACTGATTGGGAAAGTGTTTCAATAAAAACATTTTCATTGAAATCATTTATGACCCAATGTGCAAGTTCCATGTGTATCCCTTCTTTAAAGAGTGTATCAACTCCTCCATTTAGTTCCCTGTAGACGTGCCTAAAAGAGATGGCATCAAAAGAAAGAGACATCGAATAAGTAGAATTTAAAAATGGGGAGTAAGCTAAGTTTTTCCATTTTAGAATCCCCATTCATCCAATTGAGAATAACCAATGAGTCACCAAAAATTTGTAGCGCTACCACACTACTCTTCCTTGTGAGTCTTAGGAGAAGCTTCAAAGCCAAAATCTCTACAAAATTATTAGTGTCAATGCCCAAACCTACCTTAAAATTGTAATAGTGATTGGAGTTTAGAAATAGGATTCCAATAGTATCACACACCATAGGATCACTTTGATAATCATTGTCAATGTATCCCCAAGCAACATTTTAATCAATAAAAGTATGAACAAGACAACACTATTTATGAATTTTTAGCATGATTTGGAAATGCCCAAAAATGGGCCAAATCTAAGAGAGACATTGAAATGTTGGAATGATTTTGTCTTGAAATATTGAATCATTCCCCATGATTCAGATACCATAATAAATGATTATTGGTAATGCCTTGTAGTGTTATGGTTCAATTATTTTAAACTAATTTTTGAGACAATCAGTAACTGTGTGACCCTGCCATTAATCTTTTCCCACACTAGAATCCTCCATCTCAGCCATAATATTGACAACATATGGACAAGTGACAAGGATATGGGTCATGGTCTCCAAGGAAATAAAGCATAGGTTGTATCTCCTTGGCCCATGCCAATTCCTTATTTGAAGAACTTCCCAGGTGAGAGCCTTATTGCTTAATGCAAGCCACATAGAGATTTTGGTTTTATGAGGTGGCTTTATCTACCATATTTTCTTCGACCACTATTGTCTCTCATCTACGACCACATTGAATAAATTATATTGGTAACCAAGATGTAAAGAGTATTCCCCCAGTTTAGTGATCAAATACCAACCTAACTCATTATCCTCATTAGTAAGTTTGGTATGACTCCATTTTAATCATTGAAAATATGAATCCCATTTCATCCTAACCTCCCCTACAATTCCCAACATTTGAACACTTTTACAACCTTGTTGCCAATGATTAGTGATATTTAGATCTTCTCCCTGATTTTAAAAAGTCATGTCCAACCCTTCCAATATCACCATCATGTCTACATGTAGTTGATAATTTGAATGCAACTAATCCAAGGGTCAATCCCTAATCTAACTTTTGTGTAGGATCACACCTTCCATTTAAGACATTTCCTAATTATTGGGAAGGATTGAATAGAATATTTCCATGAAATAGATGTATTGTGACAAGTTTTTAGGGCTACGAATCCACTCTTCAACAAATAGTCATTCAATGTACTTTTGAATGATTATTTGATTCCATAATCCATCCTTTGTGAAGAGACTCCAAAGACTTTTAACAGCAAGAGCCACACCAAAATGATGTATATCTTTAATTCCCTAAACCCCAATGTCTTTAAGAGTAGACATAGTCTACCCTTTGACAAGGGCAATGCCATCTTTTGCTTTTATACCCATCTAAAGAAATCTAAAGCATTTTTTATAGATATTTTCCAAGACTCCTTTAGGAATATGGGATAAAGTAAGCTAGTAGACCAAAATATCCTCCAGTAAAAATTTGATTAGTGTAAGTTTGCCTCCAATAGAAAGCCAAAGATTATACCAACAATAGGTATACTTATCCACCTTATCGATAAGCCAATTCTAGTCATTTTTAAAGTAGTCATTTAGTTTCAATAGGAACCCCAAATACATAAGGTTATGTTGTAGATCCATATATTGGAAAGGAAATATATTGTATATCCAACAAATCTATGTAATGAACCATTAAACCAATATCTCAGACTATTAGTGAATCCATCCACTAGGATTTTAACACCCTCCACATTTTTGACAATCCTGTCCTTGAGATGTGTGTGCACCTCCACATGTATGTGGGAGCCTTGAATGAACACTACTATGTCAACATTACCACTCGAGACCCAAAACTTGAATACAGGTGGGTGATTTGATACCATATGTAACAAACCATTACAGCAAAAGCCCAGACTATTAGTGAATCTATCCACCAGGATCATAACAATCTAATGATCCCCTAATCCATTAAAAGAGATGCTAGACTTTTGCAAATTTATAATCATGTTTGTGGCCACACTGAAGAGGTCCAATGAATATGTAAGCAGAGAGATGTCTTTACAAGAAACATCACAAAATAGTAGCACATCATCCAAAAATAATAGGTGTGTGAGATAGATATCCCTAATAACCTTAATCCTCCTAAGAAATCATGATCTTTTTGCCTCAAGTAGGAGTCGACTCAACCCTTCAGCAATTAGTAGAAAGAGTAGAGGGGAGAGTGGATAGCCCTATATAAGCCCACATGATGGTCTAAAAAAGATAGAGGTTGATCCATTAATGATTTAAAAAATGATTTTGTAAATATAGTTACACAAGGAAAAAGGCCTAAAATCATAAAATGAGTTTGGAGTGTCCTTTTTGGGGAGAAGAGAAGTGAAGGTGGAGCTAAAAGTCCCAAGTATCTTACTTGTATGTTTGGTCTCCTCAATGACCCTAATTAGGTCCTTCCCAATCAAATCAATAAAACCACCAAAGAATTCAATGGACCAACCATCTAGCCCTGAGCTCTTATCTTTTTCAAAGGTACCTAGTTCTGATAATAACCCCTCCTTGGAAACAATAGAATTTAGTGTCTCATTATCAGTGTCAATGACAAAACTTGAAAAAGGGTATAAATCTATACAATTTCTGTAATGTTAACATGAGTTGGGTCATGATATAACTGATGAAAGTGAGAAACACCAATCTCATATATTCAATGGAAAATCCACACAATAGGTCCATCAGATTTGGGCATTTCCTATATAGTATTCTTTTTTTTTTGCAGTTCTTAGCAAAGTTTTGGAAGTATTTTGTATTTTTGAAACCATTCTCTAACAAAAGAGTCTCACTTTTGAGTCTCCATTGTACCTTAATATCCACAAGTTGTTATATCAGCTTCAATTCATAAGTTCTGAGCTTAGTTTTGGACAACTCATCAAAATTATGTTCGAAATCATGGCCATATATAATAGTTAAATGAGTTTCCAACAAGGAGATTTCCTTTTCACCTTTAAGACATTTTTTGACAATGCAAGTTGCAGCCTCATGTTTCTCTCTTTTAAGCTTAGTATCAAATTGTAGGCTAGTTGATTTAACTGATTGTGGATCAAAATCTACCCTCTCTTTTTTGATAAAATTAATGAATTCTTATTCCTTCAGCCAATTTGTATTTAATTTAAATGGTCTTAGAGGCTTTTTGACTCCTCTTTCAATCTGCACCAAAATTGGTAAATGATCAAAATTACCACTAGTAGCAACCTAGGATCTAATGTTTTCAGAACCCATCAATAGTGAATGTGAGATGAGAAATCTATGAATTTGCTTAGTCATATTGTGAACCCCAGTTCTCATGTTCCTCAAATTAGGAGCCAATTTAATAGGTTCTAATTCCACTAGGTTTGTATCCACATATTTTTGTAAGAAGTAATCAGCCAATGGATCCATTCTCACAACGTCCCCCCACACCCCTGTTCACATAGTGGTGAAATTTAGGTTTCCCTTAACAATGAGATTAGATACTATCAGAAAGTTTTGGGTAAACAAATCATCCCAATATGCAAGTCTCTCCTCATAGGGACTATAAATATTTAAGACATAGAAAGATTTTTTAATCTTCATAGAGTAAATTTCTAACCTGATGCTCGAGTGAATGAAAAAATAATTTTATAGCCTAATGGAGTTAGTCCTCCACCCTAAAATCAAACCACTACCATTGGAGTCATAAGCTAAAAAGACTAGTCCTTTAATTTTTTTGATAATATTTCAATGACTTTACTTCTTTATCCATTTGTATCCTATATCAAAAGCAAATTCAGCTTGTGCAAATGAATCAGATGCTTCAAAGCATTTTTTTGTGGGGAGTTCCCAACCCTCTAATATTAAGGGATAAAATAATCATATCAACCATTTATTCAGGGTGTCTTTGATCTAAGGGCCCCTATGATAGTTTTTTTTTCCCTGTTTAACTTCCCAACCCACTATACATATGGTTTGGGTGATCTTGGATGGATGACTTGGCCGCGTGCATGATCAAGTAAGGCCCATGAGAATCCCTAATCCACCTTCAATATTGGAATTGAATTCAACTTCCATATGAGATCTCAAAGGATAATGAGATTGACAAGAGGTGGAGAGGGACTCAACTAGGATCGAATTGGAAAAAATCCTCTTGTGATGATTTTTCTTTGCTATCCCAACCTTTTGAATAGACTCACTAAGAATAGAGTGTTCCCCTGAGAGTTTTTTTGGACTCTCTGGCTCTCCCTTTTGATATGGCATTGACTCAATGAGTTTAATATCACTCTCTAATCCTTTCTACTATATATGATCCTTTAGTCTTTTCTTAGATGGCTTCAAAGATAAAGCATCATTCCCCACCATAGTTGTCATTGATTGCCTAGTATGAAGGTCTTGAAAAGAGAGTGTTCAATAACAATGGGATCTAGTAGCATTACATCCCAATGTGTTTCCTTTGTTGACTTATCCAAACCCACACTCGAAGAGTGTGAGTCACTCCAAACCATTGAGAATTCCTCGGCCATAGAAAATTTATTTAGACATCTCTTAGTAGGTTGCTGATCACACAAGAGGTTATCATCCACCCCATTAGATAAAATAAGACTCATGTTATCAACAAGTTGTTGAGGTTCCATGGACCCTTCACAACTAACATATTTCTCTTGATCTAATTGAAAATGTGGTTACTACTTCTTTCTCCAGTCTTTGGGAGAGAAACCATGAAAATAATCATTTTATAGGTGTCCATAAGCATGACATCTAACACACTTTATTGGCACTCCTACATAATCAAGTGTTTGAGTATGTATCTGAGAGCCAAATTCTAGAACAATATTCTCCTCCATACCATCCAAAAAATTAATGTCAACCAAGATTTTGGGTATTGTTCTAGCAGATTCTTTTATATATCTATTATCCACCTCAAGAAAAGTTCCAATGATATCCCTAATGGCTTTAATTTTTTTTTTATTCTATAATTCTAATGACTGACTCGGTAATGTTACCCAAACTAGATGTGTCAAGGATTTCTCCACCCAAGGATCAAAAATTGGTGTCCACCTCTTAATAGTAAGTGGTGATGTCCCCCAAAACCATCTTTGTGTTAATATGAGAGTAACATCTTCTATGGAGTTGAAGATAAAATCCAACTAGCCTCTGACTAAGATGTGGGATATGGGAGAGTATCCTAAAATAGGTCTCCAATATTGTTTAATCCATCTATCTAAATTGTAAGCTAAGATTCTCCTCTTGAAGAAACACCCTATTAGAATAGTGATTTTCATCTCAATAACTTGATCCATTTGTACATCTTAACCAAGCACCTATCGGATTGGTTTCCCCCTAATTTTTATGCACCTTATTCCTTTTCTCCCTAAAGACTTTAGTGGAGCATCTATATTCTTTTCCAATGCATGGGGATGTAAAGCAGGCCCATCATTGGGAAAAATTTGAGGTTATTGATGCAACACCCCCTCAAATCTTCTAGAACCTCTACTAATTTATCTATAAAATCCAAATTACTCGAGTTCTTGTGTAATAAAATCACCTTTATGTAAGGAAAATATTATAGGAAGATTGCATTCAGTGGAGTCCCCTGTAGATCCTATGATCCAAGGAGATTTAGAAGTTATAGGTATAACAAAGTGGTTCATATGAAGAGTTTGATCCTTAATCCCTAAATCACCCTTAGAGACATTAATTCCTTATACATTCCCCTTTTTAGACAAATTTATGGCTCCAATTCCACCCCCTAAGCCACTTAGGAGTGTGTTAGGCCCCTAATGATGTATAATATCCCCCCTCGGATCTATAGGTGAGTCAAAACCAATCCTAGAGGGCAAAGAATTTCTCCAAGTATCCTTAGAGAAGATGTTCCTCCCATTAAGGGTATCTTTTGAATAGTCCACAGGTTTTTCCTTTTGGTTAAGTATGTCTGAGTCTAAAAAGAAGAAGTTTATAGCCTCAAATTTAGAAATTGCCATAAGTAAACTAATGTAATTACAAGAAGCTAATATTTCTAACACAAAATCAATCACCCCCAACCTCAATCCTAATAGTCACTCATGGATATAATCACCACTAAGTGTCATCGAAACCATAAGATGTAACTAAGCCTATGAAGACATCTGTAATAGTTTATGAGGTCCTCCACTGATAACCACGACCACCAATTTTAGATAGACCTGAAGTTATTCCATCTGACCCACTCCTAGTTATCTCAACTTGATAAAATAAACTCTCACACTTAAGAGTCTGCCTTCAACCTCTCATAATGATCCACTTTGCTAATCTTTCAAGAATCAATCTAACATTGTTTGTTTCATATTCCAAATATAAGTAAGAAAAAAGAGTAATAAGATCCAATATGGATGGGATTAATGTAGAAAAAAAAGTGTATGGTACAAGGAGTCATTTTGTCAAACAATTATTGTGTATTTTTCAAGACAAAACTAATATGTATTTTCTTTTAGCTAGTGCTTGATCCCCTACTGGCTGTGTAAATTTCCTGCCCTCCACGCATCCCAGGTGGTATTGAATGTCTCATCAAGGTTTATGTTTCATTAAAGCCACCCCATACCAATAATGCTCAATTATGGTTAGCAAGCCCTCACTACTTCATCATTGATCTATAATATTACCTTGAGAATTCATTTAGATTTGGATTGTATGCAGCTTGAACTATTTACTTTTCGAACTCGACACTTCAATCTAACTTAGCTCTTTACATAGACTTATCAGACCTAGTCTCTTACTCAATCACAACCTTATGGTTTAATTTGATCAACTAAATGAAAAAATTGTGTTTCATTTGAGACAAGTCTGAAAGCTTGAAAATTATTACAAAAGCTTCCAATGTAGCCAAAATGTTTCAGCTTGATGTTGTCTACAAAGAAAATCAATCTCTAATTGTCAGAGATTTAGAGTCCTCCAATCTTTGGTAAAGGAGATATGGGCATTTGAGCTTTGGGTACTTGATTGCATTAAGAAAACACAACATGGTGAGAGGCCTTCCCTCACTTATGAAAACCACTCATTTGTGCTCTAATTGATTAATTAAAAAATAACATAGAACTCCATTTGGAATAAGTACATATCGATAAAGTGATCCATTAGATCTGGTGCACACCTATTTGTGCAAACATTTCACTCCTAGGTCAATGGATTTAAATATTTTTAGTTCTTTGTTGATGATTACTCACGCAAAATGTTGATATATTACTTGCAGACCAAGGATCAAGAGTTATAAGTATTTAAAGAGCCCAAAACTCTAGTTAGGTGACAATTTAGTTATCACATACATATCCTTTACTTGGATCATGGTGGGGGGATACACCAATAATGATTTCTCTTTATTTTTTAAGGCACATGGAATTCACCATCAACTAACTGCTCCATATACACTACAACAAAATGATGTTGTTGAGAAACACAATCATATCATTATTGAAATTTCTGCCTAGCATGCCATTATCGGGCAAAAGCAGTTCACACAACATTTTACGTATTGAACCGTGCATCCACTAAAGTTCTCAATGTTATCATTTAAAAATAAGCATGGTTACGAAATAATCCTTCTATCTCTCATCTTCATGTTTTTGTATGCAAAGCAAATATTCACATTCCAAAGAAGAAGATGAAAAAATTGGATGAAAAATATTTAGAATGCATATTTATTGGGTATAGTGAAGATTCAAAGTCCTATTGACTCTGGATCCTAAGACCAAGAAGTTATAAATCAACATATATGTTGTATTTGATGAGAAGGGTGAGTCCAATCCACTCTCCATATAGGCCCCTAATACAAACATTAGTTTGGTAAAGATTTGTAATTTTGATAGTGGTAGTGAGGATGAGGACAATGATGATGGTTAGTCACATCCTCTAGCTCCACCACCTACTAATATTGTTCAACATATGCCCAAGTGGTATACAAGTACAATTCGAGATGCAAAATCATATGGAGACATAGACACTTTTACTTAAGGATCGATGAATTGTAGCATGGCTTATTAAAAGGTGAATTTGACCCTTATGAGCAAAGTTGTAGAATATTTTAAGCCCTCAATCATCTACGAGGACCAAGAGTTAAAACTTTGGATGCATAGTATCAGTCATTGATGAAGAATCATACATGGCAGTTCGTTGATCTTCTAATAGGGAAGAATCCTATTGGTTACAAGTGGGTCTTTAAGACCAAGTACAAAGTAAATGGCATCATTGATAATTACAAGGAAAGACTTGTAGAAATGGATATGCACAAAAATAAGGCTTTGATTATGAGGATACTTTTACTCCCACAACTAGGATAAAAGCTATCATAATGGTCTTTGTTATGGCTACTTAGTTTAGATGGAAAGTCCATCATATGGATGTAAAAAGTGTCTTATTAAATGGATATTTGTAAGAAGTATACATGACCCAACCATAGGGTTTTGTCACACCTGGTCAACAATAAAAGGTAAGTAGGCTCATCAATTTATTGAATGGTCTCAAGTAGGTTCCCTGAGCTTGGCATTGTAACTCCAAGAATCTGAACAGAACCACTAGTGTTTGGCAAGGGGGTACATAGGGTACTTAAACAAACACCTAGAAGGCTAAAAGGCTCAGGGATTATATAGTCTACTAGAGATCTATAGAGGTTATCCAGTTTGATGGCATGTACCAAGCTATAGAAAGACTCATAAACCAGGTTAGGGCTAGCGTGATCAAGCGCATAAAAGATGCAAGTATCTCTAACGGATCTAACCACATTAAATCAAGAAATAAGAGAGTGACATTTAATGCGTAAATAATGGGAAAGCAAACTATCTAAACAAGGGAACACTAATAAGAAAATAAAATAATTCAGAAGCATGCAGCCCTATGGAAATGAAAGACTATTTCGAATGAAAGATGTTTTTAAAGGGGAAATGCATATATGATTCAAAAGTCTAAGCTAAATGTTTGTTTAGAAATGAAACTAACCTTAGCATGTAATATCTAACCCTATAAATATACTAAACTAAGATATCAAAATAGATTCACCTTGTAGAGCAAGGTGCCCTTAGATCATGTTCAAACATAATGCAAGAATTCTACCAACCGTGTGTCCAAGTTTGATCCAATGTGGAGGAAGACTCAGCTGTAGTGTATATATCTATCCATTCCACTATCAACAATATAAGAGAGGTGAATTAACAATAATCAAGGGATATAGAGGCCAATCCAAGTGCACAAATCATGTGCAATTCCAATTGAAGGAGCTAAGAGCAAACAACAGTGCAAGTAGGAATAACTGAGCAGTAGGTGATCCAATCTAGATTAAAATCAACTGTAAGTCTATAAATATCCAAGTGGGAGAGTTAAATAGAGTTGAGGAACCATGTATCATGTAGTATAGGAGCTCAAGAGAGGTGAATAACTCCTAGGCATTAAGAACAAACCAAGAGAGGTGAAGGCTTGTCAAGATGTCCATATGAGAGCCAAGAAGATCCAAAAGGAAATAAAAGAAGAAGAGAGTGAACAATCTAATGACCAAGAATCTAGATAATGAGGCATGTTTGGACTTCATATAGGGCAATGAGGAGGAAGAGCCTTCCAAAACTAGTTATTTTTGGCAATTATGCAACGTCTAAATGTGAAAATGGGCAATTATGGACAAGACATGGCCTAGGTCATGGCTTTGGGGGGGAAACCCGTAAGGCAGGCTGTTAAGTCATGGCTTAGGGGCCCCAAACCCATGCCCTGGGCTAAATTATGTCAAAAAAGGTCCAAAACGGCTTTGGAATGGGCCCTGTAGAGCCTAAAAAGGCCTAGATGAGTGTTGATGGGTATGATAACGGGTGAGAAGGCCTATGAGGGTGATCAAAAGTAGGGGAAAACTCCAAATTATTGAGTAGGTTCAAATAGGACTCATGATGACTGGTAGCATGCACAATGATCAGATATGTAATCACAGGGAGGAGTAAGGTCACGAGAAGTACGATTATATGTATATCAAGATTGATGAACATCTTGTTCAACACGAATTCTAATGAAGTCTATATGATGCAAACCTCTACCTCAATGATTGAAGGGAGAGTTTATGATTCTAAGTGACTAATGATCTAGTCATCAATATCAACTTGATTAAGATGATTGATGCAATACAGAAGATATTAAGTGGTCATTTGACACGATAGATCTCAGGCTATGGTACTATTGTCATGGTTTAGAGGTATGGAAAAAAGGACATCACATATTTATGTTTTAAAATAAATATTCCAAGACAATGCTTAAGAGATTATGGATGATAGATTGTAAGCCTATTGCAACACCCATTGACACAATAATTCAATTATCTAGTTCAAATCCATCACCACCAGTAAATATGACTCTCTATCATCAATTAACTAGGAGTCTCATTTACTTGAGTTACACTATGCCAAATATCAACTATGTTATTGATTGTCTCTCAAGATTCATGCAAGAGCCAAATGTGAGTCATTGGAAAGCAACAAAGTGAATATTGATATATATTTGAGGTACTTTGGAGCACGACCTAGAATATAATTAGAATTATATGTTCTTATTGACATGATACATAGACACAGATCATGCAAGTTATATTAATGATATGAAATCCACATTTAGATTTGTTTTCTTTCTAGGATATGTTCATATATGATAGGAGAACAAGAAACAGAACTTTGTTTCTCGATCTTCCACTGAGGTAAAATTATGTGTAGTAGAAGGAGTTGCCTGTGAAGTGATATGGCTACATCACATACTTGTAGGATTATGATTACCATAGGAACATCGACGATTATGTACTACGACAATCAAGGTGTTTTGAAATTTATTCACAATCTAGTGTTTCATGAGCACACAAAGTGAATTGAAGTTTAAATACATTTCATACGCTAGTATGCTCAACAACACAACATTCAGCTCTAGGTTTGCCCCACTCAAGATCAATGTGCAAATGTCTTCACCAAGTCACATGAGAAATGTTTGAGGCATTGAGAAATTCTCTCTCTTGTACTCTTAAGACTATGATGAATCAAGGGGACATTGAGAGGGAGGGAGGCAATGTTAGAGTAATTAATTAGATCATATTTTAATTTAAATAAATTTATAATTGGTATTATTAAAATACCTATGCTAATTTGGTTAGTTGGGATGCTAAACTTTAGAATAATAACGAGTAGTGTAGATTTCTATGTAAAAGTGTGTGCTATAATATGCATTGTAGATTAGAAACTATCTTCCTAAATAGAAGGAGCTAAATATAGTATTTTGTATCTATAAATAACTTCATCTCTTTGTTAGAAAATTAATGCAAGTAATTCAAGCAATTTAATATATACCTTTTACCTTAATTGAACACATCAAATGAAAATTAAGATGTGGTAGAGAGAATAGTTGAATAGATTTATTAGTTAGGATTGCTACAATTGCTCCAAACACAAAATATCAAAGGCCAATGTCTATGATGGACCGCAGGTTCTTGACATTTTATGTTCCACGAAAACAATGGCCCAAAAGCATGTGGAATATTACTCTACATAATATTGTAAAGTCATTTCTTATAGAATAGTATAATTTTTGTGTCCATAAAACACCTACATAACTTTGTGCACACTATGCACCTATGAAATTATGAGTGCATAATAACTAAGTCACCTCCCTAAATTTAAAAATAAACCTTATAAAAAATAGTTTTATCACACTAAAAGAACAAATGAGTTGGAATATGGGAGCAATGCACCATGCATTCTTGCCAACATGCCTCCCTCTTCATTTAGAAGGGATTTAAAAAAAAGAAGAAGAGTGTAGTGAATGGTTGTTAGATTAATTGGGGAAGTTGTTTGGCTTACAAAGTGTCTCTCAGGTATCCATTCTTGTTGCTACTAAAAGTTAACACGCTAAAAGTGATGAGGAACTTAAGAGTCCACCAGGGATCCATTCTTGCTGCTAGCAAAAATTGACGCACAAAAAGTGATGAGGAACTTAAGAGTCTACCAGGGATCCATTCTTGCTGCTAGCAAAAATTGACACGCGAAAAGTGATGAGGAACTTAACATGCAAAAAGTGATGCGGAACTGATGAAGAACTTGAGGAACTTAACATGCGAAAAGTGAGGAACTTGATGAGAAACTTAACACGCAAAAAGTGATGAAGAACTTAACACGTGAAAAGTGATTAGGAACTTAAGAGTCCACCAGAAATCCATTCCCAAAAAAAAAGGAAAAAAAAAATTATTATATTTTTTACATAAAAAACAATATATCTATTTGAAAAACAAATGCAGAGGATACGTCGTAGATAATTTTGACATTATTGTATTAAAGTTGTTGTGGCATCACTGAGTGTTGTGGATCGGTAACAGCGATCAGTCATTTTCATACTTGCCGGTGTTACCCACGGAAGATGACAGATGTTCTCCACAAAATTCTTTTTCTATGACCTGGACAAGACATAGCTAAGATTCCATCTTTAAAAAAGATATGGTACATATAAAATAAAGGATGAATGAAATGAAACGAAAGGATTTTAATAACGTCCACCAGACCACAACAGTCTATGGGACCCATCAGTGGCTCACATTTTCTTCAAAACGAGACCATAGCCACAAAATGTTCCCTAAGTTTCCTGAACTTTCTTCTTGAGATCTTCCTTTCTGTTGTGAAGTTTGATCACGAGGTTCGCCGTATTACCCAGTGTTGTTGCTTCAAACAGGGTGTCCAGGTTGGTGATTTTCAAAGTTTCACCATAATTGTATCGGATGTCTTTGTATGCCTCGCACTCTAAGAGGAAGTGTCGTTTCGTCTCCACCACGCCTTTGTTGCAAAAGAGGCATATTCTCTCCTCCCAATCCTCTTTGGGAGTTAGCCATCTACCTGTTTCACACCTAAGATGATGAGAGCTCATCCTAAGTTGGGCAATCAACATTTTTGCTTTCCACTTAATGTCTGCTCCTATATAGGGTTTTTCTTCAAAATCCCATGTGGGGTTGAATTCTTTGAGGTAGTATTCCTTTTTACGGCCCATTTGTTTTGTCTATATGATGCCCTTGAATTTTCTTCTCACATATTTTTTTATTTCTTCATTAGTATTCGGGCACTCCTGCATGCTAATATCCCACCTCTTTACCCATTTGTCATTTTGCTTCATCTAAGGGTTCTTTCTTCTAGTTAGCTCTTCCTCCATAATTAGTCCAGGCCACCTGTGCTTCTTCTAGGATGCAACCCAAGCTTTTTTTTCAAAAACTGGGCAATATAACACGTGAATGAACAGTATCTACAGAAACCCTTTTCACTTTTCGGAATGGTCTCATCGTTATGCAAATACTTTCGAGTTTGAGGAATAGTCTCATTTGGAATGAAACTCAACCGTCCCGTTCAGCCAGTGCGACTCACCCAGTAGCGGCAGAGCAGCTGCTAATGCGTCCGTTTTTATAAATATGTGCCGCCATGTGTCTTTACTCCTCCACACTGGTGAACTCTTTAGCAGCGAAGCTACAAAAACTCAACTTCTTTCATATTTTTTCAGGTATGACGGCCATTACCAGCTGATCTTCCCTCAGGTCAAGTCAAATGAAATTCATTTAAAAATGAAATTGAGTGCATTTTCCTATCTTTTTCAGTTTTGTAGTCGGATTCTTGGAAACCATTTTCACCGTGAAGGGTTACTTTCTTTGCATTACGGCAAATCTATTTTTCTGGTGATAAAGATAAATTAATGTTATTGATTTTGAGCCATTTGGAGTTGCGTGGGGATTTTCTATGGTGTTTACTGTTTAAAACTGCTGGGGCAGGTTCAATTCTCAGCTCACCCCTCGTATCCCGATTCTATCTGAGAGCCCTTTTAAGTGACACGTTTCACTGGAGTTAAGCCCTTTTCGGACAAGAAAATGTGGTTCATTTAAAGCAGAACATATTCAAGACGCTAAAATTTAAGGTTTGATGTTTTGATGCTTTTCCTCTTTAGGTTGATTTTAGGTAACTCTCGGGAATCCAATCACCATTGATTTTCAAAAAAGAGGTTAACCTTTCATTTTTTTTTAAAAGAAAAAAGTCAGGGCAAGAGCCTTCTCTAAGCCCAATTTGGAGGAAATTGGGCAGAATACTCGGCTGATGCTTTGATTAGCCAGAAACCAAAATCTGATTGCTATTCCAATAAGATTGTGCACTTGCACACTTAATAGAGAAAAGTTAGAAGATTTTTACCAAATATTTTTTGGTAAAAAATGCTGGGAGTTTGAATAGCGCCTTCAAAGAAGGTAAGGCAGCCCCTGCCAAATCACTGAGACGGAGATCTAAAGAAGCCATTGCTCCCTGTTCGCTGAGGGACAACATATGGACCCACCACCATGGAAGCCTTAAACGTTTAATGTATATCTTTAATTTAGTCTGAGTTCCGATTGTAATCTAGCAAATCTTGTTTTTATGCTCCAGTAAGTGGAATATTCTATGATTGTTTGGCTGCATTCTCCCTGTTTGATATTTTATTTTGTATTAATTATGCTAATTGATAGCTACCTTCTGTATTATTGCAGGACCCAAAAAAAAAAAACGAATGGCCCAGCATAGATCGGATCTTTACAGGGCACAAGCATTAAAGTTCTAGGTAATCTCCTCTCTCTGGTTTATCTCTCCGTTATTTTCAATTTGGTGTAAATTTCTGTGTAATAGCCAAATGCCTGGATTTGTGATGGTGTTTACATTCTACGAGTAGCGCTGGAATTTGCAAGGTGTTTAGACGTTTTTAATCACTTTAGGTGTGAAAATATGACCATCTGACCATCATTGTTGACTGGTGAAAATATGATTTATATCTTAAAATGATTTGTACGTTTTTTTTATTTTTATATATATATCATTTTTAATAGAGATTAATTAGTAAATTTAGTTTAATTAATTATATATGTTTTATAATTATATTTAGGGTGGTGGTAGATTGTAATGTCGTAAAGGTATTCATTTTTAATTTTAAATTTAACCATCACTTAAAAGTTTTTGTTTTTATTATTGGAATGTTTCAATTAGACTATTATTAATAAATCTTAATGTTTTGGCTCTACAGTGGAGTTTGAAGACCCCATTTTTATCTTTAATTAGATGGACACAATTTATCTATAGTAAATGAAAAATTTGTAAAAAAACATTGCCATCTCTACTTTCATAATATTATATCTAAGATATCTATACTATTTTCATGGTTATTAGAAAAACAAATAAATTATATTATATATTAATAAAATAAAATAAAAATTTATTGGTGATCCTTTCAATTAAACTAGTTAGAAATTAAATTGTAAATTTTTTATATTTATATTAAATTATAAATTTTATTTATTTATTTCAATTTTTTGATAAATACAATTTACACGTGTTTTTTAGTTTTAATATTATGTTGCCTTAATTTTTGGTTTTTAATTTAATTTTAGTTTTACTTTTAATTTTCTTACAAACATAACATACAAGTCTTTTTATATTAAGTGTTTATTCCAACCAGTGATAAAAAATAGAATTTTGAATGGAAGCTAGAAGTTGGGATTAATTTATTGCACCAATGTATATAATAGATCTCGTAATCTAAAAGTAGAGGTGTTCATTGATTGTCTATCTATTAAAATAAGGTGACTAATAAGATCTTTTGTTGTTTTTATTTTATTTTCTATATACTTTTAATTACTTCTAACGTTATTTTCATTTTTTATTCTCTAAGTTATGATGATAAAATATATATTCAGTTGACCTTGTTTCACTTCTTTATAAGAGCTTTCTTAAACAAGAGCTGCATAGCATCTAGTCCTTGTTTTTGTATTGAAAATTGTTTATGATTGAGTTTGCATATAAATATACAATGTAAGTGTGACATACCAACGATACTATTGTTACTTTAGTAGAGACTAAAATATATGTTTGTAAGTTTGTTGTGATGTAAATAAGATTACAAAGTGTGCAATATATTGTGCACTTTAAATTGAATATAGACCGAGGGAAATGAAGGGACAAGATTTAATATAGTGACAAGTAAATTAGAACCTCTATTATAATAAATTGGCTACACCAATGAAGGGGATAGGCAGTTCCCAGAAAGATATGGCCCACCTAAACAAGGTAGTTTTTATGATATGGATAATATTAAAAAAATGTTGTGTTTGACATGGTTTTGTAGATCCAATGCTTTCAAGGAAAAATAAAAACCAACTCAGATAAATTATGTACCTGACGTACTTGACTCGAATCTTCTCCTTCAGCTAAATCAATTGAAATCTATTAGAGTATATGCTCATGCTTGTTAGGTTTTATAGATAGTTTTTCATTTTTTTTAGTTTTGTTTTTTGTGAATTTATCCCACATTGGTTAGTTAGGCTTGCTTCTTGTATTTCCTTGCCTACTTACGCAAGGTCTCTCCATTGTACTAAGCATATCTTATTTTGAATATCATATGATTTGCCTTGTCTTTGCATTTCATCTTTGCAGTCTCTTGTGATACTTTTGTTGTCAATACTTCAATTCTTAGATTCTTGGGACGATCTTGTTCTTATTCATTATATGGTATCAGAGCCTTGAAATATTGATTTTAACCGTTTGTAAGCTTGCTACAAGATTTTTTCAAATAATTCTATTGACCTCAACGTTATTCATCTACTGTTGTGCCATTCTATCTTGGGTGCTAGTCTATCTACTTTGGTGTCCTTTTTTGGAGTGGTGGAGATCTGTGTTGAAGCTGGGAGGATCCAATCTGTGTTTGAAGGAGATTAGAGGTGGCGTTCTACTTTGGCACCATTGATTTTGGCATAATCTGCTGGAGACTATTGCAAGTCTGCATTGGACTGCATAATTTGCCAATAGACTGCCATTTTTGGTCTCCATTCGAAGGAGACTCTGTTAGAATTTGTGTTGGAAGGAGACTATGTTAGAAGGTTTGCGTTGGTTTGGAAGGATTCTGCAACCAAACTAGCTCATTGCCTCCACATGGCCACTGTCCCACCTCCACGTGCCCAATATATTTTTATGGCCTTTTGAGTTTTTTTTCTGCATGCAAGAGGACCGTGCTCCTATAGTTGGCATTTTCTCTCCATCCTCCTCTTGTCTACGATTGTCGCTCCTTGGGATGTCCATTAGCTCACCATTCTCTATTGGCAAGCTAAGTCAAGATACATTCTATTCCAAATCTATTCCAACTAAACAAGTCTCCGTCCTTGATATTTTTCTCAAACTGACAGCCCTGTTTCAGCACATTGGCAGCCCATACAACTGAGTTTTGATCCTTGGCACCCAATCAAACCTAGAGATTCCTTGGGAGTGTTTATTTAGGGCTCAGACACTTGCTAAGTGATAAAGACAATAGTAATCCACTTTCTATCCTCTTAAAGACCACTTTTTTATTCATTATTTATTTTAATAGCTATATTTTTACTTTAAAAGGAAATATCTTTGGCTTGCAAGTGCGTAGGGGTCACAAACAAATTATTTTTTCACTTTTTTGGTTTAAGGATATCTGAGATGAAATTCCAGTTGCAACGAGTGGTTGTAAGGCTAGGTTCACTACTATTTGGTAACGATTTAAAAAAAAAAAAAATATAAGCATAACTATTTTTTTTCTACGTATAAGCATTACTATTTTTTTTTGCTAATTATAAACATTATTAATTATTTTCTTCTAAGTATAAACATTACTATTTTTTTTCCTAAGTATAAACATTACAATTATTTTTTCTAAATATAAGTTTTACTAATATATTTTTCTTAAGTATAAGCATTACTATTTTTTTTTCTAAGTATAAACATCACTATTTTTTTTTTTCCAAGTATAAGCATTACTAATTTTTTATTTCAAGTACAACCATTATTTTTTTTTCCTAAAGATAAACATTACTAATTTTTTAGCATTACTATTTTTTTCCTAAGTATAAGCATTACTAATTTTTTATTTCAAATATAACCATTATTATTTTTTCCTAAAGATAAACGTTACTAATTTTTTTCTAAATTACTAATTTTTTTTCTAAGTTTAAGCATTACTAAAGCCCATCCTTTATTTATAGCTTACAAGCACCGACTACAAATATGGACTTCACACCTAACATAAAGAAATATATTTTTTCCTAGAGTTGGGTGTCACACACCTAAAGTAGGCAATACCACATGAGGCATTGCCAACCACTATTAGGTGTTATTACAGCAACACATGGGGTACACTTTTAAAAGATGTTTGATTAAAGTATGTACTATTAATCAGGTTGGTGAAATGTCCCCTTACAATCATCTTCATAATCACTTTCACAACTTTCATCATATTCTCCATCACGTGTGATATAGGTTTCCCTAGGCTCATGTGGATTGTTTTCTAAGCCTAAGGATTTTACAAAAAAGGTTTTGGAAAATAGCCCAAAATCTCTAACCGGAATGACCATTACAGACGAAGAATTGATTTTTGAAGGTGTTCACCAAAAATACTTGTATATCAAAATGGAGTGTTATTTCACATTATATTTCATCGTATTTGATGAGAACATACCAGACTTCTTGTTAGGTAATATTTTCCTCCATAGATTTGATCAATTCATGTAATTTTCAGGTAAGATAGTTTTGTATAACAAAAGAAAAACTGTTCATATTTCTCTACTTACTCGAGTTCAATATAGAAACTCAAATATATAGAAACAGTATGGCAGAATTAAATTTTTTGTTGATATAAATACTAAATTAAGAAGCATCTACAATGCTAAAGCTAGAAGGAAAACCCTTAATATTAGAAAATAACCCAAATAACTTGTTTGGTTAATCTCAAACAATGATCAACTATAGTCAATCAAAGAATTGTTTGAAAAATAGTGTTATGGCATGAATCCCTTAGAATTTTGGAAATAATATCACGAAGAATGTCAAATTGAGATACATCCAAAATTTGTAAATAATTTTCTCAAGAAACATATTTATCTTTTGAATCCAAATGATAAGATAGAGATGATTTCATGAAAGGCAAAAGCCAAATATTACTAACTTTTAAAACTCTTTCTGTAAATAATTTTTTTAGCAATGATGCTTAGCAAATTGATACTTATTGTTAGTCAGTTGACCCAAATCCCACTTCTTGTTTAACCTAAACTGGGAGGGTTCAATATAGTATAGGGTTAAGAATATATAAATGAATAAGCAAAACGGTGATAAACAGATCTATAACAGACCAATTAATTTACAAACTTTGATAAATAATGTTCTAAATTTATAATATTGAAATATGCTAAAAATAGAAAGTACAATTATTGATTGATACTGTATTAAATTAGAAATAAGACTACTTAGTTGGTTTACTATGCACATGCAGATCTGATTTGAAACAAGTTGGAAGTGAACTAAATTAGGATCCTAGAATAGTTGTCATATTTTAGAAATTTTCACTTTGTGAGATCGGAGGCTTGCATTAGATCTAGACAGTTGCATCGATGCTACGCTTTGACTTGGACGCAAGTTTTTCAGTTTAGAATATTGACTACATCTAAGTGTGACCACCTAGAACGTTTTGGGTAATTTGTCATCTTTACTCTAGTGTGTTCATATCTTGTGCATAATTTGTTGCTCTTTGCCAAATGATTAAACACTAGATTTTTCACTTTTAGAGTGACTGTGGGAAAAATGGGTTAGTGGGTAAATAGTGTTGCACTGCCCTAAGGACCCTCTATTAATGGTCACTGTCTTTATAGCCAATACTCTGAAGAGAGCCTCATACTTATTTAATTCTCCTATACTTGTTGTTTTGTGTGTACATAAGGATGTGATGTGTGATAAGCAAGTAAATATAGTGATCTAACTTGTAACTTCAAAAATATGGCTTATGAAGTGCTCATTCAATAATTTAGCCCTGTATATAGGTTATCCCTATGAGTGATATTGAAATAAGAAATAATAGGAAAGCTTTGCTCACTTGAATGCTTGATTGAGTGCTTTTAGTAGGTTGCCTTGTGAGTTGTTAGGTCTATGCTAGGTGAGGAATGAATGAAGGTTTCTCTTGTGTGTGTGTGTGTGTGTATGTATGTATATATATATACACTCTTAGAAAATATCATGTTAAAGCACTTAGGACGACCTTAGGGATATGTTTCATTTTAAAATTTAATGACTTTAGGGCACTGGGAACTTGTTTGACACATGACATTAGCATTGATGTAGGTGTTCGACAGAGATGCAAGTGTTCAGGAAGCTAGAAAATAAGTACAAATCTAAAACTTACAAAAGATGACAATAAATAGATTTATAATAATTTGAGAAATACAAAAGGCTTGGTTATTAGAATAATATATGGTCAGACTAAGAAATAATCAATAGGCACAAGAAATAATGGATGCTAACCCGTTGACAAAAGGAAGGTCTTAGGACTAAAGGATTCAACCATTAGAAGTACTTGCCAATTATACAAGACTAAGGTGCTATATAATTTAGATTTAGTATCTACATTTGTGCTACCTTTAATTTAGTAAGGAAATTGCCAGTTTAAAAAAAAAAATGCGTACTTGGGTGTGTATAACACATTTTGTCTTCGTATGAGTCCTGTTTGCGTGTTTTGTTGGTGACTGACTTGCAACCAAGAACATGCTATAGTATATAATCAGTGCATATAATCTAGGATTGGAAGAGTTTAAAATGCTTGAAAGTAAAAAGAACAAGGTTAGGAGTACACCTGTGTATCAAAGCAACCATCTTGCCTTTTGGCAACTTGATATGAAGAGATGTTTTATTGTGAAGATTTGGAGTTGAGATTAGGATAATATTTAAACCTATAAGTGTGAATATATATAAAGGTTGGAGGGAAACTTTGTTGGGTGAATATTTTGTCGGCGAGCTAATTGGTGACCAAAATAGTTCCTATCACCACAGCATAGGGAGATTGGTCGTCCAATGTTGCAGGTTTATCACATCCAAAAGGGACAAATCTCTCCTCTCATCAAGGGGAGGTTCCTTATTAAATATGCGGAGCTATATATAATATAAATAAGCAGAAAGTAAGACACAGGGGTAGGACAAATCATCCATCTCTCTTCTTTTAGAGATGATGCTGACAAACAGAGGAGAAATACTGGGTGATGGGGAAGGTGCTTCTCTTCTTTTAGAAGCAACTTTCAGCCAAGAGCCAAATTCCTTCCTAAATAGTAGAAATCTTGGTGAGGCAACAGAAGGCACTCCTCTTTTTTCAGAAGTGCTTGTTCTTGCAAACAGCAGGACTCTTTCTAGTAACAGGTAACCAAAGGTGCAGAGTAACCAGCAGCTTGAAATGTAGCGCAAAGTCTCCACCTCGACTGCCTAAAGAGTATAACACAAAGGATAATGGGGGCACAAAGTCGCCCCAGAATTCTCAACACAAAAAAGAAAGGAAAACACAGATTGAAATCAATTGTGAAAGCACAAAGTCTTCTCACAGTTGGTTTCAGGACACTTCTTTGTCACCTTTACTAATTCTACGCACCAAATTAAATGAATAAGGACACTTTCAAATGACACAAGTCAAAACAGCACAAAGTTTGGAAAAACCTGCTTTCTCATTCAAATAACAAGGAAAATGAAATTACAACCTGAGCTCAAAGTCTCAGTCTTCTTCTTTCAAAATGGGCAGAGTTTCGTTCTTGTAAAAATGAGAAGTCTTTTTACAACAAATGAGAGATTACAATATATAGAGCCCCAAGAAAGACTTGGGCGCTTGTTTTTCAAAGAACGGCCCATGCTATGCATTCAACGCCTTGATTGCGTTTTTAGGTTTGTCAAAGGACTGCGTTGAAAACAGGGCAGTTGTCTTAACTATTTCATCCCATATGTCTTCTCCTTAATATGGACTGTCTTGTCCTTTGCGTATTTGTCTTTACTTTATGGAAGAAAACAGGCCGCGTCCTTGGTTTGGTGTGCTCAGAAGTCTACTCGATCCACTGCTTCACCTATTGGAAATCACTCTTTCGAAGATATTTCTGATCCTTTGGTCTCGTTCCTCTCTTCGCTGCTTAAGCGCTTCTTTGCTCTTTATAGCCCTTCTTGCCTAAGTCTTCGGGGGGGGAGGGGGGGGCGCGGCGGGTCCTTTTTGTGTCTTTGACAAGTGGCAAGTTCCGCTATTATGAAACTCATTAGAAACTCACGGAAAATGGAGTCCACGACACGTTTTGCCCGAGCAACTCAAAAGGGGAACACGGACGCAAACACTTGTCACGTTCGCTGCACTTTGTCTTTTTCCATCGAGCGCTTTTCCGCGGGCTTTTCTCTTCAGTCGGGCTTCTCCAGCTTTGTCTCTTCCTGCTGCAATTTGAGCTATCAGGCTATCTTTTCTGCGAGTCGCTTGGTTCTTCCTTTGAGTTCTGCGCTTTATTTGAATTTCAACGGATATTCCCTTACCTTAAATTTGACGTCTGCGGGGACGTCATTGGTTGATTGTTGCTTGAACCATTCGATTGAACTGACCGATTGAACCAACTTTGGTTCAACGGTTCAACGGTTCATTCTTCGTTACTTGGCTAGCCTTTGTTCTTTTGCACCAAGCGTGTTGAACCAACTTGGTCGTTGAACCCATTGAACCTTTGAACCAAAGTGGTTCAAAGTTCAATGATTCAAGCCTAAGTCCTTTATCATTTGCCGATTGAAATCCTTTTGATTGAACCGAGGCGTTGAACCAATTCTGGAAACGACTGAGTGCTGGAAACTTGTTCTTTTGACTGAACTTGCCTGCAGAAGCCTTTGAACCTGTTGAACTTGTGAATCCCCTTCACGGAAAAAGCTTAAAAATGAGGAATTTGAAAGCTCAGAACAAATTTGAGAAGGGGAGAGAGAAATTTTGGTTTGTAGGTTGTCTAAAAAATGAGTGGCATTTTTCGGGGATAATAGCTGGCTCCAGTTGGAGAACTTCCTTCTATTGCAAAAATCGATTGAAGGGAGTAGAATCCGGAATCTCCAGTGCCTTAGAAGCGTGCCATTGGGCTACGGACTCATGCTACCAAAAAGAAAGGTTCCAAAAAACGAAAACAAAAAGCACAGAACAGAACTAAAGACTATACAAATATACATATGTACAGATGATCTTATCTGATGCCTCAAGATTTGAAGCGCTTCAGATGCTGCCCACTGCGAGACAGTGAAAATAGTGTGCCATCCTGATAAACCAGCAGGAAACCATTTTGTCCCCATAAACGGTGACAGGTGAATGGAACTCTCCACCAGAAAACCACTGTTCTGCGTCTTCCTCTTGGCCTTTTCTTCTTCTTGCTCCAAGGTAGGACGTGGTCTTCAAACTGAAAACCATAACTCCTTGCTCACCCTACGAAGAGTTCCTTTGCCTGATTTTGGAGCACAGCAATATGGTCCAGTACCATAATTTGTTGTCCTGATAACTTAGCCCAGCACATGTCTTGATTGTCCCCTTCAGATATCTCAGATTTTTCTTTATTTGGGAGGGTTCCCTTGTACTTATGCTGCACTCCACCAATTCTTCTGCTATTTCATCCCTGCCTGAAGATTGAAACAAAATTAGGGCTGCATAGGCAGCCGTTTGGGTCTTGACACATTAGACATGATCAATTATGTCAAATGGCTGGATTGGACTAGGCACAGGGGATGGGAGTTCTTTTTGGTTTATGGGAGGGGTGGGAGGACTGATCTGCGAAGTTGAAGTAAAAGGTGTAGAGATGTTTGGGATACTTACTTTCTCAGCAATCACTGGGTCCTTCGGCTGGATAGGCAGAGTGGTCCCGCTCTTAGCAATCGAAATTGCAGGCTGAGGTCGCTCCTCTGTTTCTCTTTTATCAGCTTGTTGAACTGACTGATTTTGGGACTGGGTGATCACAGCATATGATCTCTCGGATGCTCCACCTTTACTTCTGGGTTTATCCTGGTAATCCAAGAAACCGATGTGGGAGTTGCCAGCTGACTCTTCTTGCTCCTCCGTGAAGAGACCAACGCCATTTTCTTGATTAAACTCAGGTTGGAAAGAGAAATCATGCTCTGTTTCCAAATATCCAACTGATGAGTTGGTTGGAGGTGCTTCAATGCCCAGGTTCTTTTGTGGGGGAGGAAGACGATTGGGTTGTCCTTGATGTCCCTGATCAGAGAATGTCTTCTTTGGTACATCTTTGTATGAAGGGGCAGATGACATTCCTTGTGTCATTTGTCTTCTGAGGGCCAGCACTTCATTTGCTAGCTTCTGCACCATTGGATCAGTGGTGGCTGCAGGTGAGTTATCAGAAGATGAGGAAGATGCGCCTCTATTTGAATCCCTTCTTATTTTTCCAGCCAAGATAAGGTCATCTTCTAACTCAGTGGCCAAACCCTGAGCAGCCTCGAGGTTTATATGTCTAGCCTGTCTCAACAGAAAACTCACTTCAGGCAGCTGTGAGTTGATGAAAAAACACATGAGATTCTGAGGTGTCGGCTAGGCGATCATGGGAATCTTGTCCCTGAGCTTGTTGAACCTGGCAATGAAGTCCCTTATAGGCTCATGGGGCTCCTTTTTCATTTGTGTGAGTTGGGCTAGCAAGGCGGGCCTGAACCTGGGTTCAAATTTAGCTTTGATAGTGTCCCAACCAGTCACTGATCCAGTCTGCAGATGGTAAAACCAATCTGCAGCAGTAGCTTGTAGTGTCTCTACGAACAGCCTGACCGCTACGTCTTCGAATTCCACACCTATGACACCGCAGGGTATGCTGAAAGCTGCGATGTGTTCATCAGGGTGAACTCTTCCATCACCAAAGAATTTGGAGAAATTCTTTCTTGAATTGCGTGGAAGCTCATGCAGGGGTGGAATTAGATTAAGTGGGCCAAAAGAGTTACCCCAGGGGCCTCGAACTGCCATGATTTAATTATTGAAAAATGGACATCTTGGAGGAACTCCCAGATGGTAGGACAAAAATGGAAAAGAACTGGCCTTGCTTCAGCTTGAGGCTTGAGGCTTCAGACTGCGCACTCTTTTCCAGTAGCTTTGGTTTTGCAGACCAAATAAAATAATAGATATGGAGGATGGTAAGGTTATAATAAAAGTGGGTAAGAACCAGATGGGAGTCGTCAGACTTTATAATGGATAAGGTGATAATAATAATGGGTAAGACAAAGATGATGTTTCAATCTGAAACTTGAGGTTCCAAATTGCACAAAATTACTGTGTCCCCAGCGGAGTCGCCAAAAACTGTTGGGTGAATATTTTGTCGGCCAGCTAACTGGTGACCAAAATAGTTCCTATCACCACAGCATAGGGAGATTGGTCGTCCAATGTTGCAGGTTTATCACATCCAAAGGGGACAAATCTCTCCTCTCATCAAGGGGAGGTTCCCTATTAAATATGCAGAGCTATATATAATATAAATAAGCAGAAAGTAAGACACAAGGGGTAGGACAATGTAGAAACCCTAGTTTCCTCTGTTCTGTAAATTTGGCTGTTTTATTTGTTTTTCTGAAGTTTTTTTTGAAGTTTTTGCAATTTTTTTGGATTTTTACATGAAATAAAGGAAGGCAATTTTGCATAATATAGAAGCAATAAATTCTATAAAAATTACTTAACTCTGTAAATTTCTTAGAATTGAAATGACTATTTTAAAAACCCTAATTGCATGAATTTAATAATAAAAACCTACTGTTTGGTGCCAAAACCTTGAAACTGTTCGCTGCCAGAAAGAAAACCAGTCGCTGGGTAGAAAAAGTACAGTGCAGGTACGGCCGTACGTCGTCGTACGGATGCAGTCCGTACCGTACGGATTGGTACGGAATAGGATTTTTCACCTTCAAAATTGCGTCCCTGAGTTTGACATCCTCCACAAAAATTTTCAGAAATTAATTCGCCCCTTTTTTTATAGCGCGCTGTGTACTTGCTGAGATCATTGAAAAGGTATGCTGTTGGTACGGATTTGCAGGTAAATAAAAAAATCTCTGAAAGCTCTGTGATTCCTCCTAAATGAAGAAACCTCTGCTGCAATAAATCAAGTGTTATTTCACACCCTCTGAATTGCTTCCAATGGAGATGGCACGTTCTCCAAGGAATTCGAACTTGAAACCCAGAAGCTTCTTGCTCAGATCAAAGTTGATCAATTTCAATTCACAATAATGGCATAATGGCTCGATTCCCAAGGCAAATGCATAAGTAACCAAAGAGGTGCGATTTCCTCCATAATAGGGGTTTTCAATTAAAAATTCGCACTTCTTTAATATTTTAATCTTTCCATAGTTTAGGCCAAATTTTATAATAAAATATAATTATAAATTTGGCCCCTTCCTAATGATGGGCGACCCCCTCAGCGTTAAAATCACTTAAGTTATAATTTTTTAATTATAACTTAATATAATAGTCTCGCATAATTAATATTTAATTAATACAATTAAATATTAATATTTCCTTTGTTACTCGCCCGGTGACTGAACCGTCTGAAGCTGTCATATACTGAAGTGATTCCGAACGCTGCCAACCCATATTGCTAAAAATAGCAGGGGTCCCACTCTGACCACCAGGAACTGCTAAAAATAGTAATTTCTGCAAGAAGTCTCCGATCGAGCCCAAACGAAAGCCAACTGAAATTGAGCCAAGCTCCTATGCGACCCTCTATCCAGTCTATTAGCCTACGAGGGTCGTATGATAGGCTAATCCTGTGCTCCGAGAGATGTCACTGAGAAGGGGACATGACAGTCCGCCCCTCCTGAAATTGCTTGTCCTCAAGCAATCTCAATGCCGGATGCTGTAGAATATCTTCGCTCTCCCATGTCGCATCCTCAACAGGCAAATCTCTCCATTTCACCAGATACTCCCTGATAGTCCTCCTACGCAAATGTCTCTCCCTATACTCCAGGATGGACTCAGGTACTAAAATCAGCTTTCTCTTATCATCTAAGGGAGGTAGAACCGCAGACGGTACCACACGATGACCCAACGCCTTCTTGAGGCGTGATACATGAAAAACGTTGTGCACCCTGCTCTCTGCTGGAAGCTCAAGCTCGTAAGCCACCTCGCCAACCCTCCTCAGGATCCTGAAAGGTCCGTAATAGCGTGGCTTAAGCTTCTCTGACCCACTCTTCCTAAGAGTGGACTGACGGTAGGGCTGCAGCATGAGGTAAACCATGTCACCCACCTCGAAATGCCTCTCCGTCCTCTTCTGATCCGCATACTCTCTGCTGGTTTTGTGCCTTAGCTATATTTTCCTTGAGAGCCCTCATAGTGTCCTGACTCTCCTGCAACCAACCACCTGCACTTGGCACTCTACTAGTCGCTCAGTAGCAAATCAAGGAAACTTGGCGCCTCATACCCGTACAACGCCATGAAGGGTGACATCTGAATGGTCATATGGAATGTCGAGTTATAGCAATACTCACACAAATGTATCCATTTGACCCACGCCTTCTGCTGCCCAGCTATATAGTTTCGGAGGTAACCCTCCACCCACTTATTAACAATCTCTGTCTGTCTATCAGTGTGCGGGTGGTAGCTAGTGCTCGGAGTGAGCTTAGTCCCACAAAGTTTGAAAACCTCCTGCAGAAGTTACTCAGGAACCGACTATCTCTGTCGCTCACGATGGTCTGAGGCAACCCATGAAGTCTGAATACCTCGCGAAAGAAAACCTCTGCTACCTGTGTAGCTGTGTAAGTTGTGGTGATCGGAAAGAAGTGGGCATACTTCGTAAGCCGATCCACAACTACATAAATGCAATCACGCCCTTGGGCTTTAGGCAAGCCCGTGATAAAATCCATCGACAGGCATTCCCACTTCCTGTCAGGAATCGGAAGTGGCTGCAACAAACCTGCCGGGTACGTGTTCACTTGTTTGTTCTGCTAACAAACAGGGCACTCACGCACATACTGAAGAACATCTGCGTTGAGTCCTTTCCAGGTGAATCTCTCCCGAATCTGCCTATAGGTTTTGAAGTATCCAGGATGTCCTGCTGTAGGCATGTCATGAAAGGCTCGCATAACAATGTTCTTCGCTTCTGACCCTGGGATCAAATATATCCTGTGCTTGTAAATGATCAAATCATTCACAAGTGTATACCTGGTATCAACTGCTGATCCCTCAACAATGCTGGAGGCCCAACTGTCCTTGGCATACTCTGCCACTATCATATGCCTCCAATCCTCAGAAATATGAACCATAGTGCTCAAGTACGGCTTACGTGAAAGTGCATCAGCCACTACGTTCTGTGTACCTTTGATATATGAGATATCAAAGTCATAAGCCTGCAACTTACTGACCCACTTCTGTTGCCTATCATTGAGATCTCGCTGCCCTAAGAAGTGTCTCAAACTGTTATGATCAGTTTTAATGCAAAATTTGCTGCCGACAAGATATTGTCGAAATTTTGCTAAGGCATGCATAATCGCGAGCATCTCCTTATCATATATACTATACAGCCTCTCTGGTCCTCTGAGCTTGCGGCTCTCATACACAATCGGGTGCTTGTCCTGCATAAGCACCGCACCAATGCCCTCACCTGATGCATCGCATTGAAGCTCAAACGGCTTCGTAAAGTCGGGTAGTGCTAAAACAGGGCATGTGGTCATCAACTCCTTGAACTTCATAAAACACTCCTGTGCCTCTGAAGTCCAAACAAAGGCCCCCTTCTTCAACAAATCTGTCATCGGGGCTGCATGTCGTGAATAACCATTCACGAATCTGCGGTAGAATCCACATAAACCGAGAAACCCTCTCAACTGTGTCAGGTTTGCCGGTGTAGGCCAGTCAATAATGGCGCGGATCTTTTCAAGATCCATACGCACTCCATCTGCACTGATGATGTGACCGAGATATAGCAATTTGGTCATCCCCACTTCGCACTTGGATTCCTTGGCGTACAAGGACTCCCTCTCCAAGATACTCAACACTGTCTCCAAATGAGCTAAGTGCTCCTGCCAAGTCCTGCTATATATAAGGATGTCATCGAAAAAGACCAACACAAACCTCCTCAGCAATGAATGAAAAACCCTGTTCATCGTAGACTGAAAAGTGGCTGGTGCGTTAGTGAGCCCAAATGGCATCACTACGAACTCGAAGTGCCCACAATGGCATCTGAAGGCCGTCTTCTCTATGTCCTGCTCTCGGACTCTGATCTGGTGATAACCCGACCGTAAATCAATCTTAGTAAAGTAGCATGCCCCATGGAGCTCATCAATAAGCTCGTCAATCCTCGGTATCGGGTATCTATTCTTAATTGTCCTCTTATTCAGGACCCTGTAATCAATGCACATGCGTAATGTTCCATCCTTCTTCTTCACCAAAACAACCGAAGAAGCAAATGGTGACTTGCTAGGCTGAATGTGACCCATAGCAAGTAACTCCTTTATTGTCTTTTCTATCTCATCCTTCAATCTTTTTGGATGCCTGTAAGGAGTTATCATAACGGGTTTCGCACCCTCCTCGAGCTCAATGATGTGCTCTATGCCCCTGTCTGGAGGTCTACCTGGCGGAATATCACTGAACACTTTGTCATGCTTGACTCTCAACTCCTGGATGTCCGGATGATATTCTATCTTTTGCTGTCCCTCCTGTATGGGTGCTAAATGACACTCGGCAGCCCACTCTACCATATCGTGACGCATAAGCCTCTCCATTGGGCGGAAAGAAATTGTTTTGATGTTGCTGTCCCGTATTGCCTTAAGTATGTGTGTCTTTCCGTCAACATCAAAACGGATCTCCATGTCCTTGAGACGAAGTGTGACCTCATCCAATGACTGTAACCACTTCATTCCCAAGACCAAATCAATGTCCCCCATATTAACAACATAGTAATCTGCCTTGAACTCATAATTGTTCAAGCATAAAGGGAGATCCTTAATCATGCGTTCACATTTCAAAGTGTACCCATCGGCCACTTTGACTCTTATGCCCTCGAACTCCTCAGTGATGAGTCCACGTTTCTCAACGAATCTAGCATCTATGAAATTATGCGTGGCTCTTGTATCAAGTAGGGTAATGACCCTCTGTCCTGCCAACACACCACGAATCTTGAAAGAACCCTCCTGCTGAATGCTAGATAAACGGGCCTCCTGTACCTGAAGCTCGGGCTCTGTCTCAACTCTAGGCTCTGGAGCCTCCGGCTCTGAATCCTCGAAACTCTCCTGCTGTTCGGAATCCTCTGATTCCGAGTCCTCATAGAATGCCCGCATTATACGATTTGCCTTGCCCTTAGGTCTTAGAGGACAATTGTGATTGGCGTCATATGGTCCTTTGCAGTAGAAGCAAAGCTTCTTCCTGCGTAGGTCATTAAGGGCCTCATGATCCAAAGGTGGGGCTGCTGATTTACCTTTTGGATCGTTTCTAGAGTTTGATTTTTCTTTATTAAAATAAGAGTTATCCTAATTTTTGTTAAAGCCCTTGTTATCCCTAAATGATGAAGAACCTCTGGAGCTGAATTTACTCGATGGTGTTACTAACTCCATGTTTCGTGCTTTCTTCATCGCCTCCTGTAACGAAGGAGGATCAAAAGCTTTGATCCAACCTTGCAATGGCTTTGACAACCCCTCCATGAAGAGTACTACCAAGCGTCTCTCTGAGATGTTAGGGACCATAACGGATAACTTCTGGAAGTCACCTATGTAGGTCTCACACTGCCACTCTGTCTCAATTGTGCTAAGTCTCGGAAGTAGGTTTTCGGATCCTTCCTGTCAAACCTCTCAACCAACCTGTCCACAAACTCCTGGTATGTAGTGATCTTGTCATGCTGTAAAGTCACCATGCCGTGGTGCCACCAGTTGTAGGCCACTCCCTCGAGATGCAATATGGCGTCACTCTCAGCCATCGGGTGTAGTGTAAGGAATGTATCAAGCTTGCTAATCCAAGCTTGGGCTGTCATCTTACCACTACCATCGAACGTCGCCAATGTGAGCCGGTTCGTAGCATGTTTTAGATCGTTATTCTGCTGTCGAGGTCTCCTATCCTGTCGAGCTCTGTTGTGTTCTCGCCTCTGTGTAATAAAACGGTCAAAAGTGATCATCTCTTGGACCACAGGTGGTAACAACTCCCATTCTTCACGTGCTGCCATAAGGGTATCAACGAACAACTCATCATGCTTCTCATCTGGTATAGCCTCATCGGGCCCCTGTCTCGTGAAAGTAGGCCTAGTAGGCCTATCTGCTGTCCGTGACACTATCCTAGGAGCTCTCCGTGACCCTGCATCACTCCTGTCATCGTCACGATGAGGTGACGGTCTCCTCGAAGTACCCAATCTCTGTAATGCCACTGCCACCTGCTGTAATACATCATCGGACCGCCGTTGTCCTGCACGAAGATCTCTGAGTGCCTGCATGAACTCTGCACCCTCCGGATCTCTGTCATTATGTTCTGTCCTAGGTATATCTAGTCTGTCAGCGATATTTCCCGGCTGCCTGCTCAAACTCTGTTGCCTGTCAATCAAAGCTCGCCTGCGCGTGTAATACCTGTGTGACCCAATCTGATCTGGCTGCATAAGATAGCTAAACCCGTAGGATGGCAGGATTTAGCTCTGATACCATTGTAGAAACCCTAGTTTCCTCTGTTCCGTAAATCTGGCTGTTTTATTTGTTTTTCTGAATTTTTTTTGAAGTTTTTGCAATTTTTTTGGATTTTTACATGAAATAAAGGAAGGCGATTTTGCATAATATAGAAGCAATAAATTTTATAAAAATTACTTAACTCCGTAAATTACTTAGAATTGAAATTACTATTTTAAAAACCCTAATTGCATGAATTTAATAATAAAAACCCGCTGTTTGGTGCCAAAACCCTGAAACTGTTCGCTGCCAGAAAGAAAACCAGTCGCTGGGCAGAAAAAGTACAGCGCGGGTACGGCCGTACGGTGCTGTACGGATGCAGTCCGTACCATACGGACTGGTACGGAATATGATTTTTCACCTTCAAAACTGTGCCCCTGAGTCTGACGCCCTCCACAGAAATTTTCAGAAATTAATTTGCCCCTTTTTTTACAGCGCGCTGTGTACTTGCTGAGATCATTGGAAAGGTATGCTGCTGGTATGGATTTGCAGGTAAATAAAAAAAATCTCTGAAAGCTCTGTGATTCCTCCTAAATGAAGAAACCTCTGCTGCAATAAATCAAGTGTTATTTCACACCCTCTGAATTGCTTCCAATGGAGATGGCACGTTCTCCAAGGAATTCGAACTTGAAACCCAGAAGCTTCTTGCTCAGATCAAAGTTGATCAATTTCAATTCACAATAATGGCATAATGGCTCGATTCCCAAGGCAAATGCATAAGTAACCAAAGAGGTGCGATTTCCTCCATAATAGGGGTTTTCAATTAAAAATTCGCACTTCTTTAATATTTTAATCTTTCCATAGTTTAGGCCAAATTTTATAATAAAATATAATTATAAATTTGGCCCCTTCCTAATGATGGGCGACCCCCTCAGCGTTAAAATCACTTAAGTTATAATTTTTTAATTATAACTTAATATAATAGTCTCGCATAATTAATATTTAATTAATACAATTAAATATTAATATTTCCTTTGTTACTCGCCCGGTGACTGAACCGTCTGAAGCTGTCATATACTGAAGTGATTCCGAACGCTGCCAACCCATATTGCTAAAAATAGCAGGGGTCCCACTCTGACCACCAGGGACTGCTAAAAATAGTAATTTCTGCAAGAAGTCTCCGATCGAGCCCAAACGAAAGCCAACTGAAATTGAGCCAAGCTCCTATGCGACCCTCTATCCAGTCTATTAGCCTACGAGGGTCGTATGATAGGCTAATCCTGTGCTTCGAGAGATGTCACTGAGAAGGGGACATGACAGACAAACCATCCATCTCTCTTCTTTCAGAGATGATGCTGACAAACAGAGGAGAAATACTGGGTGATGGGGAAGGTGCTTCTCTTCTTTCAGAAGCAACTTTCAACCAAGAGCCAGATTCTTTCCTAAATAGTAGAAATCCTGGTGAGGCAACAAAAGGCACTTCTCTTCTTTCAGAAGTGCTTGTTCTTGCAAATAGTAGGACTCTTTCTGGTAACAGGTAACCAAAGGTGCAGAGTAACCAGCAGCCTGAAATGTAGCGCAAAGTCTCCACCTCGACTACCCAAAGAGTATAACACAAAGGATAATGGGGGCACAAAGTCGCCCCAGAATCCTCAACACAAAAAAGAAAGGAAAACATAGACTGAAATCAATTGTGAAAGCACAAAGTCTTCTCACAGTTGGTTTCATGACACTTCTTTGTTACCTTTACTAATTCTGCGCACCAAATTAAATGAATAAGGACACCTTCAGATGACACAATTTAGAACAACACAAAGTCTGGAAAAACCTGCTTTCTCATTCAAATAACAAGGAAAATGAAATTACAACCTGAGCTCAAAGTCTCAATCTTCTTTTTTCAAAATGGGCAGAGTTTCGTTCTTGTAAAAATGAGAAGACTCTTTACAACAAATGAGAGATTACAATATATAGAGCCCCAAGAAAGACTTGGGCGCTTGTTTTTCAAAGAACGGCCCATGCTGTGCATTCAACGCCTTGAATGCGTTTTCAGGTTTGTCAAAGGACTGCGTTGAAAACAGGGCAGTTGTCTTAACTATTTCATCCCATATGTCTTCTCCTTAATATGGACTGTCTGGTCCTTTGCGTATTTGTTTTTACTTTATGGAAGAAAACAGGGCGCGTCCTTGGTTTGGTGTGCTCAGAAGTCTACTCGATCCACTGCTTCACCTACTAGAAATCACTCTTTCGAAGATATTTCTGATCCTTTGGTCTCGTTCCTCTCTTCACTGCTTAAGCGCTTCTTTGCTCTTTATAGCCCTTCTTGCCTAAGTTTTCGGGGGGGGGGTCCTTTCTGCGTCTTTGACAAGTGGCAAGTTTCGCTGTTATGAAACTCATTAGAAACTCATGGAAAATGGAGTCCACGACACGTTTTGCCCGAGCAACTCAAAAGGGGAACACAGACGCAAACACTTGTCACGTTCACTGCACTTTGTCTTTTTCCATCGGGCGCTTTTCCGCGGGCTTTTCTCTTCAGTCGGGCTTCTCCAGCTTTGTCTCTTCTTGCTGCAATTTGAGCTATCGGGTTATTTTTTCAGCCAGTTGCTTGGTTCTTCCTTTGAGTTTTGCGCTTTATTTGAATTTCAACGGATATTCCCTTACCTTAAATTTGACGTCTGCGGGGACGTCATTGGTTGATTGTTGCTTGAACCATTCGATTGAACTGACCGATTGAACCAACTTTGGTTCAACGGTTCATTCTTCGTTACTTGGCTAGCCTTTGTTCTTTTGCACCAAGCGTGTTGAACCAACTTGGTCGTTGAACCCATTGAACCTTTGAACCAAAGTGGTTCAAAGTTCAATGATTCAAGCCTAAGTCCTTTATCATTTGCCGATTGAAATTCTTTTGATTGAACCGAGGCGCTGAACCAATCCTGGAAACAACTGAGTGTTGGAAACTTGTTCTTTTGATTGAACTTGCCTGCAGAAGCCTTTGAACCTGTGAATCGCCTTCACGGAAAAAGCTTAAAAATGAGGAATTTGAAAGCTCAGAACAAATTTGAGAAGGGGAGAGAGAAATTTTGGTTTGTAGGTTGTCCCAAAAATGAGTGGCATTTTTCGGGGACAACAAACTTGACGCCAACCTTGGAGAAAATATGAGTTTTCACCTAGCAATTGAGATTAGCTGAACTGTACAACCCAATCATACTCATAACCTAGTGACATTATAAATCTTGTGTGGCTAGATGATTTAATCACTGTATCTTATAAACTTGGTAAGATTGAGTAATGTAATCACCTCAACCATGTCAAAAATGAACCAACTACTATAGTAGATTGGCTCAATAACAATCCATAGAAGTCCATCTTGATGTATGATAGTTTGTAAAAGTATTTGTAATCTGAAAGCTGATTTGATTTTATAATTTAAAGTGTTCTTTTGCATGGCTTATGCACCTCATATAAGTCTCAATCTGAAACCTGGGTATAACAATAGTACTGATGTATAGAATGTTTCCACAAATGTGGATTTGAATCATATAATTGTACAATTTTAGTCAATTTGTAAACTTTACAAGTGTGGAAGACATGTTACCATGACATACTCCCAGTGGAATCTAAAATTGAGAACTAGTATATGTGTGGAGAACATCTTTCCATAACATGCTCTCACTGTAATTTGAAAATACTAAGTCCCAAAAAGTGTGGAAGTCATGTCTTTTTGGCATGCCCTCACAAAAATTTAAAATTGTGAAAGTGTGAAAACCATGCCTTTATGACATACACCCACTAATATGCCCCTCATTTTAAAATGAGGGGAAGTATAAACTGATAGTCACCTTAACTCAAAAGGATAAGATAACTGTATAATTTGTGTAAGGATCATGTAGCATATATGAGTAACATACATTCTAGGTAGATATAACAATGAGATACATAGTATGTGATCACATCAAGTCCTAAGATGCATGATATAAATCATGCCAACGTCTATATAGCAAAAATATAAACTCAATAAGTAATCAAACATAGACACACGAGGACTTAAAATCAAATCAAAATACAATGGTTCAATTAGGCCTCAAACAAGGGTCATGTTAAAATATTGCACAATCAAAGGGACATGACCTATTTAAATGTCCACAAAGCATATAAATGACATATTTAAATGTCAACATACAAAAAGCTATGATATATGAAAATGTCACAATAGGCAAACATAGGCACAGGGGCCAAAATCAATGGAGCATATTCAAATGCTCATACAAGTAATACAATGCAAGACAAGACATTTAAGGAAGTGCATAAATGGAATTCATGGAACATAAGCAACCAACATTAACATATCATATTAGTCTTTGGATATGTGTTAGCAAAAAATGTTAAGTACATAGCATATCAAGCACACTACAAAATATATAAATATGGATAAAGGCATGCGTAAGTATATAAGCTCAAAAATGATAACGAAAAATGTCTGTATAATGATATAACCTAGATGTATCGTGATCACAGAAGTGGATGCTCCCAATGTCCAAATGACATGAGTAGAGGGAATGCCCAACATCCAAAAATGCATAGATCATGTGTCTGTGTATGTCTGTATCACACTCAAAAGATGTGTGAAACATATGTGTAGATAGAAATAGATGATAAGTTATCCACTAACATGGAACTAGAAATATATATGCCAAGGAGTTAATATAACATGTAAAAGCTGCAATTATTTTTGGATTTTTTATTTTCTTATAATTTGTTTGGCATTTTTGGATTATTTAAAACCAATTTAGTCAACAATCCTTCAAATTTAGGAGCCAAAGTGCTTTGTGGTGGTCTTGCCAAAATTGTTTATAGTTTTTCATTGCTAATTCCTCTGTATTTACTAGTAACCCTCTATCAGAAACTATGATTATCTTTTTGTCCTCATATCCATCATGTGGGATACAAATTTCTTTGTTATCATGATGGAAAGTAAGGTATTGACATGTGGCATTGATGGTTGCTTACATATCAGTTAACCAATGCTGGCCAAGATGCAGAGGCAAATTGGTTGTGGGTCCATTACCCACATAACAAGGTCTACAACATTTGGTCCACATGTCATGGGTATTATAATGTACCCTAGAGATCTTGGAAAAATTGGAGAACATATATATATTTATATATATATATATCCCATCTATTGTGGTGTGGTAATATTGCAAGTTGTGTTTCAAGTGTTTATATCCACCTTCATATGTTGGTAATGAACCCCATCAATGTTTGCAAAAATGGTTAAGGCTTCATGCCTTGGTCATTTTAAAGGATGACTCTCTTTTGGAGAATTGGAAGTTTTGTGTCTTTTTCGTGTTTCAGGGACAATTAATATGTGCCCTTAATTCTTGTATTACTGAATTTGGTTTTTCAATGCATCATAATGATTTGAATGATGGCCAATGATATAATGATAGTTACAATATGGTAATACTTCTTTATGAAAAAGTCTACTGTCTAATCTATGACTGTTAGGAGGTAAAGATATCATCATATGTTCAAGTAACATAGAAAATATTGTATCCATAGTATCTTAGTTTGTTTAGAATATGTTGTGGAGTCTTATGAGAGACCTCCACATTATTTACATTATTTATCTACATTTAGCCCTTATAAGGTTGACTTAATGTGTGAAGCCAAGAGGGATTTATGGAATAAAAAGCATTTACATGTTCATCTGCTATTTTTTTGTGCTTTTATCTTGATTTATTTCTGTATCCTCTGTAAGTGAATTTAGCTTGTATATACCAGGACTTGTAGGTATGAATAGATTATGTGAAATATGTTCAAGTGGATCAAAATTAGGTTTTTTCAATGTCTCATCTGTCATATCATGGGTTAGATCATCATTACTATCATAGTAATCTGAAACATGGTCATGTTGTTGCTTAGTATTTACCAATAAAGAAAGCTTGATTGTTCAATTTTATTTTAGCTTTGGTGTCATTGGTTCCTTTGAAAATTGTTCTTGTTCTTGATGGAAATCTATGCGCATCTCCGTGTGTGGTACTTTATTTACATCCAGGGATAAAGGAGCCATTGTAATTGACTCATGATTGTGTATATTCTCAAGCGGAATACATTGTTTAGGTGACACTATTATAGGGAAGCCTTTTGTATTAGAATGTATAATTTTGAAAAATTCGAAAGGTTCATCATCAACAGATGTTGAAAATAAGGTCTCATTATGTACAAATTTTATACATTGATGTAGTGTAGATGGGATGACCTCCATTGGAAGTATCCAAGGTCTACCCAAAAACACATTATAATGTAATGATTGAGACATCACCTAAAAAGTAGTTGGAATAGTTTTTGGTCCCATTGTCACATCCAATGTTATTTGGCCAACTAGAGGGCTATGTGAATTATCAAATCCTTTGATATGCATAATTATTTTTTGAAGAGAATTGGTGATAATACCCAAGGTGGTTAGGAAATTTATGCTACAAATGTTTAGGCCCGATCCATTATCAATGATCACCCCTTTGATCATTTTGTTATGCATAATCACTTATGTGAACAAAGACAAACATTGGTCAATAATATCCTCAGATGGCAAATTCGTTGGATCAAAGGTAACTCGTTTTGCATTGTTTTTGAAGTCTTGCATGATATTTACAAAGTAAGTTAAATATCACTTGGAACTTGGGTATGACACAATACTTTATATAAGATATCCTTATAGATAGTGGATTGATTTAAAATTTCAAGGATTGTTATCTTGGAATATATGTTGTTCAATTGGTCAACAAGGTCGTATCCCTTAGATTTGATCAATAGCTTTGTCTTAGAAGGCACCTAATATATATTAATAGGTGGTACATTAGTTTGAATACCTTTACCTTTTTTAGTAGTGACAACATGGACCACGAAATCCAATATAAGCCATGGGTGAATAATGGGTGCAAGATGGTGATTGTCACTCGAATAAGATCTAGGTGGAGCAAATCGTTGAGAACATGCATGCCGATGTCTAGATATTGGCTCTATAGTATTACAAAAAGAACTATCAACTGAGGTTAAGTGTTGCTTTCATTTCAAAACTATCTCATTATATTGATAAATTTGCCTATTTCGTTGAATGATAGGTCTGATTAAGCAATTATAATAACAAACTGCAGTGATAGTCATAAATTGAATCACAAAATGGGTTATAGATGCATCCATATTGCACATATTTGTAATAATATGAAAATCTAATTTTTAACTTGTGAAATTAGAAATAAAAAATCAGAAACAAAGAATTAGTAAAACCTAGATCAATATCTAGGGTTTTCGACTAAGTTGCCGATACGGATACAGGTACGGATACGGGTACGAGTATAGGATACGGGGATATGTCGATTTTTTTTTTTGGTGGTTTGGATAGGGCTGGATACAGCGGTACAAAAATATATATAAAAAATTAAAAATATAAACAAAATTAACCACATAATATGCATAGAGGAAACAAAATAACTTCAAATAAGTTATATAACCACAAAATATATACTCAATGCCAAATATCATAATATTCAATAGTCGAACTTATATTAGTTTTATAAATTATAATAGGCACATGGTGCAAATGTTACAATGTATGGACAAAAATAGAGACAAATCAGCGTTCTCATTGTTCACTATATAATATATTTAATATTCTTCTTTGCTTGCAATGTCTTCATCATCATGTGGTTCATTAGAACCACAAGCAGTAGCAATGCCACTCCCACTAGCTCCACTGTGCAAGTCATGTGAAGCACTGTCTAGCTCCGTGTCAAATAAAGAAAGGTATGTAAGGGAGGCATCTAAATCAACAGTCTCTAGGTTCACATCCCACAACTTTGTTGGCTCTTCTTTGTATTGAGGTTGTTTATGTGAGAGAAGACGTAAGTTGGAATGCACATAAACCAAATCCTCCGCTTTTTTTGCAGCCAACTTAATGCGTTTAACTGAGTGGATAAAGCCATAGCTGCCCCAACTCCGCTCAACTGAAGAGGAGCTTGCAACCTATTGAAGCCACAAAATGAATTAAAATTTAGAAAAAATTAAAAGACTAAAAGTTAAAACTTAAAACAAAACATCGAAAAGGTCAAAAGAAGGGTAGAGTAAAAAAATTAAAATCTTACTTGTGATAGAACTTTTATTGCAAGTGGTTGAAGGTGTGTGGATGCTTGCCCATGGAGGTACCACCAAAAGTGAGCGTCCATCTTGTACTTGTCACGGATAGCGCCAAGGGAATGACCCACCGAGGATATGAAATGCACAAACTCTTCTCTAACTTAGTTTTCTACTTCTTGATCGGAAAAGATTTTAGAGAATGCTGCCTTATATCCCTCGGCAACCTCAACATCCCTATATGGTGCGACCCTCCTGGGCAAAGAAAAAATCTCTGTACTGTAGTATTTGGGTGTCAAGGCAAAAGCAAGAAGATGTAATGGGGTGGTCATTTTGTTCCACCTTTCAATGAGATGCAACTGCACTTCCTTGAAGAACCTCTCTGTGGGATCTTGCTCTTTGGCATTTATGATGGATTTAATGTTCTCAATCATGGAGTCAATTCCATCATAAATTGCACCCAAACATGGATGATCCATGTCCACATATCTCAACATGCTGACAATGGGATTAGTAAAACTCAGCAAATACTTCACACGTTTCCACCACGCATCATCAAGAATCCACCCTTTCACTTTTGTGGCCCTCTCACTGTTTGCCTACCTCCATACACCCCAAAGGTTGTTGATGACCATGCTACTCAATGCTTCACGCACCTTAACAAGTCGTTTCAAGATGATGGTGTGTGAGGCAAATCGAGTCTCAGCAACCTAATATAATTATACAAAATTAAAACAAATAATTAATAAACTTAAAATTGTTCAAAAATAAAAAACACTACAAATTACAAACTTATAAAATTAAATTAAGAGTTACCTTCAACAATTGTAATTTTGAAAAAGTCCTAAAGATGGCTTTGGACATGTGATGGTTGGTTATGAACATTTGGATTTCATTCGCCTCCTCATAGACTTGTTTGATCCAAACAATTTTTGTCCCCAACTTTTGCATCATAAGATTGAGGGAATGAACAACACAAGGTGTCCAAAATATATGTCCGTACCTTGCCTCAACCAACATGCTCGCAGCTCTGCAATTTTTAGCATTGTCTGTTACAATTTGAACAACGTTTTGAGGCTCCACTGTCTCAATGGACTCTATCAAGATGTTAGCAATGAATTGTGCATCCTTCACTTGCCTTTCACAATCAACGGCCTTAAAAAACATTGCCCCTTTAGGGCTCACTGCAATTGCATTAATCAATAGCCTATTTGCCGTATCTTTTCATCCATCAGAAATGATGGACAACCCTGTTTCGATCCATGAATATCTGATGGGCTGCAATGCATCTTCAATGTGTTTTTTTTTTTGTCAATAAGGTGGTGCGCACCTTTTCATACCCTGGGGTGGCAAACCCTTTAGGGGCAGCGTTGATAGATCTCACCATTTCTTGCTAGTATGGTGATCTAACAATATTAAATGACAACCCACATGCGTAAATACAATGTGCAATGCTCTGCTCCGCTATCTTTCTGGAGTCATTTTGGAATGCCCTCTCCAATGGGCCTGCATCTTTTGTTCTTTTGCGACCAAGAGGTGAATCTTCTTCCTCTTCGGCCGCAATGGGTGCAACAAGAAAGGGGTGTGATGGAGTCACCACATTAACACGAGATGGATCAACAGGAGGTGATCCTTTCTTTCTCAAAGGATGTTTTGATCTTTGCCCCATAGCGGCATCTGCGTCTTCTTGCTCTTTGATGTATGCAAGGATTTTTGCTTGTGGCAAGCCCTTCCACCTGGTAACACAAAAAATTGATATTAAAATTTAATTATAAATGTTAATTTTAAACTAATTAATAATTTAAAATTTAATACTATACTTTATATTAAAAAATTTAAACTAATTAATAATTTAAAATTTAATACTATACTTTATAAGTTTATATTTAAAATTTTAAACTAATTAATAATTTAAAATTAAAATTTAATACTTAATATATATTATATCTGTAAAGACTAAAATTTAAAAACAAATCTATTTTAAATTTTTAACCTAATAATAAAAATTAAAAAGTTAAAAGAAATAAATAAAAATTAAAAAAATTAAAGTTATTAAACTATATAATAAAAATTTAGTTTATAATTTAATAAATTTATAAAATATTAAAATTTAAAACCCTAGGGAGTTTCTCAGTTTAGGAAGAGAAAAAAAAAGAAATTTAAAAACGAAAAACCTTATGAATTCCAGCAGGCAGGGCGGCAACCGACAGGGAGCGCGCAGGCGTGCAGTCATGTAGAGGGTTGCGCACAGTCGCGCAGTCACGCAGAGGGAGTCGCGTGCAGTCGCGGAGGCAATCGCGGGGGCAGGGACGGGTCGCAGTGATAATACACTTAGGGTTTTGACTTTTTTTGTTATAAAGTGAAAAAAATTAAAATGTTTTTTTATTCGGCCGATCTGCGGGGGATACGACCAGGGTACGTTGTGCCCCCTGCAGATACGGCCGGATATGTCCATGGACGTATCCGGCCGTATTCGCAAGGGGCACGACGTACCCTGGCCGTATCCCCTGTGGATCGGCCGCATATCGTACCGTACTGTATCGGCGAATCCTCGCGCTCCCATGGCCTAGGAGGGGTGTATCCAGTAATGTAGGTTTTCGAGACCAAATGTAGATTCACCAATGTTTAATCCTAAATTGAGATGGGTCAATATAGTATAGGGTGAAAAATATATAAATAAATAAGCACAAGGGTGATAAAAAAATCTATAGCTAGCCAATTGATTTGTAAACTCAGATAAACAATGTTCTAAATTTATAATACTGATATATACTAGAAATGAAAAGTACAACTATTGATTGATATTGTAATAAATCATAAATAAGAGTATTTAGCTATTTTATTGCATATATGCAGATATTAGTTGAAATACACTAGAAGTGGATTAGATTAGAATCTTGGAACAATCATTATATTTTGTAAATTTGTACTCTTTGGCCTCAAACGCTTACATCAGATCTGGATGGTTGTATTGACACTCTTGTTTAGATTGAATGCATGTATCCAATACAAAATATTGACTAGCCTTGAGTATGGCCATTTGGAGCCTTCTTGGTTTTTTGTCACCTTTACTCTAGTGTGTTCAGATCTTGCACACGGATTATTGCTCTTGTCAATTGATCAAAACCCTAGCTTTATCACTCTTAGAATGACTATGAAAAAAATAGGTTAATGGGCACACAGTGTCGAGTTGCCTTAATTACTTTTATGTCAATGGGTACTGCCTACATAGCCAATACTCTAAAGAGAGCCTTAGATTTATGTATTTCTTCCCTACATATTGGCTTATGTGTGCATAAGAATACATGTGATAAGCTAGTACATAGAGTGATTTAGCTTGTAACTTGACAAATATGGATCATTGAGTGCTCCTTCAATACTTTAGACCTGTAAATGGGCTGTCCCTTTGAGTGATATTGAAATAAGAAAAAATAGGGAATTTTTTCTCACTTGAATGTTTGATTGAGTGTTTTTGGTAGGTTTTCTTGTGAGTTGTTAGGTCTATGCTATGTGAGGAATGAATGAAGGTTGATTTTGTATATATATCCCTTTTGAAAAATTATCGAATTAAAACACTTAGGACGACCTTAGGGATATGTTTCATTTGAAAATTTGATGACTTTAGCCATTGGACACTTAGTTTGGCACAAGGCACTAGCATTGACATAGGCGTCTGGGTATAACTCAAGTGTCCAAGAAGCTGGAAAACAAGTACAAGTCCAAACTTGCAAAGAATGATAATAAGCATGTTTATAGAATTTTGAGTGGTACATAAGGCCTGGTCATCAAAATAATATATGGTCGGACTAAGAGATAAACAATAGATACAAGAGATAGTGGATGTGAGTCTTTCAACAATAAGGTCTTAAAACTGAAGGATACAACTATGAGAAGTACTTGCCAAATATACAAGATTGAGGTGATATATAATTCATTTTTAGTATCTACACTTCGTCATAATCTATTAATTCTTTTACCTCAACAAATAATTTCGTAGCTATCTTTGAAGAAAACCAGCAAAACAAACTTTTAGATTATTTGATCAAAGAAGTTTCGAAAGGAACTATTGTCAACACTAAAAATGATGATGACCAAGAACAAAACTTTGAAGTTTATATCAGAAAAATTAATGATGAAGAATTCATAGGAATGGTAGAAACCTCGTCCAAGAGGAAGCTACCTAGAGAATCAGCCAAAATTGTAGAAAATTTTGAAGTTGAGGTAAAAGGAAAAACAACCCAAATTACTAGTTATACCTCAGGAAGATGGCCTACTCCCAATACTTTTGATGTATATAATCTTGATAAAATGTTATGGGGTAGATAAAATTCTAGATTGCATAGAGAAATTGGAAAGCTGATTAAGCAATCTGAGAGCCAGGGAAACTGGCTAGCCTAATGGAATCTGTCTGCTGGACAGAATATAGAAGATCTCACAAGAGATGCTGAAAACCTAAAAGCTGCTACTCAATATCTTCAAAAATACTAAGTATTTCAAAGAAATTATCTCAGCTTTACAAAAGTCCCAAAATTTGATAGTTGAAGGACAAAAAAATATGGATAATAATAATATTAGTAGAGATGGCTTAAGCACCTTGCCTTACACAGTTCAAGGAAGTCACCTAAAACTTTAGGGTAGACAAGAAGAACATACTGCTACACTTCAAGAACAACAGTCTAGTATCCTAAGTGACATTGATGATAGTAAGTCAGTCCTATATCTGGGTAATAAAAAGGTTGAGTCGCTCCAGATAACCAACCTTTCAAGAAAACTAAGGTTGTCCCTTATGAAGAAATGGCTAATGAGCCTATCATCCAGAACCCAAAATAAGTTCCTTCAGAATCATTACAAATCGGACAAGTTTAAGGTCACACTACAAAATACCCTGTAGGCTGACCTTATGTTTCCATCTTTGCCATTGTGGAAACATCAGAAAAAGAGTGGTTAGCCCAGGTTGAGCAAGAGTTCCAACAGAACGTTTTCCTTCTAGAACCTGTATCTTCACGCTTCGAACAATCTTCCCCCGATACAGACAACGAAAATTGGCAACAAATAGGGAAGATAGAAACTGGGAAGTTCCCCGTTATGTGAACATATACGAAATCCCTCAGGACCTTCCAGTGACCTCTCACTCTCAGCTCATATGTGTTTCAACAAATGAATATATGTTAAATATATATAAGATTTATAGATCCTTATGAAGCCATTAGCCTTTGGTATGATAGTCTGCTTAATTTCCATATTTCCCATCAGTATTGGGGAAATACTGCAATTATTCCTTATGCTCTCAGATTGTTAGCAGGAAAAGCTAGGTTTGGTGAGACAATATAATTGCCAAATGATTTAATCGGTTGGATGGATCAGTCAAGAGAGAACATGAAGGCAAGGAAGAAATTCTCAAAGAAGGATTAACAAGGCTAAGAGATGAATTAATCTTTAAGTTTGTTCCAAACCATGCACATAAAGCAGAAGACTACAAAATCGCTCTTAAGGAATTAAAGCTCTGCAACATCGCCAAGTTTACTGAGTATTTCTTTACCTTTGAAAGGTTGACATACCAAGCTAGTGATTGGACAAAATAAGATACAAAGAAACTATTTTTACTATCACTTCCATGCAATGTTGCAGATGGTTGATAGAGAAGCTGAAGAATAAAGGTTTGAAACTAAATAGTTTATCTCAATGACATTCATTCATTCATTTCGGATAGATTGACTAGACAGTGCTATCTTCAAGATTTAAGAAGCAATCTAGATCAATATAATGCTTCGTGTAATTTGGTTGGTTTCTGTAAACAAGTTCCTCACACTCGGCGTCAGAATTGGGGATGCAAGACACATAGTTGTCATTGTTCTAAGCAGAAACATCCACAAAAGTTAAATCCATACTAAAATTCCAAAAAGCGTCTCTTTGTTTGAGGAAAGTCTCATTTCAGACACAAGTTCCATTTCGAAAAGGCTCCCAAGCCGCTCACTGCAAAATCGGGCACAAAAAATGGTAAAACCTTAGTCAGATGCAAAAGGTATATCTAGGCATGTTCCCACAGATATTTGATATCTAGAGAGGTCCAAGCATTATGCTACTGATTGTCCAGAAAGCATGCTTGTGTTCATGTCCATGCATTTTTTTAGCTCAGCACAAGCAAAAACATTGTGGGAACTAGTAAGTATTGGTGCAACTTTAGAATTTGCTAGCGATAATTATTGAGCTGATCAATTCTGAACTAGAAATATAGGTATGATGAATGTGAAAAATATCTAAGACCAATAAAAGGGAAAACAAAAGTCCAAGCAAATTGAAGAGTCCTCTGATTCTGATACAATCATTGATGATGTTCCACTCAAAGCACTTAAAGACTGTTTGCAGTCCATCAAAGAATATTGCTAAGAATAAAGATGTATTCAACAATGCAACCACAAAGTTAAAAAGATAGAATGGCTAGCAAAAAGCATAAGTCACATATGAGTTATCTCAAGCTGTAGCAAATTTAGCTGAAGAAAGCAATTAAGAAATACAAAGGTCAGTGTGATCCAACACAACCATACTTCAACAAACCAAATGCCAGCGCTAGAAGAAAATTATTTGCGAGAATCAGATCTTGGTTATATAGAATTATTATGGAAAATAAAATTGAAGCCTACTTAGCCCGTCTACAGTAAATGGATTCGTTGAGAATTCTTCTCAGAATAATCAGAAAGTTGCGAGTAAGAGCCAAGAAATGAGGGAGATGAAATCAGGCAAAACCTGAAAAACATAAAGCAGAAAAATCATAAGATCCCTTCACCAACATAAAGGCCTCAAACAGCATTGCTTCAGCAATCGTAAGATGAGTATTGGTCCAACCAAGTACTCCATAAGGTAGAATTTGTTTTTGAATATTCTAAAGTTCAAAATTTGCACTTAAGGAAGTGTAAACATCAATTGTTTCTTTTAAAAAATCCTTAAACGCTATTGACTCTAGATTGTAAAAAATAGAATTTATCTTAGCACCAGATCCAGTACAACTCATTTATAGTTTTTAGCCAGTCCACTCATTCTATCCAATAACCTCTAGTTATGGGGCAGTTGAGTTTAAGTTTCCAGGTCTTAAGCCATATGTTCTACATGCATTCTTAGACAATGGATCCCCAGATCGTTTGCCAAGACCAAAGCATTCCGGAACATTTCTAGAAAACTATGAAAAATAATTTATCTGGTTTAACTGTGACAAGTGAACCTATTGAGTTCTCTAGACAAGCTCTCAATATTCCCATAAGAATGGCACGATAAGTTTTTCATGTAGATTTCATAGAGTTTGATACTCTCAAACCAGTCTTACTTCTAGGAAATATCTTTATCTACAAGTACAAGGTGAGTTTCAGAAAATATGAAACTCACAGCATAACTAGACAAAAATTCAGAATAGACAACAATGAAATTGTTTGCTTCTACGAAATTCATCGATCCATTCTCCTTGATTAAGAAGTAAAATCAAATACCAAGTATTTATGAAATATGCATGCTAATCTCTCCCAACGGATTATTCCAAGTTTATATAAATGATTAAAATAAACAGCAACTTGCATGTAGTAAACTAAACTTACCTAAAGCTTTTAATAGTTTTATTGTTCTAAAAAATAATTTAATTAAAAAATCAAACTGATTATTAAATCAATTATATGATCGTTTGCATGATTGTAGTTGTTGTAGAACTTGGACTCAACAACATTCTCCCCTTTGATATCGAGCGAATGATTTGATCTCAAAAATTTCAAAAACTAAATCTCTGCAACAGGTTTAATGAAGATATCTGCAATTTGTTATTACGTGTTTATATACTTCAATTCTACAACTTTCTTCTGATACCAATTGAAATGGATCATAAACTCTCCATACACTACCTTTTAAAAACTTTTCTCTTGCATATTTGCCTTTAACACATCCTTCACAAACTTTCTTATGCTCTTCAACCTTTTAAAACTGTTTAGCAGCGAAGCTACAAAAATTCTGACTTCTTTCATATTTTTTCAAGTATGCTAGCAATTCTTCACTCAGGTCAAATTAAATGACATTCATAAATGAAACTCAAACTCTGTGCATTTTCCTCTCGTTTTCAGTTTTGTGATCGGATTCTTGGAAATCAAAGTCATGTTCCAATCGTTTTTCTGGTATGCTAGCCATACTTCACTCAAGTCAAGTTAAATGGCATTCATTTAAATATAAAACTAAGTGCATTTTCCTATCTTTTTCAGTTTTGTAGTCGGATTCTTGGAAATCAAAACCATATTCCAATTGTTTTTCTTTCACCGTGAAGGGTCACTTTCTTGCATTACGGCAAATCGATTTTTCTTGTGATAAAGATATATTAATGTTTGTAATTTTGAGCCTCTTGGAGTCGTGTGGGGATTTTCTAAGGGGTTTACAGTTTAAAACTGCTAGGCCAGGTTCAATTCACAGCGCACCCTTCATATCCAAATTCTAGCTGAGTTAAGCCCTTTGCGGACAAGAAAATGTGGTTCATTTAGAAAAGAAGATAAAAAAAAAAAAACGCATATTCAAGAAGCTAACTCTCGGGGATCCATTCACCGTCGAGTTTGCTAACCCCTATTTCAATTTGTTTTTTTTTTTCAAAGTCAGGGAAAGAGCCTCCTCTAAGCCCAATTGGGAGGCAAAGAACCTCTGTACTCGGCTCATGCTTTGATTATGTTAATAATTCCTAGAAGATTGTGCACTTGCACACTTTACAGACAAAAGTCAGAAGCTTTTCTGCCAAATATTAAAAAAACAGTTAGAACAGCGCATTCAGAGAACGTAAGGCAGCACCTGCAACTCGCTGGGACGGAGATAGAAAGAAGCCATTGCGTTCCCTCTTTGATGGGGGACAACACACATATGCTCACACTACCATGAAGCATCAAACATTAAATGCATATCTCTAATTTAGAGTAGAGTTCGGATTATAATCTAGCAAATCTTCTATTTCTGCTCCAATAAGTGGAATAACCTATGTTTGTTTGACAGCATTCTCCCTGTTTGATATTTTATTTTGTATTAATTATGCTAATTGATAGCTACCTTCTGGTATTATTGCAGGACCAAAAAAATAAAACGAGTGGCCCAGCATGGATCGGATCTTTACAGGGCACAAGCATTAGAGTTCTAGGTAATCTCCTTTCTCTCTGTTTCATCTTTCCGTTATCTTCAATTTGGTGTAAATCTGTGTGTAATAGCCAAATGCCTGGTATTTATACTACGAGTAGCGCTGGAATGTGCAATTGGAGAAATAAATAAAAAATCATAATATTTTGGTTATACAAATAAATAAAAAATCATAATATTTTGATTATACTCTGGGGTTTGGGGCTCCCTTGTTTCTCTCCTGAACTTGATAAATTGATATGATTAGATTGATACTATTTATTCTCAGTAAATAAAAAAATTATTAAAAAAAAAAAAAGAAATTATTAATAATTGTATTATCTGAAAAATTTAAGATATAAGTTTTAAAATTAATATGATATTTATATTAGTTTCATAATTATAAAAAAAATTAATAAATTATATTATATATCAATATAATAAAATGATCTAAAATAAGAGCCATAAAATTATTATGATATTTATATTAGTTTCATAGTTATAATAGAAATTAATAAATTATATTATATATCAATGAAATATCAATAAAATAGAATACAAATGTATTGGTGATCTTTTCAATTAAATTAGTCAGAAATTAAATTCTATATTTTTATATTTATATTGTTTAAACTTTTATTTATTTTTAGAAATAAAATTTACAAGTCTTTTTAACTTGTAGTATTGTATAGCTTTAATTTTTTTATTTTTAATTTAAGTTTTTATTTTTATTTGTTTACAAATAGAAAATAGAAATTTGAACTTCGAAGTTGGTACTAATTTTTTTCCACCATCATATGTAATAGATCTCTTCATTCAAAAGTAGAAGTGTTCATTAATTGTCTAGTTATTTGAAAAATGCGACAAATAAGAATTTTTGTTGTCGTTATTTTTTCTTAATTTTTTGATTTCTTCTAGCTTTATTTTCATTCTTTATGTTCCAAGGTGTGATGATAAAATATTTATTCAACTGGGCTTGTTTCACTTCTTTATGAGTGCTTTGTTAAATAAGAGTCATTGGGATTTAGAAGACCTTAGTCTCAAGTTCTCAACCATTGACTTGTGAATTCATGTAAAATAGGGGTCATTATATGTCGACTCAGTTGTATGATATGTAGTTGAAGTCATGTGTACTCTAGTCTACTTGTTTGTCGCTGTCAATCAATCACCCAACTGTCTTTCAGCGATTTTCATTTATTTTTATAATCATCTATAATATCTTGGTGACTTTGTAATACTCTGCAGCATGTTTTATCAATTTGTATCTTAACTAAATAGATCCATTTTACTAATGCATTTATTATTGTTTGTTTAGCTCATTGCTTGTAGAGCTGTCTCTGGAGACTTCTACCGACTATTATATAAAGAGGTTGTCTGCAATGTATTCTGTATGCATTAAGTGTATCTCAATCATACCTGATATAATAAGTTAAGGTGAAGTAAAGTCATGAATGACAACTAATAACAATGACAGCTCTGGTAGATAAGGAATAAACATGGACCTCATAATGACCATTGAGATTAGTTTACTATTTGAGCATAACAACTCATAAAAAATTTGTTTATTGAGTGTTGATTGTAATTCTTGAATCAGTTGATATGAATGATAATAGAAGTTGTTTAGTTTGTTTTTGTCCTTGATATGATTTGTGTGTTTGCATCCTGTTGTGATTGGTTTGTTAGTTCTATCATTTGGTATCAGAGTCGAAGGTTTGCTCAGTTGTCTATTTAAGCTTATGTTGGTATAATTATTCGTCCAAGGAATTATCTGTTAGACTACTTTAAAAGACCCTGTTTGGCTAAGCTTGTGTTTGTTCCAACAAAGTGTTTTTATGATGAAGGTTCTATCAGTGTTTGCCTAGGTCCCTTGGCCGTTTGTCTATATTTGTACATTGCAGTGTCATGATGAGGAAATTATAGACACAGTGAAGGAGAATGAGTATATATGGCGTTTGCCAAGGAGGATGGTCTGAAGGCCATCGTAGGCACACTTAGACGACAAGAGGCAGTCCATGACAAGATGGAAGAAGACTGACTCAAGGTGAGGAAGCCTGGAAAGTGCCCATCAGAGGTAATACATGGAAGAAGTAGGTGACTGGATCTGATCAGTTTATTTTTGAATTAAAGTGTTAAATGTTGTTTAAAATTCAAGCATCACAGCTCTAGAAATGTGTATCTATCAAGTTTAGTATTTTGTGCATATATTCCACAAAGGAAGGCTTGTATTTATTATATGAAAAATCTGTAAATGTTTTGTGTCTGAAGTTTTATTTGTAAGCTCCTGAAGAAGTGTTTTAGTTGAGAAGTGTCTTATTTTGATCATTTGAAGCCAAGAAGAAAAAGCCATAGCTCGTGGCCATCAGTAGCATCTCCTAGTAGCAGATGGTTAAATGAAAAGACAAGTAGATCCTTGTCTAGATAGAAAGCTAAAGCCTTCTGTGATGTGTTTAAATTTTTGTATGTGTATTCTCTAAGAGATGAATAGAAAGTTCTATGTATTTGTTTTTCTTTTCTATGTGTCGAAGATGAATGCCAAGAGATTGTGAATGTTGTAGCATTCTGTAAAAAGTTTTTATCTTGCAACAAAAGGACTACTCAGCTTGTCGCCTATTCAACAAGTCAAGATTCATGTATAGCTGATGTCAAAGATCGGAGATCATGGTAGAAGATTGGAGGAAAGTCATAGCCAGTGTCTATTTTTATGAGCCAAGCTGGCCTCTTTTTGACTATTAGAAAAAAAGACAAAATCATGAAGAACGTGGAAGCCAACATAGGCTCAGTGTCTCAGTGATTGAGTAAAGCCAGTTACGAAGAGACTGCTCTGAAGAGCCTACTCTGAAGATGCAACTAACCCTAAAGACAAGAGGCTTGGTTTACAAAGAGACTGCTTCGAAGAGCTTGCTTTGAAGATGCATCTAATGCCAAAGATAAGAAGCGTGGAATGTGTTTAAGATCAAACCAAAGTTTGCGTGTAAGACAAAAATGTTGTGGAGAGGTCAAGTTGTTCGAGGGAGATAGAAGCAAGGTAAAGGTCCGTTAAAGACCTATTGCGATAGAGGTAGCATTGGAATATAGGAGCTTGTGTAAAGGCAATGTAGCCAAAGAAATCATAAGCATTTATCCTGTTAAAGAATCAAGTCTGTAAAATGATGGTGATGTCTATTTGTTTATCAAGTGGTCAAGGAGAGCCAACAATGCTTATCGATTTGTTTGTGAATAAATGTTATCAAAATGTTGTGTAAAAATCATTGAGCATCGTAGCTCTGTATAAGGATATCTATTAGTAGTATTGAGTGTTTGAATTGTATGCAAGAATTTCCTTGAAAAGAAAGCTTTGAAAAATTTGGTTGATAAAGTTATATATTCGGTAAAGCTATAGCTTTCATTCATGGCAACATGAAGTCATTGAAGTAAGCCAAGAGCAGTAGTAGTTTGAAATCTGTAGCATGTAACTATTCCAACCAATTTGCTGACAGTTTTTAACTTAAGGAGGAGAATGTCTAGAATCAATGCAAAGCATGGAGATCATGTAAATGTATGCTACTCCGAAGATACATCTCTGAAAAATACTTTGGTAGTTTAGAGTAAGGGGGAGTGTTGGAAAATGTGGCTGAAAACATGTGTACTCTAGCCTACCTACTTGTAGCTATCAATCAATCACCTAGCTATCTTTCAACCATTTTCATTTATTTTTGTAATCGCCTATCACATCTTGGTGACTTTGTAATAACCTGCATCATATTTAATCAATGTGTATTTTAGATAAATAGATTAATTTTATTAATGCATTTATTATTGTCTATTGAGTTCATTACTTGTAGCGCTGTCTTTAGGGAGTTCTACCAACTATTATATAAGGAGGTTGTCTGCAATGTATTCTATATACACTAGGTGTATCCTAGTCACAACTGGTAGAATGAGTTAAGGTGAAGTAGAGCCATGAATGATAGCCAGTAGTAACGATAACTCTAGTAGGTAAGGATTGAGCATAAGCCTCAGCATGGCCATTGAGATTAATTTACTATTTGAACGTGGTAGTTCATAATAAATTTGTTTATTTAGTGTTGATTGTAATTCCTGAATCAGTGGATATGAATGGTAATAGATGTTGTTTAGTTTGTTCTTATCCTTGATATGATCTATGTGTTTGAATATTGCTATGATTGGTTTGCCAGTTCTATCATTTTTTATTTGATTCAAACATAGACATATCATATTAAAACATTTTCTATTATTACATTCAATGAGTTAATTTGAAATATTACATGTATCACACAATAACTAGATTTATTAAGAGCTTCAGTGCTCAAACATTGAACTAAACTTTCATGGTTGTTTTGAGGCCGATACACATTCCTTATATACTAAAGTTACCGTTGTTAGTGATTGTTATTCATGAATTTAATTCACCTTAACTCATTTTACCAACTGCAGTTAAGATGCACTTACTGCATACAAAATACATTACAGACAACCTCCTTATATAATAGTCGGTAAAATTTTTCAAAGATAACTCTACAAGAGATGAGTTCAACAAACGATAATAAATGCATAAATAAAATAGATCTATTTAGCTAAGATACGTTTTAATTAAATATGTTGTAAGATATTACATGTTGAGATAGAGTTGTGTGGAACATTATTAATTGTGTATAATTTATACTATTATTTGTGTGAGATTTGATTGTTAAACCAAACTCACATAAATAGGTTTGAGTGATAATAGGGTGGTTGTGTAGTTGAGATTTTATAGGGAGCTTAGCTTAATAATAGGATGTCCTTAATCCTATATATTTGTAAACACTCTCGAATGATTGAACATAAAACAAAAAGATTATTATTTTGTATGAATTAATTCTCTATGCATTGTGTTTGGCTCTTTGAATTCCCAATAATGGTATTAGAACAAAAGATATCTGTAATGGAGTTGTGAGAGATTGTACGATGATAGAGCCATTATAGTTCTTGACTGCCCTGAATGACGAGAAAGAATACTTATGGAGATTTTCTGTAACATAGAATAATTTCATTGTCTTTAAGGTTTTTCTGTATCTTTTAAGGTAGCTTTGTGTGTCTTAAGGTATTTGGACAAATAATGCATTGATAGATCTTGTAGTTATTACCGAGATTATTCAATGATATGTGGTTGTCCTATCACCAATGTGATCACGGAGCTGAAAACATTACAAAGAGCAAAGGGGTAGACTTGCATAAGAGAGACACTAAGGGAGACAATCCGAATAGCGAACCATCGTAGAAAGCATTTTGGTTATTAAAATTTTGGTAACCTGTTATAATTCTGATATTCACATATAACTTCTCTGGCAGCATAGATTCGATCTTTTAGCTGTGATAGAAGGTGCAGTACACTTGATTTATCATTTAAAAATCCAAATCGACAAAAGCAGAGAGGGTAAAATTGAAGAGAGTATTTTGTTATGAGGAATTTATCTTTCTCAGTTCTGTAAGGTGTGAGTTTTTGACATTATGCGTTGTGTTTTAATTGGAGATTATTGCGTTATAATTTTTGCCATTTCTATCATCCTTTAGCAGACCTATTAACAACATTCATATGCATGTATCAACATCTTCTATCGTACCCCTGGTCCCACACATTTGTTCAGTGCACCAGTTAAAGATACATTCTCCATGTGTAGTTTTGTGTATTTTCCTGTTTTGATTCTCCCATACGGCACTACCAAATCTTTATCACCATTCCGTTCTTATCTGCCCAACCTTTGCGTTAATATTTCTAGCTGTGGGTCATCCCTCATCAAAGGAAGCTTCTCGAATCAAGCAGTTGTCACCATCCATGCAAACTGTATTTTGGATTTTATCAAAGTGAGTAAAGTCATTAGTTAATAGATTGAAAGTTTAAGTTTAGGCATTTATATTATATTTTGACGTTTAGTGTTTTTGGTTTTTGGGGTATGGTGTTAAGCTTATAAAACCATTTATTTAATAGATTTTATGTTAGAAGTCTATTAATGGCTTTAGCTTTAGTTATGTTCATATTTGATTATGAGTCAATAATTATTAAAATCCTTGTTATTAAAAGTCAATGTTAAATATATATTTAATCTATAAGATTAAATTTATTGTCAATCGGATTTATAATCAAAGTCGTTTTAAAAAAGAGCCATTTTTTTAATTGAGTCGTCAAATTCAAAAAGTTAAAATAAAAAATGAGTCAAAAGTCAAAGTCATTTAGGCTTAGTTATAATATAGTCACTGTCAAAATTTTCTTCAGGGATGCATTATAACTTGTACATGATGTCTGCATTATGGGGGGAGTTTCCCTCAGAAATCAATGTACCTGAATGTGATCGACACATTGCCTAAGTAAGTAGTATTTGATACTAAAGGATGGAGGATACACAGAGGATGGAGGCTTTTTACACCTATCGTCAATCACCAGTGACGGGGCCCAGAATGATTTTGTGACTTATGTATGTATTTGAATAAAGAACATAATGACATACCCGTTCACATGTATGGTGTGCTCTGCGTCAAACTAGTTAATGCCAAGGACTATTCTTTAGTGGTAGTGAAAACCATCTATACTATTGTTGTTTAGGTGGAAATAGATATTAATAGAGATTGCATCAGATAACAATGAGGATTGGCTCATGATATATATATATTTTTTGAGTTGTGTGTATTTTCATTCCCCTACTTGCTTGAAACACCTCTGCTATTTGGAGACAAGGGAGAGTGTGGATATAATAGAATATGACAAACAATTATATAGGAGGGCAACTAACTGCAGAAATCCTCTAACTGCCTTACTTTTTTATGGAGATGATTGGCCAGTGACACGTCCATTGCAATCACATAGAGTAAATGCAGGATGTATTCCTTCACAGAGTAGTGGTCATGTGCAACAAGATCTAGACAACAAGATTCAGATAGTAGTATGCAGACCTAAAAATTGGCATACGATTCTATTCGTGCCAATTCTTGAAGATGTATATTCTCTCCATGCTCACATTAAGGGCATGTAGGATTGGCATGTTGAGGTAGAGTTGTGTGAAAAAATATTAATTGTGTATAATTTATATTATTGTTTGTGTAAGATTTGGTTGTTAAACCAAACTCACGTAAATAGGTTTGAGTGATAATAGGGTGGTTGTGTAGTTGAGATTTTGTAGGGAGCTTAGCTTAATAATAGGATGTCCTAAATCCTATATATTTGTAAACACTCCCGAATGATTGAACATAGAATAAAAAGATTATTATTTTGTATGAATTAATTCTCTGTGCACTATGTTCGGCTATCTGAATTCTCAACATTACAAAGTCAACAAGATGTGATAGGCGACTACAAAAATAAATGAAAATAGCTGAAAGATAGCTGGGTAATTGATTGACAACTACAAGTAGGTAGGCTATAGTATACGTGGCATAGCAGTAGGAATAGTAATTTTTGAAGCAACATCGGTTGCCAATTGTTCTTCATCAATGTGCTGAGCCTGAGGAACATTTACTCTTCTAGCTATGTTCAAGGCAAGCTGATTTTCATCTAAGGCAATTCTACCTGAGATATCTGAAGCTAATCTATCCTCATCTACTTTGGGGATGATTATTCTTCTAGAGAATTTAGATGCTATTCTATCATAGTCTATTTTAGGAATCTGAATCTTTTTACCGGTTTCTCCAACAATTGTATCTTCATCTATTCTTTTAATCTTATCATCGATAAGAGTTGATATTCTAAATTGCATGCTACGTATTTGTTCACTTAAGGTATGCATGGATGCTACTAACCAATTTACTTGGTGTATTATTGTTTTAGTGTTATCACTAACACTATCTGTTACTTCCTTGTAACCAGTGGCTTCTTTATCTATATCAGATACCAACACTGCTGTTTGGCTCATAAAATTGAAACTCGTATTTTTTGATTAATTCTTTGAATTAATAGACTGAGTTCCTTTTTTGTATTAAGAACTTGATTTGCAACAGCTTCGATAGAAACAACTAATTGTTCAGTTCCAACTTCCGTTGGCTTAGGATGTTCTGGATCTATTTCCAGTGTTTTAACAATTCTTATTATTTCTAAAACTTCTGGTTTAGATTTTCTAAGACTTCGTCTTTAGTTTTTAAATAGGAAGATATCAGTGTTTCTGATAGTTTCTTCTGATCTTTAATTAACTTATCAATTTTTTGATTTAACTCTATTACAGAAGTTTGACTCTTAATATAGTCGATCTTTTTACTAATATCTTTTATAATTTTAACTAGTTCAGAATTGTCTAGTTCTTCGGTTCTAGTTAGTAATCGTCCTAAGTAACTGTAAATTCTCTTTAGAATTTTTTTCAGTTCTTGATTTTAACCAATTCAGTTTATTACTAATAGTGTCTTTGAATTGTTTTGATTTTAGATTTTTCTTAAGCAGCTGTTTAATATGTTGAAGCTTATCAACAGTATGATTTAAAAATTTACTGATATATAACTTAGATTTTTTACTGAGTGCTTCTTCATCAGAAATATGGCACCAGTGATTGCAGGCTTTTTGCTTAAGCACACAATATTTATATAATGATGAGTCTTTACTCATTTAATTACTTACTTGCTCTGTGCACGGCTAAGAAGGATCATAATCCCTTAGCTGGGCAGAGTAGTTAAGTAAAACTTCTAAGTTTTAAATAACCTAAATGAATTGTAAAAGGCTCTGATACCAATAGGAAACGTGATCTATTAATTAATATAAGGAGTTATGCTCTTATACTAAAAATAGAAAGGGATAGATATTTACTAAGAGGAAATACAACATCTACGAGTCTATTTCAGTATTACAACTATCTAAACACATATCTATTAAACCAGCTAATATTATTAATAAACAAAAGAGAGCAGCGAAAAATAAAAATATTTCTAAAGCAGTATTCATGCTACAGTGCTTTGTAATTTTACTATTAATGGCAGATTGAAAAAAATGTTTGATAAAGTAGAGCTTTAGGAAGAAGGTATGAACTAAACTTAAAACTACTTACTATTTTAGAATAGGCCCACTATGCCTCCGTCTGAGTAGCCTCTAAATCTGGAACCAGGGATTCTCAAAATTTACTGTTACTCGGCTCTTCCTGAAGTCCGGCGGGATGATGCAATCATTGAATCTTCAGACCTTCTTAACAGAGTCTCACCTTCGGCTTTATGTCCAACCACGAGCAAAGCGACCAACTGTCTAACGCTCCAACAGGATGACACCTCACTGTGGCCTCGCCTCTTTCGATCTTCGATCCTTCTTCTGTGATCCACTTATATTGCCTTACCAGAAAGACGAAATAACAATAACCAGAGATTGAATATGGAAACTAGTAGACAGGCTTACTATTCAGAGAAACAGAGAAAAGACTAATTCATTAAATAGAAAAGATAGTTACAGACTTAGCCAGGAACCAACTCCTTCAGCTCTTATAACTTCTAAGGAAACATCCTAGACTTGCAGACCTATAGACTGACTCTAAGGAAATTTCATTCTGCTTGAGAAGGGTCTCGACATCCTTTTTATAGGCCCAGACCTCAACTTTCATTTAATTTACTTTGATACAATAAGCGTTACCAAGGGACACGCGTCGACTTATTATTAGACCGACTAACCACTAATTAAAGTAGATATCTTACTACGAGACAACTGTCCCATATTACAAAGTGGTCCATCAGATGATGGACACGTATCTTCTTTCTAGAAGATTCCTTCTTTTTACCGGATTACTGGATCATTTCTCCATCATGTTGTCGATGTTGGCTTGGGTGACTGAATCTTCTGAGTCGTAGAAAGTGGCATCTCCATGTGCTGGTGGGGACACTTTCTCATCTTCTTTTTCGCTGATTTGACAAAGAGTATTGTCTTCGAAAGACAACAGGTCTTTGCTGGGTTCCCATATGGACTGTCCATGTTGGATGCTATCCATGCAATTGATGACGTCTTCACTCCCGTCATATATCTTTGAATAAAAATCCGAATACATATTACTATTTTGGCCAGTGATTAATTGAGTTGCCTCTATTATCATTAATTCACTTTCTGCAATAATCATGCCATTAGAGGTTTCTAACCTATACTGTAGATTATCAATACAATGTGCCTTTATAATTTTCAAGCTACAAGTTGCTTTAGCAGATGGCAAATCAAAAGATGGTTCATGATCAAAATTCTACCTATATACAATTTTAACATGATGTCTTCCTGAAATCATGGTATAAGATCCGTCTGCATTATGAATCCTGGAATGATACTGTTAATATCAAACCTGATCAAACCGTGAGAACATCCCAGGTTTTTTACAGTGTTTCTTAAAATGACTGGGAAACCTTCCAAGTCTTTGAGATTTCTACTGTACAAATGGCCAATGAAGCCATTTTCATATAACCAAAGCTTTGGTTTTGGTCAAACTCAAGATAAATTACACACTGATTCATTCCTTCTATCACACCACTGATGGCTTTCATGAATGGCAGCCATTGACTGCTTAGGTCATTTAACTGGATACAAAAACTTATCCAGTTATCTTCTATCATTGCTGCAACTTTAATCTTGCATAATTCAAGATTAGTCAACAACTTTGGATCTCTAAAACTCTCCAAAGAACCCTCAGAAGGCATTAGCCTAGAGGTTGTTGCGACTTTCTTTCCCTTTCGATCGATTGTCAATTTGACTTTTTCTACTAATTCGTCTGATCTCAGACTTTTAGTATCCCATAACCTGTCAACAAGAACTTTCATTGAGGTTACAAAGTCATGGGTTCTATATTTTACTGAACTCCACAGTGCGTCTAGACCGTCTGTCATCAGCTCTAAGCTGTTTGGCAGTTCTGAATCTATCCGATCCTGTAGGTAAGTCTATCCCATAAAGAGATATTCTCTTAACAGGTTGGGGGATTGAATCCCACCTTGTTGATTCTCATGATATTGACATCACTTCTTTACCTTTTGGGTACTGAACATTTTCACGTTCTTCCTGTTTCTCTGAAATAGTTAATTCTTTAAACTTTCTCTCTTGTTCTCTGAACATAGAGGCCATCTCTCTTGTGAGAGTGTCTGGTAAATGATTGTTGACACCTGCAATGTGTTCAACATCATAGTTAAATTGGTTAAACCAATTCTGCCATCTTATCAGGCGTCCCTTTGACATAGTCCTGTCAAAAGTATATTTCTTAAAACCCAAGAAATGTTTACAATTAGTTCGTATTAAAAATCTATTTCCTAAATATATTTCACAATTGAAAATAGTATTTTTAATTGCAAGAATCTCCTTTTCTATAACTGTATAATTTAATTCATGAACCTTGAATTTACCGCTACAATATCTGCAAACACTTTCTCTGTTAGTATTTACATTTTTACATTTAAGTATTCCAGCCCAGAATTTATCTGAAGCATCAGTTTCTAAAATGATAAAATCATTTTCCTCTGGTAATTTTAACTTAGGTAAATCAGTACATAGATCTTTTAACCTTTTTATGATAATTTCATCTTCTTTAACGAAATTTCATTTACCTTTCTTCAATTTGTATAACACTCCAGAAGCTTCTGCAACTTGTGGAATATAATCTCTAACATAGTTAATACATCCTAAAAATCTCTGCAACATCTTAACATCTTGCATTGAGTTAGGAAAAGCATGTATTTTTTCAATAACATGATTTTGCATAGAAATTTCTCCTTTTTCTATGTTTAATCCTAAAAATTCAATCTTATCTCGACACATGAAAACCTTCTTTTTTCCTAAGATGATTCCATGCTTAATAATTTTATCTGCCACCAAATTCAAATGAATAAGGTGTTCTTTCTTAGTCTTTGAAAAAACTAAGATGTCATCTATATAAACTGATACAAATTCAGCTAAATCTAAGAAGATTTCATCCATTCTTCTCTGGAATATATTTGGGGCATTTTTGAGACCGAAAGGCATTACTAACCATTCGTACTATCCCATAGGTGTACTGAAAGCTATATATTCTATACTTTCAGGGGCCATCTTTATCTGCCAATATCCACTTTTGCAGTCAAGTTTGCTAAACCAACTACATCCTTTGATACGGCTGATTAACAATTCTTTCTTTGGTAGGAAATAGCTATCTGGCTGAGTTATGTCATTTAACTTTTTGTAGTTAATGACAATTTGAGCTTTACCTCTAGTAATTTAGCATGATTCCTTACACAAAATGCTGGACTACTATGTGGGCTTATACTTTTTCTGATTATACCCAGTTTCAGTTGATCTCTTAACTGATTATGAAATTCTATTCTGTCTTCTTCATTATAAGACATTGGTTTGACTCTAATTTTAATATTAGGGTCTATTATTTTTAATCGACATTCTGCTTTGTCGTTGTTCCATAACTTCAGTGGTTCTTCACTAATGTTATTTTCTAGCTTATTTTTGATTTCTTCTAATGAAATCTGTTTCTTTTTATTAAGACTGATGGTCTTAATATTTTCATTAATTAGATTATAGAATTCTTCTTCATCTTTCTGTGATTGTTCTTCAGTAACTTCAAAAGTTAATAATTCATCAAAATCATTTTCTTTGATTTCTAATTCTTCAGAGATGTTTACTAATTCTCTTAAAGGAATTTTATTATTTTGTTCTTTTACTATGGTTCCACCACGCTTAGCAGGTGAACTCTGATGCTTTTTTTGGAGTTGTAGGAAACCATCATTAACAATACTATAAGCTTGTTTAAGCCTTTCAGTATATAGTATACCATATCATTTTTTTTAAGACTTAAGGTATCTTGACATTGTGCAAATGGAGAATACTTAAGTAGGAAATCATTACCTATAAGTATATCTGAATTATGTCCGGTGGACATCCATAATGTATCAATAGTGAAGGTTCCTCCTCCAATCTTGACATCAATGTTTGATGCATATGTATCAAACTTAATATCTTTTCCATCAGCGGTGGTGCCGATGATTCCAGACTTTGATTTCTTCCAAAGTTCTGTCGGGATGGCATTTGGTAGTGCCATACTGATTCCTGATCCACTGTCAACATAAGCATGTAAATGATATTCATAATATCCTTTAAACTTGAATTGACAATTTATTTATGTACTATGAGGACTATTACTAATAGCTTTGACTGGAGCTATTTCTTGGATCTAACTAGATGATTCTTCTAGTTCATCTTCCTTAGACAAAGATATCTTCTTTGCTTTTTTTGTAATATCCATAATAGGACTAATGGGTGAATTCTTACCTGAATTCATCTTTTCTTGATGTTCGTCCTAGTCTTCATATATAAGATGAGCAATATCATGTTCTCCTGAAAGTTTTCGCGCTACTGCGATAAGACATTCTAAATGATAATTAGTATTACAATCTTTACAACTGTAATTTTCTTCTTGACACCATGTCTTGCAAAAGTCACATTTATGCTTTCCTTGAGGACATAAGAAGCTTAGGTTTAAAAAGTGAGACAATAAGAGAAGTTATTGCAAAAAGGAAAACAAGAAAGAAACTATATTACTTCATAAATTTGTTACAGACCTCGGGGACTCCTTACTTCCTAGACTCTGAGAAACTACTCACTCATCCTATCTGCTACTACTCCGCTCTACTGGGTTTTTTCTATATCTCAAATGAGACTTCTCCTCTGCTTATATAGGTCACGGACCTTAAACCATTACAAACTATGGAATAATCTTTGAGTGACACGCAGGTTCACTTTTTCAAAAGTTATTCCCACTGATCGACTACGGACCCTACTACAGATTGGAGATGCGCACAAACCATGCACTACACCAACTTTTATGGACAGCTGTCCAACTTTATTTATTACGGAGGAATCAAATGAGATAGACTAGTCCCATGATATTCCGTTTACAAAGTAAGTGGACTACTTTTATGACAAGTGTCCCACTTTTTCCACTGACGATGCTACTTTTCCATCACGTTGATTAGATTCTCTTCTTGCACTGAGTCTACATTATATTTGATGTCAGTGTCGATATAATGGTCATCACATGAGTGATTCCATTCTGCACGAAAGGTAACCAGCTCATCATCTGGCATCAACCTTTCGTCATCCTTCGTCATTTCCTCTAGAATTCACTGGACTTTTTTGCTGGCATCCACGATTTCATTATACATCTGATTGTACATACAGCTGTGTCTTAGCATTAATAATTGTGCTGACTCAATTATTAACAGCTCACTTTCAGCTATTACCATTTTAGGACTGGTTTATAGCTTGAACATAAAGTTATCTATGCTAAATGCATGAACAACATCCATGTTTACAGGTTCCTATTCTTCTACATCTGCAACTTCAGGTTCCACTTCCCAAGATTTGTGATAACTGATTCTTACATGATGTTTACCAGGAATCAGTTTAGTCAGGCCATCTTCCTGAATCCATTCTGGGATGATCGATGTGACCTCCATTTTCAGATTACCATGATGATAACCTAAATTCTTTACAACATTCTTGAGAATTACAGGGAAACCCTCGAGATCTTTAATACTATCAGAAAACAGTATCTTGATAAAACCACCAGAGCTTCTACAACTGATTAAACTATGGTTTAACCATTACCTAGTTCATTCTTTCAATGTCTCCATTGATGACCTTGAGATGATTAGGCCATACTGATGCTTGATCAATCATTTGATTGTAAAAATACAACCAATTTTTTGCAGTCATGGAGGATGTTTCTATCTTGCACATTTCAAGATTAGATAAAAATTTAATACTTTCAGGAGTATTAATACCCTCCTGTTTCTTTTTACCCTTGGTCTGGGAATCCAGCAAGGTTGTTACAGTGTCTAAAGCTTGTGCTTTATTGACTGTCTTGGATTCTGATTTTGATCTGTTTGTCTGAGACTTCAGACTTTCAATATCATTTAATCGCTCAGTAAGAATCTTCATAGCGATTAAGAATCCCATATTTCTGCATATGTAGTTACTCCAGATTGCATCTAGAATAAGCTTATCATCATACTTTAATGTACGATAAGCCTTATATCTTTCAATACTGTTTGGTAATTCATATCTGTATAGATATACAGTTTTTACCTTAGTGGTTCTTGAATCCACAGATAATTCCTTGTTTTGTGAAGAACTATTTTGACCTTTCGGCTTTGGCTGCTTTTTAGGTAGTTCAGATTTCTCTTCAGAAATTTGTAAGTTTGTCAACTTGTTTTGTCCTTACTTTATCATGAAGGCCATTCTCTGGTTAAGGCATCAGGTAGAGAATTTATGTTACCTGCAATATATTCGACAACATAATCGAACTGTGAGAACTAGTTTTGCCATCGGATTAATCTGCCTTTAGCCATAGTCCTGTCAAAACTATATTTTTTAAAGCTGACAAAATACTTGCAGTCAGTTCTAATTAAAAACTTCTTATTAAGAAATATTTCACAATTAAAAATTATGTTCTTGATTGCTACAACTTTCTTTTCAACAACATAATTTAATTCATGCTTCTTGAAAGCTCCTGAGCAGTACCTGCACAATCTTTCACAATTTTTGTTAATTCTTTTAAATTTTAGAATATCTGCCCAATAATTGTCAGAGCCATCTATTTCTAAAATAATAAAATCTTCTTCTTCAGGTAAACTTAACTTAGGAAGATTTTTACATAAATCTTTAATTCTTTGAATCCTTAATTCATCTTCTCTAAAAAAGGACCAGTTGTTTTTCTTGAGTTTTGTAAATAAAACTCCTGTTATTTATGAGATTTTAGGTAAATAATCTCTAACATAATTTACACAACCTAAAAACGTTTGTAATGATTTTGCATCTTGCATTCTATTAGGAAACATATTAATTTTACTAATAATATGATCCTGCATTTTTATTTCACCATGCTCGATATCTAGTCCCAAGAATTCTATCTTTTCTTGAGCCATAAATATTTTCTTCTTGCCAAGTATAATTCCAAGCTGAATTATACAATTTGCTACTTCATCTAAATGCTTTAGATGTTCGTTTTTATTTCTGGAAAAGACCAGAATATGATCTACATAGACATAGCAATAATCTGCAATGTCTTTGAATATCTCGTCCATTCTGCACTGAAATATGTTAGGCGCATTTTTCAATCCAAAAGGCATTACTAGTCATTCGTATTATCCTTGTGGCATACTGAAAGCTGTGTATGGGATGCTTTCTTTAGCCATTTTTATTTGCCAATATCCAGACTTACAGTCTAGTTTTGAGAACCAGGAACAACCTTTGATTCTGTTGATCAGTAGTTCCTTTTTTGGTAAGAAGTATCTATCTGGTACCGTTATGTCATTTAACTTTTTATAGTTAATTACAATCTTAGCTTTTCCTCTAGTAATTTTTGAATGATTTCTTACACAAAAAACTGGGCTCGAATGAGGGCTAAGGCGTTTCCCTATTATCCCTAATTCTAATTGATCTTTGAGTTGCTTTTCAAACTCAATTCTATCTTCTTCAGTATAATTCATTGGTTTTACCCTAATCTTCGTTTTAGGGTTTATTATCTGAAATTTACATTCTACTTTATCTTTTTCCCAAAGCTTAAGGGGATTTTCCACAATATTATTGCTAAATTTTTTCTTAATATCTTCTAGAGTAGATGTAGCTTTCTTAGCTTCTCTAACTCTTTTCATATTTTCCATGATTTTATCATTAACGAAGTTAATGAATTCTTCTTCTAGATTAGAATAGTCTTCTTCTTGATTAGGATAGACTATTTCTTCTGGTTTTAGTATTTCGTTGAAATCTTTTTCAGTAATTTTGAATTCTTTTGATTGAGAGACTATTTCTCTAATCAGAATTTTCTTTTTCTTCTATGGTCCCACCATGCTTTGCAGTAGAACTCTGATGCTTGATTTTATTTATTATAAAACCGTCTGATACAATATTGTAGGCTTGCTTAACTCGAGCAGTATAGTATGTTAATCCGTCAATTCCTTTTAAAGACGTACTATCTTTATATTGACTGAAAGGACTATTTTTTAATAGAAAATCATTTCCTAATAAAACGTCACAACCATGGTCTTTACCTTGCCATATTATATCTATTAAAAATGGTCTGGCACCAATTTCAATAGGTATATTCTCTGCATATGTACTGAATGTAATCTCAGTGCCATCTGCTATAGTACCACTGATCTTTTTACCAGTAGTCTTCCATAAATGCTGAGGAATAGCATTTGGTAATGCATGTAAATGATATGGAAAATAACCTTTAAATTTCCATTTTGTACTAATATATGTGCTATTAGGGCTTGTACTAATAGCTTTAATATCAGATTTATGGTATTCTTCAATCCAACTATCTGAACTTTCTCTTTTTTCTAATGCAGTATTTTCTTCATTAGAATTTTGAGGACTTTCTTTTGGACTTTTCTTCTTCTGCAGATATTCTTCCCAATCTTCATAAATTGGTTTATCAATTTGTGGATTCTTTGTTAGTTTCCTTGCCACTGCAATAAAACATTCTAAATGATAATTCATTCCACATTCTATACAAGAATAATTTGTTATATCGCAATATGTTTTACAGAAATCACACATCGCTCTTTCTTGTTGAACTACTTCAAATTTACACTTATGTGATTTGTCTGTTTCACATAATGGTTTCTTTCTAAAACTTAATGGATCTTCTATTTTCCAATTTGTTATCTTAAGAGTTTTTAACTCTTCTTGTTGATCATCTTCTGAACTTGTTTCAGTTAATGATTCTATTGAATATACTGAAGTTTCATCTTCACTAAGACATACTTCAAATCCTTTGTTATTTGCCTGAGAAATAACTTCATTCCATTCTTTAAATAATATCTTATTATTCTCTTTCTTTTTCTTTGGGCATTCATTAGCACAATGTTCTATTTCTTGACATAACCAACATTTATACCTCTTTTCACTTTTTCAACTTGTTTTGCCCTTCCTTTATCATGAAGGCCATTTCTCTGGTTAAGACGTCAGGTAGAGAATTTCTGTTACCTGCAATATGTTCAACAACATAATTGAACTATGAGAACGAGTTTTGCCATCGGATTAATCTACCTTTAGTCATAGTCCTGTCAAAACTAGACTTAGCCCTACAATACAGATAGCCTTTTGATTTATCTAATAGTAGAAGTATAGTCCTTAACTTGCTTTATCGACTTAATCTGGTACACGTAAATAGCAGTGACTCTTATGTTCAGACCTCAGGGACTCCTTACTTCCTAGACTCTAAGAAACTACTCACTCATCCTATCTGCTACTACTCCGCTCTATCAGGGTTTTTCTATATCTCAAATGAGACTTCTCCTCTGCTTATATAGGTCACGGACGTCAAACCATTACAAACTATGGAATAATCTTTGAGTGACACGCAAGTTCACTTTTTCAAAAGTTATTCCCACTGATCGACTACGGACCCTACTAAAGATTGGAGATGCGCACAAACCACGCACTACACCAACTTTTATGGACAGCTGTCCAACTTTATTTATTACGGAGGAATCAAATGAGACAGACTAGTTCCATGATATTCTGTTTACAAAGTGGACTACTTTTATGACAAGTGTCCCACTTTTTCCACTGATGATGCTACTTTTCCATCACGTTGATTAGATTCTCTTCGTGCACTGAGTCTAGGTTATAATTGATGTCAGTGTCAACATAATGGTCATCACATGAGTGATTCCATTCTGCACGAAAGGTAACCAGCTCATCATCTGGCATCAACCTTTCGTCATCCTTCGTCATTTCCTCTAGAATTCACTGGACTTTTTTGCTGGCATCCACGATTTCATTATACATCTGATTGTACATACAGCTGTGTCTTAGCATTAATAATTGTGCTGACTCAATTATTAACAGCTCACTTTCAGCTATTACCATTTTAGGACTGGTTTATAGCTTGAACATAAAGTTATCTATGCTGAATACATGAATAACATCTATGTTTATAGGTTCTTATTATGCTGCGTCTGCAACTTCAGGTTCCACTTCCCAAGATTTATGATAACTGATTCTTATATGGTGCTTACCAGGAATCAGTTTGGTCAGGGCATTTTCCTAAATCCGTTCTGGGATGATCGATGTGATCTTCATTTTCAGATTACCATGATGATAACCTAAATTCTTTACAACATTCTTGAGAATTACAGGGAAACCCTCAAGATCTTTAATACTGTCAGAAAATAGTATCTTGATAAAACCATTTTCGAATAACCAGAGCTTCTTCAACTGATTAAGCTGTGGTTCAATCATTACTTGGTTCATTCCTTCAATGTCGCCATTGATGACTTTGAGATGATTAGGGCATACTGATGCTCGATCAATCACTTGATTGTACAAATACAACCAATTTTCTGTAGTCATGGAGGACATTTCTATCCTGCACATTTCAAGACTAGTTAAGAATTTAATACTTTCAGGAGTAATGATACCCTCCTATTTCTTTTTACCCTTGGTCTGGGAATCCAGCAAGGTTGTTACAGTGTCTAAAGCTTGTGCTTTATCGACTGTCTTGGATTATGATTTTGATCTGTTTGTCTGAGACTTCAGACTTTCAGTATCATTTAATTGCTAAGTAAGAATCTTCATAGCGATTAAGAATCCCATATTTCTGTGTATGCAGTTACTTCAGATTGTATCTAGAATAAGCTTATCATCATACTTTAATGTACGATAAGTCATATCTTTCAACAATGTCTGGTAATTCATATCTGTATAGATATATGGTTTTTACCTTAGTGGTTCTTGAATCCACTGGTAATTCCTTGTTTTGTGAAGAACTATTTTGACCTTTCGGCTTTGGCTGCTTCTTAGGCAGTTCAGATTTCTCTTAAGAAATTTACAAGTTTTTCAACTTGTATTGTCCTTCCTTTATCATGAAGGCCATTTCTCTGGTTAAGGCGTCAGGTAGAGAATTTCTCTTACCTGCAATATGTTTGACAACATAATTGAACTGTGAGAACCAGTTTTTCCATCGAATTAATCTGCCTTTAGCGATAGTCCTATCAAAACTATGTTTTTTAAAGCTGACAAAATACTTGCCGTCAGTTCTAATTAAAAACTTCTTAGTAAGAAATATTTCACAATTAAAAATTGTTTTCTTGATTGCTAGAACTTCCTTTTCAGCAACAACATAATTTAATTCATGCTTCTTGAAAGCTCCTGAGTAGTACCTGCACAATCTTTCACAATTTTTGTTAATCCTTTTACATTTTAGAATACCTGCCCAATAATTGTTAGAGGCATCTGTTTCTAAAATAATAAAATCTTCTTCCTCAGGTAAACTTAACTTAGGAAGATTTTTACATAAATCTTTAATTCTTTGAATCCTTACTTCATCTTCTCTGAAAAAGGACCCATTGTTTTTCTTGAGTTTTGTAAATAAAACTCCTGTTATTTCTGAGATTTTAGGTAAATAATCCCTAACATAATTTACACAACCTAAAAACCTTTGTAATGATTTTGCATCTTGCATTCTATTAGGAAACATATTAATTTTACTAATAATATGATCTGGCATTTTTATTTCACCATGTTCGATATCTAGTCCCAAGAATTCTATCTTTTCTTGAGCCATAAATATTTTCTTTTTGCCAAATATAATTTCATGCTGAATTATACGATTTGCTACTTCATCTAAATGCTTTAGATGTTCATTTTTATTTTTGTAAAAGACCAGAATATCATCTAGATAGACAGAGCAATAATCTGCAATGTCTTTGAATATCTCGTCCATTTTACGCTGAAATATGTTAGGCGCATTTTTCAATCCAAAAGGCATTACTAGCCATTCGTATTGTCCTTGTGGTAAACTGAAAGCTGCGTATGGAATGCTTTCTTTAGCCATTTATATTTGCCAATATCCAGACTTACAGTCTAGTTTGGAAAACCAGGAACAACCTTTAATTCTACTAATTAGTAGTTCCTTTTTTGGTAAGAAGTACCCATCTGGTACTGTAATGTCATTTAACTTTTTATAGTTAATTAAAATCCTAGCTTTTCCTCTAGTAATTTCAGAATGATTTCTTACACAAAAAGCTGGGCTCGAATGAGGGCTAAGGCTTTTCCTTATTATCCCTAATTCTAATTGATCTTTGAGTTGGTTTTCAAACTCAATTCTATCTTCTTCAGTATAATTCATTGGTTTTACCCTAATCTTCGTTTTAGGGTCTATTATCTGAAGTTTACATTCTACTTTATCTTTTTCCCAAAGCTTAAGGGGATTTTCCACAATATTATTGCTAAGTTTTTTCTTAATATCTTCTAGAGTAGGTGTAGCTTTCTTAGCTTCTCTAACTCTTTTCATATTTTCCATGATTTTATCATTAACTAAGTTAATGAATTCTTCTTCTAGATCAGAATAGTCTTTTTCTTGATTAGGATAGACTATTTCTTCTGGTTCTAGTAATTCGTTGAAATCTTTTTCAGTAATTTCGAATTCTTTTGATTGAGAGACTATTTCTCTAATCAGAATTTTCTTTTTTTTAAATTTTTCTTCTATGGTCCCACCACGCTTCGCAGTAGAACTCTGATTCTTGATTTTATTTATTATAAAACTATCTGATACAATACTTTAGGCTTGCTTAACTCTAGCAGTATAGTATGTTAATCCATCAGTTCCTTGTAAAGACATACTATCTTTATATTGACTGAAAGGACTATGTTTTAATAGAAAATCATTTCCTAAAAAAATGTCACAACCATGGTCTTTAGCTTGCCATATTATATCTATTAAAAATGGTCTGCCACCAATTTCAATAGGTATATTCTCTGCATATGTACTGAATTTAATCTCAGTACCATCTGCTGTAGTACCACTGATCTTTTTACCAGTAGTCTTCCATAAATGTTGAGGAATAGCTTTTGGTAATGCTATACTGAAACCTGCACCATTGTCAATGTATGCATGTAAATGATATGGAAAATAACCTTTAAATTTCCATTTTGTACTAATATATGTGCTATTAGGGCTTGTACTAATAGCTTTAATATCAGATTGATGGTATTCTTCAATCCAACTATTTGAACTTTCTCCTTTTTCTAATGCAGTATTTTCTTCATTAGAATTTCGAGGACTTTCTTTTGGACTTTTCTGCTTCTGCAGATATTCTTCCCAATCTTAATAAATTGGCTTATCAATTTGTGGATTCTTTGTTAGTTTTCTTGCCACTGCAATAAAACATTCTAATTGATAATTCATTCCACATTCTATACAAGAATAATTTGTTATATCACAATATGTTTTACAGAAATCACACATTGCTCTTTCTTGTTGAACTACTTCAAATTTACACTTATGTGATTTGTCTGTTTCAGATAATGGTTTCTTTCTAAAACTTAATGGATCTTCTATTTTCCAATTTGTTATCTTAAGAGTTTTTAACTCTTCTTGTTGATCATCTTCTGAACTTGTTTCAGTTAATGATTCTATTGAATATACTGAAGTTTCATCTTCACTAAGACATACTTCAAATCCTTTGTTATTTGCCTGAGAAATAACTTCATTCCATTCTTCGAATAATATTTTATTATTCTCTTTCTTTTTCTTAGGGCATTCATTAGCATAATGTCCTATTTCTTGACATAACCAACAGTTACACTTCTTTTCACTTTTTGCTTTGTCTGTAAATGTAGATTTTCTAAAATATCTTTTCTTATGATATTTTGGTTTTTCTCTTTTATTGAAATTTCTTGATTTTCTGAACTTCAATCTTTTATACTTTTTAAAGTATTTTTTCCGTTTTTCTTTGACTTCATGACAACCCCATTGTGTTGCCATGTCCGTAATTTCATAACAGAAATTAGATGAACCTTTCATCTATTTTCTGGCTTACTTAGCCATTTTATTTTTAATACAAACTTCTTGGAAATGTTCTTGACATCTCTGAACAATTTCTCCAAGAGTGTTCCATTTTAAAGGCTTGTCTTTAACAGTCCTTTTTATTTCTTCATTCCACGGTGGTGGAAGTTTATCTACAAACATTTCTTTATACATTGCGTCGTTGCTTGCATCGCTACATGTATAGAAATATTTTTCAAATTCACAGACATAGTTATCAAAGTATTTTAAATTACAAATACTCAGATTAACTAAGTTCTTCTTTGCTATTTTCTTCTTTGTATCTCCTATTTTGCTTGTATCTCTGCAAAATACTTGATAGAAAGGTATGCAAAGTCTTCTGTATTTTTACTAGTAGATATATGTTTTTTGAATTCTGTATATGCTACTGTATTTTGTTTAAACTGATTAAACCAGTCTTTCGCAATTCCTCTAAGAGTCATTTCATAATACTCTTGAGCTACTTCATTACTCCAGCTTGCTCCAATGGTTGAAGCTGTAATATTCATTGCAGCAGTCCAATCTTGGATTGCTCTTTTTCTATTTGCTAGACAGTCTAAGTCTAACCAAGTTCTTACACGTGTTATTACACTTGTTTCTTTACTTTTTGGAGTAAATACAATTGTATTTTTCTCATTTCTTTTACCTGTTGGTAAGGGTCCTGTTTTACAGTAATCTTTATTTTCTCTAATTACCGTTGTAGGATTATTTATAACATTTGTAATGTTAGTGGGAGATAGGTTTTTTAAAGGTACATCTTCCTGCATAACAGTAGATTCTCCTTCTTCATCTACTATTGCTTTTAGATCTTTTGATCTTTCGATAGATAATTCTTGTATTCTTTTAATAGACTAATTTAGTCTTTCTACATTGTTTGTAGTGTAGAATTCTTGTTCTAAATCTTTTAATATTTCTTGCCTAAACATTTTTATATTTTCAGATTCTTGTTCAAGATCTGATTCACATATTCTTGAAGATCTTTCTTCATCATAGAGCTTAGATTTTCCAAATCTAAGACTTATACCACCATATTTGTCTTCATATATTCCAGTTATCTCAATGGATTCTTCTATCTTTTTATTTCCTTTGAATTTTCATTTGTCAGGAAATGTTACATCATTTCAATGTATAGCTTTTGGCATATACGTATGGTTTATCGGATGGCTCTGTAATAACGTTGTTATTCCAGGATTAGCTTTTATCTTTGTATGAGGTGCTACTCTTGTTTTCATTAATCTGTAATAGATCTTATATTCTATTGCTAAGATCTTTACATGTTCCTTCATACCTGTTCCATCAGTCTTTATCATTAGTCTGAGAAAACTTGCTGCATTATCTAGATGTGTTGTGTAATCCGGTATACAGTTGAAATAAGCAGTTTATGTATTCAAACTTACTTGCACAACTCCTAATAAAGATTTTTCAAAAACTTCAGCTCTGTCGTCTCTTAAGACACAGATCATCAAAGCTCCTAAATCTTTTCGTGCTAACAGTTTGAAGGCTATCTGTATTGCTCCTATGTGCATATACTTATATCCTTCTTTTTATGCTTCTGAAACACATTCTTTTGTTATCAACATAAAGTCTGTCTGACCTTTTGTTGTAGGAATTGTAAATTCAATTCTTCTAAATCGATTTTTTGATATTGAATCAAATGTTCCTATCTTGTATATTTGTTTGAAATTGAATTCTGGAATTTTTAATCCTTCAAATTCATTTCAATTTCTGATAACTCAAATTCTTCTAGGTTCTAAATACTCATTCCTAGAGAGGAATTTGATCTAAACATCTTTGGTGTTGGATTTTCCAAAGTTAAGCTTTAAACATTTTAACGTTTTCTTTACGTTTCTCTTTCCATTTAACCTTTAATGGTTGATTAACAGGTTTAAATCCTATTTTTTTTCTATTACTGTTGTGGGAACAGTAATTCTTGTTGCAACCTCTTTTGCAAGTTGTTCTTCATTTATTACAGTTGTTGGAACTGTAATCCTATTAGAAATACTTGCTATCAAATGATCTTCATTTACTGCTGGTATTATAATTCTCCTAGATATATTTCTTGCTAGGTTTTCTTCATTTAAAGTATCAGATTTTTCTAGTAATTCTGATATTTTATGTTGAATGTCCTGAGACATTTTATTTGATTGTTTAAGTTGTTCGCTTAAACTTTTTAATCCTGCTATTTTCCAATTATTCTGATGGATAATGGATATAGTGTTTTTGTTGGCACTGGGTTTTGCTGATTTAAAACCAGTTGCTTCAGTATCTTCTTCAGATACTAAAGTTATAGTATGAGAATCAAAGTGGAAACTCATATTAACTTGTTTATCCTTTGGATCAAATGATTTATTTCTTGCTGAATATGCAAAACTTGTTTTGCTACAGTTTCTATTGATTAAGCTAACCTTTCAGTTTTTACTTCTATTTGTTTTGGGTTATCTGGATCTATCTCTAGAGTTTTTACTATTCTTTCAATCTCTTGGGTTTTTAGATCTAGATTTCTCAAAACTTCTTGTTTATTTTTATTATCAAATTCGGTAAGAATTTCTGATAATATTTGTTGTTGATTTAGCAATTTTTCTAACTTTCTTTCTAGGTTAGAATTTGCTGGTTTTGATTGTAGATAATCTAATTTCTTAGATATCTGTTCTAGTTCTTTAATAATTTCAACCTTGTTTAAATTTCTACTTTAGAAACTAACCGTTTAAGTTGAGTTTCTAATTTGTCGTAAGACTTTTGCTGATTTGTGTTTAACAGATCTATTTTATCTGAAATTGTGTTATATTTTTTGGATTTTATGTTTTTCTTAAATAGATGCTTAAAGTAATTTAATGTATATATTACGTGATTTATAATTCTACTAAGATAAAAACTTACTTTACTACTATTAGCTTCTTGATCACTAATATGACTGCAATGATAACACGGTTTGCTTTTAAACACACAATATTTATCTAAACTATACTTATTAATACTACTCATTAAAAATAGTGCACGGCTCAGAAGGATCACAATCCCTGAGTTAGGCTGTTTTAATGGCAATTTCCTGTTTATGTTCCTAGAATCGTTATAGGCTCTGATACCATTTTGAGGGGGGACTTTTAAATAAAGGGGGAATTTTAAATAAGACACTCATAACAGTATTTGGCTACTATAGCTAATATTAATACGAGTAAAAACACAGAGAAAACAAACAATATTTCTTCAACAATCACTGGCATATGGATTGATTTAAGTAATTTATGAAAATATCTAGAAAGCTTAGAGTATGAGACTAGACTTGTAAATGAAGTGTTATAGGCCCACCTTGCTTTCGCTTGATGCACTTCCTTCTCTCTGTAACCTTAGACCAGGAAACTGTTCATCGCTTTGTATCTAATTAACCCTGGTGGTCATCAGTTGGATCAAATCGAAAGATCAATGCTTCAAAGCTAGCCTTGGTCGGTAGTCAACATCCAAAATGGCCACCTGCCTACAGGAACAGACTGGAGTCACTACTGCGTCGGCTCACCTTTCACAACGATTCAACCTACACAAACTCTTATGCTACATTGGAACCAGAACTTGGTTTACACAGTATGGACTTAAGCGAGACAATAAGAGAAGTTGTTGCAAAAAAGAAAACAAGAAAGAAAATATATTACTTCATAAATTTGTTATAGACCTCAGGGAATCCTTACTTCCTAGAGTCTGAGAAACTACTCATCCTATCGACTACTACTATGCTCTGTCGGGTTTTTTATATATCTCAAATGAGACTTCTTCTCTACTTATATAGGCCGTGGATCTCAAACCATTACAAACTATGGAATAATCTTGGAGTGACACATGGGTTCACTTTTTCAAAAGTTATTCACACTGATCGACTACGGACCGTATTATAGGTTGGAGATGCGCACAAACCATGCACTACACCAAATTTTATGGACAACTGCCCAACTTTATTTATTACGGAGGAATCAAATGAGACAGACTGATACAATACTAGTCCGCCACCAATTTCAATAGGTATATTCTCTGCATATGTACTGAATGTAATCTCAGTACCATCTGCTATAGTACCACTGATCTTTTTACTAGTAGTCTTCCATAAATTCTGAGGAATAGCATTGGTAATGCTATATTGAAACCTACACCATTGTCAATGTATGCATGTAATTTTCTTCGGTTAGTCTCTTGACCGTTGGCACTTTAATTTTGAAAAATAAATTTTTTTTGTTACCGTTATTTCTTCGGGTAAAATTTTCTAACCGTTGAAGCTTCCCGTGCAACCGTTGCCTCTCCATTTCTTTCTATTTATTGAACTTCCCCTTCCCACTTCTTTCATTATTTATCTCAAATCCAATTGATGAGCAGTTGAAACACTGTGAAACATGTTTTGGATAATTTTTTTGTAAAATAGTGTGTTAAGGATTTCATGTTTTAATAAATTTTCAATTATTTTTGCATTTTCGTGTCTTCTTTTCTCAAATTCATTCCTCAGAAGCAGGAAGTGATCTCATTATTCTTGTAAACCCTTTGTGCATATTTTCACGATGGCCACTGAGGATGAATTTGCTCAGTCCCTTTTTGCTTCCGAAGAAGAAATTAAAGCTGCCATTTTAGCTGCTACACCTATCCAAGAAGCTCAAGATTCTGATACAACTAAGAAAAGAAGAGAACTCAGAGGATTCTATTAACAACAAACTTTCTCTTGCCCTTCTTTCAGATTTATTTATTCGAACGCTGGAGGCTCGTAACTCTGATCTTTTGCTCCAATTTGATCAACAACGTAGAAAATACACTGAATTGGATCATATGACTTCTCTCTTACAATCTAAAAAATTTCAGTGGAAGAAATAGGGGGAATCTGTTGCCAATGCGCGTTCTAGAGGTGAATGTGAGATCGAGATTTTGAAAGATGCTTTAGCTCATCAATCTGCCCAGGTTAAATCTGCGCAGACTCAAATTGATCAGCTTGAAAATATCCAATCTCACTCCCCTTTAAATCGCCCTCTTCCTGCTAGTGAATTCGTAGATTTTGCAAAAGTCTTCAACGAGTTTGTCTCTGCTTCTAACTCTCGCCAGGCTCTACTGGATTCAAAGTTGGATGCTCTAGACTCCCACATTTTATCTTCTCTTGCTCAGGCTTCTGGGTCGCGCCCCTCTTTTCCAGTGGATCACGGCTTGTCTGAGGATAGTCATGGCGCTTCTGGTCTCGCTATCGCCTTTGCAAACCCTGTCGTCATTCTTCCTGTTGTTCCTCAAGTTACTATGGCCCCTGGCAACACTCCTATGGTCCCTGGTGATGCATCACCTGGTAATGCTTATTCGGCTCCCTCGGGTCTTGGGAATGTTTTCTCAGCGCCTTCGATTCTGGCATTTTTCTCCATCGATCATGTTTTTCTTGCAATCAATATTTACCCTGCGACCGATGGTCTTCCTACGGCTAATATTAACACTACGATTAACATTAACCCGATGACTAAGTTGTTTGCCAATTCTTTGGCTCGCGACCCTGCCACGGTTGGTATTTTTAATGGTAGCATTAATAATAATATTAATAATAATAATAATAATAATAATAATAATAATAATAATAATAATATTATTATTATTATTAATATTAATAGTAATATAAATATTAATAATGTTGTTAATGATAATATTAATATTAGTGATAATACTAATATTAATGCTACTAATATTAATACAAATTCGAACCCGAATACTCATAATGCTTTTTTGAGTAATAAAAACAGACTTAGTTGTACTGCTGGTGTTGCCAGTACATTCCTTTATGGCTTATACAACTGCCCATGAACAAGTTTTTTAAAAACAAATAGCAGAGCAGTTACAATTAGGAATTATCAGACCCAGCACGAGCCTTCATAGTAGCCCAGCGTTTGTTGTCGAAAAACATAGTGAAATAGTTAGAGGCAAAGCCAGGATTGTCATTAACTATAAACAATTGAATGAACAGACAATAGAAGACGGTTACTTCATTCCTCATGTGCAACAACTAATTCCTAAGTTATGTCATGCCAGGTGGTTTTCAAAGTTTGATGCCAAAAGTGGATTCTGGCAAATAAAGATGAAAGAAGACAGCATACCTTTGACTGCCTTCTCAACCCCCCAAGGCCAGTATGAATGGCTAGTGATGCCTTTCGGTCTCAAGAACACCCCAAATATATTTTAAAGGCATATGGATAAAATATTTAGGGACTACTCTGATTTTATTGCTGTTTATATTGACGACATGTTAGTAGTTAGAAAAACCAGAGAAGAACACCTAAAACATTTGAGTATCTTTGTGAATCTCATAAAAGACCATGGAATAATTCTAGGAAGAAACAAGATCTATATGGTCTATAATGAGATAGATTTCCTTGGCCTTTAGATAAAGAATGGTTCTGTAAAAATGCAGGATCATATAGGAAACAAAATTGCTAATGACTTCCCAGATAGGATAATTGATAAAAAACAGTTACAAAGATTTCTTGGAACTGTCAATTATCTTAGCAGATATGTAAAAGAGTGGGCAGTTCTTACTGCATCTCTATATATTGCTTTGACTAGAAAGAAGTGGATCTTTACTGAAGATGATATCAAAGCAGTTGTAAGATTAAAACAAGCATGTACTAATTTGCCTACATTTAGTATTCCAGGATTAAATGATAAAATCATTCTAAGCACTGATGCTAGCAATGAATATTGGTCTGGAGTTGTTTCTTGCAGGCAAAAGGATATTGTTGAAGAAAAGCTTGTTACTTACATGAGTGGTAAATTCAAGGGCGCAGAGCTTAACTATGCTACCCTAGAGAAAGAATTACTTGCAATAATTAAGTCTATCAAGAAAGCTGAAATATATCTTTTAAGTGGAACTTTTGAGATTAGGACATATTCAAAATATTTTGTATCGTTCATGAAATCTTATCTTGATAAGTGTATGAGCAGGAATAGACTCATAAGGTGGCAGATGTGGTTTTCGAACTATGATTTTACTATCACACATGTTGCAGGTATTGCAAATTCTTTCCCCGACGCCCTTACTAGAGAAATGGCAAATATGGTTCGAGTAACCAAATTGTCATATGATCCATCTGATGAAAATAAAGTCAAAGGCATGGAGCATTCACATGAAATACCTTATTTAAGCAGAAGCAAGATTGGTGACAATCAGAGCTTAACGGACTTACAGGATCGAAAGATCACTGCTAGTCGCCAAACGGATCATGGCCCGATTAATGCTATGACTACCCCGGAGCAAACGACTACCGGTAAAGAGATTTCAAATCCGTTAATGGTTGGTGATTTACCAAAAATCACATTAGAAGATCTTAGACTTTCTTCTAAGACTAGCCCATTTCAAACAGCAGATGGTAAAGGCAAGTCAAGACAGTTGACAGCTGGTCTCTTGCTAAAAGAGATGTGTTCCATACAGATGAAAAAGGAATGTACTGGCAACACCAGCAGTACATCTAAGTTTGTTCCTTTGGGATCAGGGACTTACGGTAAAAAAGATAGTGGCAACACCAGCACTATCTAGTTTGGCATGCGTGGCCTTAACAAGCCACTTACTGTCGGACAAATGGCGACACATCTAGCAGCTCAGACCTCCAACAGGGTTTTTGAAGAACCCGTATTGGCTCAACAAAAGGAAAAAGGTTTAACAGCCCCTGAGAAGCTATCTAGGCAAATGGCACTCCTAAAAGAGATGCCAAAACAATAGACACAGACAAAACAGAAGCAGCAGCTACAGCAGCAGACTGTGTCTTCAGAAGCTGAGCAGTCCACCATTAATATTGGGAATGATATTTTTAAATATTATTCAAATCCAATATATAAAACTGGTAAGAAGATAGGCCAAGAAGGCTATCAACTCTTAAATAATATGCAGATTTCATTTTATAATCATGATCGTGATCTGTTCTTTAAGTGCATGAAAACATTTGCACATCTGTTAGAAGAAAGAATGAAGATCATCAACGCTGAGCCCGGATGTTCATCCAGTCAGCAGAAGAAAGAAGAGATCAGAATGTTAACTGATCCTGAATCTGCAGCAGTACCAGTTGAAAGCATGGTTCCTGAAAAATGGGAACAGTTTTATCAAGAGTTAATTAGTGGCGGTTATAACAGTGATAACATTGTTGCTACTAATGGCCCTATTGCTGGCAGTTACTTGGTAAACGTGGATGCCAGTTATCCGTGGACAAAAAGGATGTGGCTATTTGAAAATGGCTATGTCAAAAACATGATTGTTCGCATTCCTGAAGATCTGAAAGGCTTCCCAGTAGCCTTAATCTCTGCTTTCAAAGATTTACAGTCATGGCATCATAGCACAGCTCCTTGCAGAATCAAGTGTCTCTGCATCCCCTAAATGGCAGTATACCAAGGATGGAAAGATACTGATGTATCCCTGTTTCCATTATGTTCGATTAATCAAAGATCATTACTGCATTCATTATAAGGAGATTGATGTATCTTATCAGAGATCAGCGATGAATCTTCGTGCAGCAATGTTGAAGCAGTTGCCAGAGATAATCAGAAATACCAGACATAAAAGTCTGATGTATTCGGGTGACCGCTTGGTCATAGAAAATCTTCATAGGTCTGTTGCTCAAGACACAGAGTTGTTCCAGAAGATATCTCTAAGGACGATTCAGCGAATCAGTCCAGAATGTTACTACGAGCTTACCCAGCGTACTCATGAAGTTGCAGAAGACTCAGATACAGAAAAGGATGAGTATGGTTTCAGCCAACTCCGTACAAGAGAAATACTTGATACAGGAGTAGTAGAAGTCTCCGTAGATCCAACAGTACTCCAGTACCAGCGTACTCGAGCTAGCATGGAAGACTTTGATCGAATAGATCCCATGTCAGAAGATGAAGACGTCAGAAGCCAGCTGGACTATTTCAGAAGTCCACCTTGACTACATCGGGATGATGACTTGGCTAGAATAATGGGTGACGAGGTCATTGAAGCTCTCGAAAATATGCTTGATAAGTAGCATAGATGTTGATAGGATTAATTAGACCTTGGTAACCAGATTTACGTTGGTGGCTCCTGCATATACCTGTGAGTCTCCTATTTACTGCAATTTCTACAAGACTGTAACATTTGCAACAATGCTGTTTTCTGCGTACAAGAGGTGTATTCCAAAGAAAACTGAACTGAAAAGACTTTGCCTAGGAATATCTGAACTTTCAACATAACTGAGTTTTAAGAAATTTACTGATAGAATCATAAAAGACTTTAGCCAGAGTATCGTTACATCGACACAACAATACCCAGACTTATATTATTATATCTGCATATCACAACACATTTCTGATTTACATGATTACAGACTTTTCTTTATCATGTGCCTTCAACAGGAACCTGTAAAGAACTACTCCATTACTGTAAACAAATTACAAGACATTACTTACTTGGAACAACTACTAGACTTGACTCCTAGCTTTCCTTCGCGTTTCCTGATCTTGATATCCCGAAATTGATATTCCAAAAGCAATATCAATATCGGTTGCGAATGGGTTTATTTATAGCACTTGGAGGAATCTCCAAGGGGACAGATCGACAAACAACGGTCCCATGGACAACCCATGAAACACGACTCAAACGGCATCAAAGGACGTGGGGACAACCACTTTTGATCCCAAAGCAAGTGGACAAAGCGGTCCACGGAGAGGACACGTATAGCCTTTCCCGAAGCATCGAGAGGTAACCGGCTATAGCAGATAAAAAGTCGGGACATCTGTGATGTCAACCGAATCTTTTTGGACAGGAGGTGGGTCTATCACATGCGTTTGGTCAAAAGTGACCGCGTCGTAGTGATTTACAATGGGACCCAAATTATGCTTAATCAACGATCCAGGACAGATCGGATTTAGAGAAAGACACGTCTAAAGGAACAACAGTGTAAAGTAACCGACACTGCTTAAACAAGATTAATTAGTCTCTAAAAACACTTTGGAGCGAGAAGTGTGAACTGTTGAGACATAATTAATCCCTAAAGACATGCGTCTTATTTCTCGAGCATATTGTCCAAGTTGGACACTCCTTCGTCACCCATGATCCTATTACGATCATCAAAGGGATGTCTTGGACTTCCATGAGGGCTGCAACAGTAGGAGATGACGTCACCATCATCACTCATTGGATCAATCCTTTGAAGCTCTAACTCAGCATTACGCTCTTTATGCCACTGAAGGATTGTTGGATCTACTGCTACTTGGATTATACCAGTATCAAGAACTTCTCTGGTATTCCATTGATGAAGTCCATCATCACCTTGCTCTGTGTCTGAGTCTTCAGGATCCTCAGTCATTGGCTGGATCATCTAGTGATAGCAAGCGCTGCTTACAGGCTGGACTGTCTTCAAACTAATCTTCTGGAAGAGCTCGGTATCTTGAGCTATCGAATTGTGAAGATTTTCTATAAGCAATCTGTCACCTGCATACATCAAACTTTTCTTTCTTGTTTTTCTGATTAGTGCAGGGATCACATTCAGGATTGCTGCTCTCAGAGATAAATTACTTCTTTGATAAGTAACATCAATTTCCTTGGAGTGCATGCAGTACTTATCTCTGATTATTCGCACATAATGTATCGCGGGATACATTAATATCTGTCCATCTTTGTGTTTCCACTCAGGTGGTGCTGAAACAATCTTCAGTCGGACAGGTGCTTGGCAATGTTCCCATTGCTTTAAATTATGAACAGCATCAATAATAGGTTTTGGAAAACCTTTCAGATGTTCAGGTCCTTCAACTATCATATTTTTAACAAGTCCATTTTCAAAGAGCCATAATCTCTTATGAATAGGATAGCTGAAATGAACATTCACTAAGTACGAACCTGCAACAGGTCCATTGGCTGCAACTATGTCAGAATGGTCATTATAACAACCATTGATGAGTTCATCATAGAACTCTTCCCACAGATGTGGTAGCATGGTACTAACAGGAACTTCTGCAGAATCAACATCAGTCAGTTTCTTTGAAGGAACATGTTGACTGGAACTTGGTCCGGGCTCAACATTCATTAGTGACTGTCTTTCAAACAAGAACTGTGCCATTACTCTCATACATTTAAAAAATAGTTCTTTGTCCTTATTATATAAACTATTCTGCATATTATTGAGATGCTGTAAGGATTCTTGAGAAAGCTTCTTTCCTGTCAGATAAATTGGTTTTATGTGAAACAGAAAAATATCTTTACCAATTTTAATAGTTGCTTCATCCATAAGATCATGCTGTTCAGGAGCATGTTGCTGTACAGTGTTCCTCTTGGTGTCTGCAACTGGAGTCGAGTGCCTTGGTTCTACAAACCTTTTATTAGCAGAGTCGAAGATGACTTGCTGTTTTCCTCTGGAACTAGCTGGAGGTGCCGAACTGGTTTGTAATGGAGGTTTATTCAAACCACGCATTCCAAACTGGAAAGCGCTGGGATTGCCTCTTTCTTTAGATCCGAATGTGCCTGCCCCTAAAGGGACCTGCTTACTGATACTGCTGGTATTCCCAGTATCGTCCTTCTCGATCTGGATCGAGCACATCTCTTTTAGCAAGAGACCAGCTTTCAACGGGCTTGATATGTCTTTACTGTTAGCCGTTTGTGACAGACTAGCCTCAGATTTACGTCTGAGATCGTTTAATGTAACTTTAGGAAAGTTACTATCCTTCAACGGATTTGGGAAGCCTTTACCGGTAGCCGTTTGCTCCGGGCTAGCTGTAACATTCTCCAGGTTACAGTCTGTTTGACGACTCATAATAATCTAGCGATTATGTGAGTCCATTAGGCTTTTGTTATTACTAACAGTGCCCTTTTTAGAATAAGATTCCTCATGTGAGAGCTCAGAATCTTTGATTGCATCTTCAAGTGTTTTATATGACTCACTGGTGATGCGCACCATGTTAGCCATTTCCTTGGTCAAAGCATCAGGAAAAGAGTTTAGATTACCTACTATATGGGTAGCAGTAAATTCGTAATTAGCAAACCAAGTTTGCCATCTAATTAACCTGTTCTTGCTCATACAATTGTTCAAATTAGATTTCAGGGAAGTCAAGAAATACTTAGAGTCAGTACGAATTTCAAACAATCCAGAAATAAGATAGATCTCTGCTTTCTTAATGGATTTTATGATAGCTAATAACTCTTTTTCAAATGTAGCATAATTACATTCAACTCCTTTGAATTTCCTGCTACAATACATTACAAGCTTTTCGTCAAGTGTCCCTTTCTTCCTGCATGATACTACTCCAACCCAAAACTCATTGCTGGTGTCAGTACTTAAGATAATCTGGTCATTAAGTTCAGGAATACAGAAAGTAGGTAAATCCTTGCATCCCTGTTTCAGTTTAACAACAGCGTTGACATCATCAAAAGTAAACAACCACTTCTTTCTATTAAGAGCAATATACAAAGGTGCAGTTAGCATTGCCCAATGTTTGACATATCTTCTCAAGTAATTAACTGTTCTTGGGAATCTTTGTAACTGTTTCTTGTCCTGTATATGGTCTGAAAAATCTGTTAGGATTTTCTTACCTATGTGTTTTTGCATTTGTACAGAACCATTTTTAATCTTTAATCCTAGAAATTCAATTTCATTAAAAACCATGTATATCTTATTCCTACCTAAGATGATACCATGATCTTTTATCAACTTAACAAAGATGTTTAAATGCTTGATGTGTTCTTCCTTTGTTTTGCTAAAGACTAGCATATCATCAATATAGACTATGATGAACTCTAAATAATCTTTGAAGATCATGTCCATTCGTCTTTGGAACACATTGGGTGCATTTTTTAGTCCGAAAGGCATTACCAGCCATTCGTACTGTCCTTGTGGTGTAGAGAAGGCAGTAAGTGGAATACTGTCTTCTTCCATTTTCACCAGCCAAAACCCACTCTTAGCAACAAACTTAGAGAACCATTGGGCTTGACTTAACTTAGGGATCAACTGTTGTACATGTGGAATAAAGTATCCATCGCCTTTAGTTTGTTCATTCAATTGCTTATAGTTGATGACTATTCTGGGTTTACCACGAACAATCTCACTATGTTTTTCTACTATGAACGCTGGACTACTATGTAAACTTGTACTTGGTCCGATCAGTCTTAGTTTTAATTGCTCATTTATCTGCTTTGCAAATATTTGTTCATGCGTTGTGGTATAAGCCATTGGCTTCATTCTAATAATTTAATTGGGATTAATAAGAGTAAGCACAAATAAGGGTGCATCTTTCTCCCATTGTGCAAGAGGGTCTTCAGATATATTTGTTTCTAGTTCCTCTTTTAACGCAGAAAGAGTTAACAATTGACCATGTATTTTGTAATGTTGATTAATGTGGTCAATCAATTGGTTTTCTAGGATAGTAGACTGTAAGAAAATACAATTACTTGTGGAGGACTCTTCTCTTAATCTATGTGTGTACATATCTTTGTCTAGCCCTGTCTTGTGAGCATCTAATTGTATTTCATCAAAACTTTGGTTAAAAAGTTTTAATGATGCCTGTGTTTTTTCTATGTGCCCACCACGCTTCAAGAGCGAAGACTATGATAAAGGAGTAAGTTTGAATCTGTCAGTAAAAGGTTTACCACAGATTTGAAGGGGTCTGGAGAGTCTAGGAGTCATATAATGATGTCCAGCTGTTTTTAGGGCAATATAATCTATAGTTTGGATCAAGCGCTGATATTGCAGTAAGAAATTTTGTCCTAACAAAGCATCTGAGCCTACATCATTAGATTGCCAAACAATATTAAGATCAAATTGACCACCTCCGATCTGGAGAGGTATATGGCGTGCATGGGTTTTCCATGTCAGCTCTTTACCATCTGCAATTTGTGCTTTGGCGATGATGTCAGGATCCATAACCCAAACCTGTGAGGGCAAGGCATTAGTATGCATGAGAGATAATGTAGAACCAGAATCTACATATGCATGTAAGTTATAAGCCTGATAATTTGCTAAACAAATTTGAATATCAATATAAGTACTTGGATGGGTCGTACCTATTGAAGAAAGGTTGACATGTTGTGGAGATAGTTCTTGTATCTTGTAAAGCCAATCATCTGGGCTGTACACATGTCTTCCTTCACTATCATCAGAACTTGTTTCATCCTCTGGTTGAAGTGCTGCCATAGGTTGAGGATCAGGAGGAGGTGCTTTTGCTAGTCTTCGAACATGTTCTTTAAGTTCTGTAGAGGTTCGTAACCGGTCTGGTTCTATGCCTCGTTTTGTTTGATGGTCATACCATATCTGGTCTGACTTTCTCATATCATCTTTGAAGAATTTAGTTTTCTTAAGCAACTCAAGTTGTTTTCCTAACTTCCTGATCTGGTGTTCTAAGGGGACCCTTTTAGGTTTGTCCTTGGGTTCAATATCTTGGGCATCTTCAATCTTGAAGTAATCCCTCAAGGAGGTTTGTTTCTGATAAGTCCTAGGCTTATGTTGAGTCTGAGAAGACTGTCCTTGTTTCAAACTAGGCACTTGCTTTTCTTGTTTTATTTATCCATATCCTTTTGGGTCAATAGGCTTAGCGGTTTGCTCTAGCGATATAGTATCAAAACTAGGCCCCTTACTAACCTTAGTTTTCTTTAACACTTTGTCAGAAGAAATTTGTGAAAGTCTTCTTTCTTTTTCTTCATCACTCTTTGTTTCTATTGGTTTAGTATGGCTGGCAAAGCTAGCATACTTCTCAAAGGCTTTTTCTAAGTCATCTTTAGGAACTGTGAAATCTTTCACTGGGCTTCCTAAGTTGCTCACAACCTTTTCATATTTTCCTAAAGCATCTTCCAAAGAATGTGATTCCTTCTGTTTATGCTTTTCAACTGTTCTAGTTATTGCAACTGGTGATCTAGGTGATGTAGGGTGTGATTTATACCATTCATCTAATTCTTGTTGAATCATTCTGTTGCATTCATTACCACATAACTGTTGTGCAAGAAACTTAAAACAGTTAACATGATAAGTATAGCATTCTTTACTCTGTAGAACAAAGCAAAGTGACTTACCTGTTTTGTTACAATAATCACATTGCTGGTAATGTATTCCAAGCTTAAATGTAGAATTTCCTAACCAGGAATTCTCATCTTTAGCTGGCCATTCAGATAATGTGATTGGCATGACATAAGATGGATTGGCATCTTTTATTTCAAGTCTGAATGTCTTAGCACGTTCTTCAACAACATTAGTTTCTGAATCAGTTGAACTGTCAGAACTGTCATTAGTATCATCATCAGTCATGAGAATAGAATAATCAGAATAAATAGATGAAGTGTCAGTTTCTGATTCCATGATTTGTAATGAATAATCTTCTGCTTTTTCAATAACTTGTTTCTTGCCATCCCTTTTTGGACATTCATTTGCATAGTGGCCAATTTCATCACACAGAAAACATTTACATTTCTTTTTATCAGATCTTGTTTTCTTTTGTGACATTGGTGACTTTCTTTTGAAATATCTTTTTCCGGATTTAAAAGGTCTTTTCCTATCAAAGGTTTTACTCTTCTTAAATCCTTTAGCCTTTTTATACTTCTTGAATCTGGGTTTATGGTCATGCTTATGGTGCTTATAAGATTTTCTTAAATCTTTCTTTCTTTTGTGACTCCTCTTATGACTACCACTAGCTCCCCATACAGTAGGTGTTTCTAGTAACTTGTTACAGAAGTTTTCACTTACAATATATTTCTTTGCTGCCTTTTGTACCTGGTTTCTAGTACACACTTCATTCATATATGCTAGTGCACGTTGTCTAATTTCTCCGAGGGACACATACTTAAGCGGGTGTCTCTTTATATTATCCTTAATCTCATTACCCCATGGTTCTGGTAGCTTATCCAGCAACAATGGTAATAATGTTTGATCATTGATTATATAATAGTATTTTGAGAACTCATTAAAGTATTGCTCAAAGTAGCCAATCTTTTCTATGCCAAGTTTAGAGATAAGCTTTCTAGCTTTCTCTGTTCTCAAAGGTCCTTGACTATGTATGTCTCCTATGAATTCTACGTATACAGGTACGACGAAGTCATAGACATTTTTACTATCCTTTAGAGAGGTATTAATCCAATTTGTATAATTTTATGAAGCTCTGAAGCTTACCCAATGGCATTAGCGAAATGTAAAACCTCTTGGGATCTATTATCACCAAGTGCTTTATCATTTGCTTTTGCTATAGGTTCTAAAGATATAGTATCATTTAGATTCTTCTTCTGTAATTGTTGAATTTGTCTTATCAAGTGATTAAAGTATTCATGATCATTTCCTTGATAGTTTTCAAATTCATTCTCATAATCTTGTAAAGATTTGCATTCCCTGATTTCAGTAATTTGCATTAATTTACTCTGAGAGGTTGATCCTTCTTCAGGACGTGATCTCATTCCATTGAGTCCTAAATTACTGATATCTAGTATGTCATCGAACAAACTATTCATTCGTTTGTTCTCTTTAAATTTAATGGATATGTCGCCATTCCCACCTTCATAGACTTGTGAGATTTGATCAGACTGGACATGAGTCTTCTGACCTTTAATCTTCCATTCACTTGGGAACTCGATTTTATTCCATTTAATTTTCTTCTTGGTTGTTACTTTGTTTCTAGGATCTGTTATGACTAGGGTTGTTGCGTCGTCTGTACGATGTAATCTAGCACTGACATCCCTAACTCCTACAGTTCTTAAATTGTTGAAACATTTATAGTACACAGTGTACTCCATATTCAAAACTTCTCTACCAGGTTTAAATCCTGTAGCGAAAGTTTTCATATGAATCCTGAGACACTCATTGCAATCATTCACTGAAACATATTGGTCTGGTGCTAATATTAGATATGCAACTTGTTCGTTGAGACTGGCTAGTAAAGCACCTAAGAGGGCTTTCTCGAATATTTCTATTCTGTCATCCTTGACACAACGGAACACAGAGCATCCTAAATTTTTTGTAGCTAATAACTTGAAAGTTATTTGCAGTGCACCAATATGGATATATCTGACCTTTCTCTGTTTTAACTTAGCTTGTCCTTTTGTAAACATATATACATCTGTTTCCTCACCTGCAGTGATTGTAGCTTCAAGCGTTCTTAAAACATGTCTTATACTCGGATCAAGATTTCCATACTTATAAATCTGATTAAACTTTAATCTAGGAATACCATCTGTTCCTAATTTGACATTGAGTTCATCAGCTTCAAATTCTTCCAGGGTTTCCAGATTAAGTTTCTGTTTTGGTTTAAACAAGGCTTTCATCATTTTCATCTGTGGCTTTTCTAGATCCAAGGGATCTCTCCACATGTTAACCTTTGGTTGGGCAGGATTGAAAGTCTTCTTGTTAAGAACTATAGTAGACAAGGCTTGTGATAGCTGCTCTACTTCTGTTCTTTTAACCTAGGTGATTGATGTTTTCCAGTTCATCCTTAATTTATTTTATTGTTCTATCTGGGTTTGTTTTTCCTAGTTCATCTTTTAGCTCATCATGTCTTTTTGATTCATCACTTCCTAGGTCTGATACAGCTTTAAAAATGATCTTATTGCTATTAGCAATCTTTTCACTTTTTCCTGAAATGTTTGATACCTGTGGCAACAACTTTTACTTGGTTTTGTAGATTGCTTAAGGCTAGAGTAATAGAGTTAATCTTGACAGAGTCAGAGATTTGTCTGATCCTTAAATCATCTATTACTGTTTTTAGGGCATTCTGTTGATCAACGATGGTCCTGACCAGATCTAACAATGTATCACTTGTTGTTTTTAGTTTCTGAAACTCTTTTAAGATCTGTTCGTCATTTCCTGAAAACGTATCAAATATTTCTCCTAAGGCTGCATTAGAATAATTATTTTGAGCAATTATCCTTGGAAAGTCTTCCAATACTTGTTTCGTAGATACCTAAAAGCATCCACTAGATCGGTCTTCATTTTCTTTAAGTCTCTTTTTGACTAGACCTTCCATACTTATAAGTATTGATTAAGCCGATCAAGAATCATTTTGTATTTTTCTTGGTTTTCAAGGATTTGTTGAGTCAAGGCTTTTATAGAATCAGTTAAAGCTTCGATTCTAGTTTCTGTAGGATTTGGCCTGTCAGGGTCTCTCTCGAGAGTTCTAACAATCCTACCAATCTCAATTGTTTCTTCTTTTATTTGGTTAACAACTCTACTTGTATTGAGATTGTCTGAAGCAAGAAGTTTGGTTACTATAGTATCTGAGATACTAGAGTCTCTTAGCTTCTGCTGAACAATTAACTTCTCAATATACCTACTAGATGTTTCCAAATTGATCACTAAACTTTTTATATAGTCCAATTTCCCTTCTAACTGGATAATATTAATATTACCAGTTTTCTCAGTGAGATCTGTGATTCCTCGTAAGCCTTCTGATACAGTATAAGACACAGTCTTTATCTGATCAAAAGTCTTGGCTTGTGAATCCCAGTCTTCAATGGTATTGTTCTGGGGTAATTCCTTGAATACCCTGTCCTGGAATTTCTTGGTTTGTTCTTTAAATTCTTGGAATTTCTGTTTCAATTCTTTTTGTTGAATAATACCTAATTGTGAGGTATTTAGATTCTGACAAATAATAAAATTTATAGCTCCTGCTAGAACTTCTAAATTTACGTTTGTATTTGGCAGAATGTGAGGAATATGAACACATACACCTAAGTCTTCGTATAGACTACAGTGTTTCTTACAGTAAGCGTATTGAGTTAGTTCCGGGGGAGGATCTGGACTAAATATAGCTTTTACTAAGTGCTTAATTCCGAACATCTTGAAACAAAAGAACAACACATTTTTAACATTTAGTTTTACTCATAGATATAGTATCAATATGGCTACTCCTAATGTTAAACTTCTTTTTTTGGATTTTTTAATTAATTAACATGGCTCTGATACCATTTACACACACACGGGCGGAACTTCCCAATTAGTCCCTGTATGGATGTAGTATCTAACATACGACTAACTAAGAACTTATGAGTGTACACACAGTCTGTCTATCTTACTTTCCAAGACATCTATTCTATAATAGAGACCTAACAAAAATCCCCAAATAACACACAAGTAAAATAAACAAACTCAAATCATGAACCAAACTACAAACTCGTTATCCATTCTATTGCTTCATATGAAAACTTTTGCTACAGGATTTAAACCCGGTAGAGAAGTTTTGAACATGGAGTACACTGTGTACTATAAATGTTTCAACAATTTAAGGACTGTAGGAGTTAGGGATGTCAGCGCTAGATTACATCGTACAGACGATGCAACAACCCTAGTCATAACAGATCCTAGAAACAAAGTAACAACCAAAAAGAAAATTAAATGGAATGAAATCGAGTTCCCAAGTGAATGGAAGATTAGAGGTCAGAAGACTCATGTCCAGTCTGATCAAATCTCACAAGTCTATGAAGATGGGAATGGTGACATATCCATTAAATTTAAAGAGAACAAACGAATGAATAGTTTGTTCTATGACATTCCAGATATCAATAATTTAGGACTCAATGGAATGAGATCACGTTCTGAAGAAGAATCAACCTCTCAGAGTAAATTAATGCAAATTACTGAAATCAGGGAATGCAAATCTTTACAAGATTATGAGAATGAATTTGAAAACTATCAAGGAAATGATCATGAATATTTTAATCACTTGATAAGACAAATTTAACAATTACAGAAGAATGATCTAAATGATACTATATCTTTAGAACCTATAGTAAAAGCAAATGATAAAGCACTTGGTGATACTAGATCCCAAGAGGTTTTACATTTCGCTAATGCCATTGTGGAAGGTGCAGAGAGTAGTGGTGTCTTTGATCCAGAGACTCATGAAGCCACCAATCCAAATGCCTATCAGCCTAGTCACCCACCAAATGTGACCAATATTTACCAGGTGATACCTAAAGAACATATTTACCCCAAAGTTGGAGGTAAAAGACAAACTGGTAAAAAGGGTGAATATAACACTGCTTCATTTGAACCTAAAGATAAAACCTTTGGACAACCAATAAATGAAACAGGTGTATGGCTTGATCTTGACAATGCAAAAGATAGAGCAACAGTTATAAATAGATGGTGCCAAGCAATGCATTTTGCACAGTCATCTACTTATGCTCAGCTTAATCCTGAACAGACAAGAGGAGTATATGAATCCACTTTTACAGGCCTTGTAAGAGATTATTGGGTAAGCTTCAGAGCTTCACAAAATTATACGAATTGGATTAATACCTCTCTAAAGGATAGTAAAAATGTCTCTGACTTCATAGGAGACATACATAGTCAAGGACCTTTGAGAACAGAGAAAGCTAGAAAGCTTATCTCTAAACTTGGCATAGAAAAGATTGGCTACTTTGAGCAATACTTTAATGAGTTCTCAAAATACTATTATATAATCAATGATCAAACATTATTACCATTGTTGCTGGATAAGCTACCAGAACCATGGGGTGATGAGATTAAAGATTATATAAAGAGACACCCGCTTAAGTATGTGTCCCTCGGAGAAATTAGACAACGTGCACTAGCATATATGAATGAAGTGTGTACTAGAAACCAGGTACAGAAGGCAGCAAAGAAATATATTGTAAGTGAAAACTTCTGTAACAAGTTACTAGAAACACCTACTATATGGGGAGCTAGTGGTAGTCAAAGAGGAGTCACAAAAGAAAGAAAGATTTAAGAAAATCTTATAAGCACCATAAGCATGACCATAAACCCAGATTCAAGAAGTATAAAAAGGTTAAACGATTTAAGAAGAGTAAAACCTTTGATAAGAAAAGACCTTTTAAATCCGGAAAAAGATATTTCAAAAGAAAGTCACCAATGTCACAGAAGAAAACAAGATCTGATAAAAAGAAATGTAAATGTTTTCTGTGTGATGAAATTGGCCACTATGCAAATGAATGTCCAAAAAGGGATGGCAAGAAACAGGTAAGGTTAATTAAAGAATTAGAACCTGTTATTGAAACAACAGAAGATTATTCATTACAGATCATGGAATCAGAAATTGAGACTTCATCTGTTTATTCTGATTATTCTATTCTCATGACTGATGATGATACTAATGACAGTTCTGACAGTTCAACTGATTCAGAAACTAATGCTGTTGAAGAACTTGCTAAGACATTCAGACTTGAAATAAAAGATGCTAGTCCATCTTATGTCATACCAATCACATTATCTGAATGGCCAGCTAAAGATGAGAATTCCTGGTTAGGAAATTCTACATTTAAGCTTGGAATACATTACCAACAATGTGATTATTGTAACAAAATAGATAAGTCACTTTGCTTTGTTCTACAGAGTAAAGAATGCTATACTTATCATGTTAACTGTTTTAAGTTTCTTGCACAACAGTTATGTGGTGATGAATGCAACAGAATGATTCAACAAGAATTAGATGAATGGTATAAATCACACCCTACATCACCTAGATCACCAGTTGCAATAACTAGAACAGTTGAAAAGCATAAACAGAAGGAATCACATTCTTTGGAAGATGCTTTAGGAAAATATGAAAAGGTTGTAAGCAACTTAGGAAGCCCACTGAAAGATTTCACAGTTCCTAAAGATGACTTAGAAAAAGCCTTTGAGAAGTATGCTAGCTTTGCCAGACATACTAAACCAATAGAAACAAAGAGTGATGAAGAAAAAGAAAGAAGACTTTCACAAATTTCTTCTGACAAAGTGTTAAAGAAAAGCAAGGTTAGTAAGGGGCCTAGTTTTGATACTATATCGCTAGAGCAGACCGCTAAGCCTATTGACCCAAAAGGATATGGATCAATAAAACAAGAAAAGAAAGTGCCTAGTTTGAAACAAGGACAGTCTTCTCAGACTCAACATAAGCCTAGGACTTATCAGAAACAAACCTCCTTGAAGGACTACTTCAAGTTTGAAGATGCCCAAGAAACTGAATCTAAGGACAAACCTAAAAGGGTCCCCTTAGAGCACCAGATCAGGAAGTTAGAAAAACATCTTGAGTTGCTTAAGAAAACTAAATTCTTCAAAGATGATATGAGAAAGTCAGACCAGATATGGTATGACCATCAAACAAAACGAGGCATAGAACTAGACCGGTTACGAACCTCTCCAGAATTTGAAGAACATGCTCGAAGACTAGCAGAAGCACCTCCTCTTGATCCTCAACCTATGGCAGCACTTCAACCAGAGGATGAAACAGGGTCTGATGACAGTGAAGGAAGACATGTGTACAGCCCAGATGATTGGCTTTACAAGATACAAGAACTATCTCCACAACATGTCAACCTTTCTTCAATAGGTACGACCCATCCAAGTACTTATATTGATATTCAAATTTGTTTAGCAAATTATCAGGCTTATAACTTACATGCATATGTAGATTCTAGTTCTGCATTATCTCTCATGCATACTAATGCCTTGCCCTCATAGGTTTGGGTTACGGATCCTGACATCATCGCCAAAGCACAAATTGCAGATGGTAAAGCGCTGACATGGAAAACCCATGCATGCCATATACCTCTCCAGATCGGAGGTGGTCAATTTGATCTTAATATTGTTTGGCAATCTAATGATGTAGGCTCAGATGCTTTGTTAGGACAAAATTTCTTACTGCAATATCAGCGCTTGATCCAAACTATAGATTATATTGCCCTAACAACAGCTGGACGTCATTATATGACTCTTAGACTCTCCAAACCTCTTCAAATCTGTGGTAAACCTTTTACTGACAGATTAAAACTTACTCCTTTATTAGAGTTTTTGCTCTCGAAGCGTGGTGGGCACATAGAAAAAACACAGGGATCATTAAAACTTTTTAACCAGAGTTTTAATGAAATACAATTAGATGCTCACAAGACAGGACTAGACAAAGATATGCACACACATAGCTTAAGAGAAGAGTCCTCCACAAGTAACTGTATTTCCTTACAGTCTACTATCCTAGAAAACCAATTGATTGACCACATTAATCAACATTACAAAATACATTGTCAATTGTTAAGTCTTTCTGAGTTAAAAGAGGAACTAGAAACAAATATATCTAAAGACCCTCTTGCACAATGGGAGAAAGATGCACCATTATGTGTGCTTACTCTTATTAATCCCAATAAAATTATTAGAATGAAGCAATGGCTTATACCACAGCGCATGAACAAATATTTGCAAAGCAGATAAATGAGCAATTAAAACTAGGACTGATTAGACCAAGTACAAGTTTACATAGTAGTCTAGCCTTCATAGTAGAAAAACATAGTGAGATTGTTCGTGGTAAACCCAGGATAGTCATCAACTATAAGCAACTGAATGAACAAACTAAAGGCGATGGATACTTTATTCCACATGTACAACAGCTGATCCCTAATTTAAGTCAAGCCCAATGGTTCTCTAAGTTTGATGCTAAGAGTGGGTTTTGGCAAGGGAAAATGGAAGAAGACAGTATTCCACTTACTGCCTTCTCTACACCACAAGGACAGTACGAATGGCTGGTAATGCCTTTCGGACTAAAAAATGCACCCAATGTGTTCCAAAGACGAATGGACATATCTTCAAAGATTATTCAGAGTTCATTACGGTCTATATTGATGATATGCTAGTCTTTAGCCAAACAAAGGAAGAACACATCAAACATTTAAACATCTTTGTTAAGTTGATAAAAGATCATGGTATCATCTTAGGTAGGAATAAAATATGCACGGTTTTTAATGAAATTGAATTTCTAGGATTAAAGATTAAAAATGGTTCTGTACAAATGCAAGAACACATAGGTAAGAAAATCTTAACAGTGTTTCCAGACCACATACAGGACAAGAAACAGTTACAAAGATTCCTAGGAACAGTTAATTACTTGAGCAGATATGTCAAACATTGGGCAATGCTAAATGCACCTTTGTATATTGCTCTAAAGATATTGACTTTAGATCAGGACACGACAGAAGAAGGATTAATTACTCTTGATGATCACTTTAGAGCTAATAGTGAGACCTGTAAGAGTAATAATCTTGAGGACACGTGTCAAAATTCAAGGATATTATGAAGGTTGATGACACCTTCATCTCCCATTATTTGATACCATAGGCGATCATACGGGCGGAACATCCTAATTACCACATGTATAGACTATATCAATATACGGATAACTAAGATCTTATATGATGCACACACATTTTTTCTATTTTATCTTCTACTTGGTCTATCTTGAAGTACAATCCTAATATAAAAGCCCAAATAACACAAAGATAAAACAAACATACTAGAATCATAAACCAAGCATCAAATTCAGAATCCATCTAAGCTTTCATTACAAGATAAATCATAACACATTTCCAATTCTATTAACTCAATCATTTGTTCTTGCTTTCTAATGCTCAACTCATAGGTAAAACACTTTACATCTCTTAACTCATTAAAATCTGATTCTAATTTTAACAAACTTAACTTTTCTCCTATCGAAGCTTTTATAAACTTAATATCTAGAAGATTAAACAACATAGTGAATGTCATATAGATTTTCACTGGACTCTAGACTATAAAAACAACATTTAATCATAATGATTATTAACATACATATACTTAAGACCATTGAGATTAATACTATATCCATGGTTTGTCAATGTCTTTGAAGTATTCTCGATCATAATTCGTTCTGCTGATAAGAACTTCTTCCATCCATGAGACTCCTAATTTAACACATAATTCTCCAATCTTTTTCACACACTTTTTCTGAGCAAATGCATTTATCAATAACTTGTGATGATTCTTTACTTTACATTCTTCATAACTTCCATCATCATATGACAACTTTATACATTCAAAACGTAAATCAACCAATCTTTTTTCAAGTCTTTTTAATTCTGGATACATCTATCATAAGAAACTTAATGTAAGAAAATAATTTCGCAAAATGAGTAATTATGGCTGTTGCAGTTATGGAAACATAACATTTCTCCTCCAAGTATTAAATAATGAACTTAAGATACCAAGATATTATAACATATGAAATAATAAACTGTTCTGAACATGATTCAAATCCATCCGTTAAATCTATCATGTTTTTGTGAAGGTTACTAATACTAATCAAAGGGCTTGCTGAGGACATCGGGTTATTTTTTCTAAAGATGTACTAGTTATTTCCAAACCTTACTTAGCCATTGATAATCATACAGGGATTTTGTAGAGGTTACAGTCCAACACTAAACTCCATCTGTCACAAAAATATCCTACACAGACTCGCTATCGGACAGTGCTTTTCTGACACTGCTCATGCCTACAGTCCTAAGGCGGCTCCCTGCCTAAAGTGGACACAACGGGCGAACAATCATACTACGACCCTGCCGAACCTGGTCTATGCAAGCTTTTCATGCCGGACGTGACTAGCTGTAACAGTAACTCAGAATAACTCTGTAAACATATAACAATACTACTAATGCTATTTTCGGTGTTTGGATAGTAAATTCTAAAGATAATCACAACACTAAATCCTTTGCCTAAGATTATCTGATTTTCACCTGACATAACTTTGAGAGATTTAAAACATAATTTAAAAGATGTTCAAAACTTGGTTATTATAACATAGTTATAAATATCTTATTATCAAACTGTCAAAATTACATACTTGCTAGGATACTTGTCATGCGCCTCTTGCAGGCGCCTAACTGAATACTCTATATCGAAATTGAAATACATTACTTTTATGACTGATTACAGACTCGAACCGCTTTCTTCAGACTTCCTTTGCTCGTAAATCCTTTCCGAATTTCGAATGGCAAGTTCCGAATGAATAAAACGGAAGACTTGGGCTTTATTTATAAGTCTCAAAGGAGACAGCGCGACAAGGAAGACAACTCAAAGGGGACCCAAGAGCGAGACACAAAAGGCATCTTGGTGAGGACACACCGACTAAAGATGCTAGTGGAATCGACGGTTCACACAAAGATTGACACGTATAGGCCTTCTCGAAGGATTCGAGGGCAACCGGGTCAAAAGGTCTAAAATAAGGGACACATGGCAGTAGTCACCGAATCTTTAAGCCGAGAAGGCTGGTCCATAAGCACATGCGTTTGGGAAAGCTTCCCGCGTCTTAGTACTTTTACAGGGACCCTCAAAGATGCTATATCAACGATCAAGAATGATCTTGACTTTAGATCAGGACACGACAGAAGGAGGATTAATTACTCTTGATGATCACTTTAGAGCTAATAGTGAGAACTGTTAGAATAATAATCCTGAGGACACGTGTCAGAATTCAAGGATATTGTGAAGGTTGATGACAGCTTCATCTCCCATTATCTTCGCAAGCTCATCATCCGGATGTATTCTTGGACTTTCCAAGCAATAGGAGAGTACATCCTTATCTTCATACATAGGATCAAACTTGAGGGTTTGATTTTGAAGTCTTGCAGTGATGAAGCCGAGATCTTCGCCTACTTTGATTAGACCCGTATTGAGTATTTCTCGGGTATTCCACTAGTGCGCTCCTTCCTTAGTCTGTTCTGTATCAGAATCTTCTGGTTTTTCTGATGAAAGCTGGATGAGGCAATAGTAGCAGTAGCTACTTATGGGCTGCACAGTATGTAGAGATATCTTCTGGAAAAGTTCTGTGTTTTGAGCAACAGAACTATGGAGATTCTCTATGATCATGCGATCCCCTGGATACATTAAACTCTTATTGATTGTCATTCTGTCAATCCTTGGGATAGCATGGAGTATTGCTGCTCTAAGAGACATGTCTCTTTGGTACTGAACATTCATTTTCTTTGAATGTATCAAGTACTTGTCTCTGATAATCCTAATATAATGTATTGCTGGATACATTAGGATTTGGCCATTTCTGTGTGACCATTCTGGCGGAGCAGTAACCATCTTGATTCGGTGCCAAACAATGCTCCCATTTCAGAATATTCTTAATAGCTTCAATTATAGGCTTAGGAAAGCCTTCTAGCTGTTTTGGTGTGTCAACTATCATATTTTTGATAAAACCATTTTCAAACAGCGATAGTTCGTTTGTCTTTGGATAGTTGACAGTAACATTAACCAAATATGAACCTGCAATTGGTCCATTGACTGGTGCAATATCTGGATGGTCCCATAGGTGAGGCATCATAGTGCTGATCGACACTTCTGCAGATTCTGGGTCTGTCAAGTTCTTTGATGAGGGCTCGCTGCTAGCTTTGCCAGACTCAGCTTTTGAAAGCTAATTCTGCATTTCAAACAAGAATTGGGCAAAGACCCTCATACATTTGAAGAATAGGTCTTTGTCTCTGTCATAAAAGCTCTTCTGCATGTTGTTGAGTAACTGCAGAGATTTTTGTGCAAGATGTTTCCCAGTAAGATAGACAGGTCTTCTGTGAAACAAGATCTCCTTCCCTATCTTTATAGTTTATTCTTGTAGAATTTCAAGAACCACTGGCTGCTTCTTTCCTGGATACCTTTTGTACTTGCATCAATAGTGTCAGTAAATTCTACATTCTTCTTAATAACAAGGCCTGTATACGTCTTCTGTTTTCCTTTAGTGCTGGTCGTGGCTTCAATATTTGGAGATGGGGGTCATTGCAAACCTTTCATTCCAAATTGGACAAGGTTGGGGTTGCCCTTGTCTTTAACATCGAATATTCTTGGTCCTAATGGAGCAAGTTTGACATTGTTGGAGTTGCCAATGTCATCATTCGTGACCTGTGTCAAGCACATTCCTTTGAGCAAGGTACTATTATAAACATGACTTGAGTAGTCTTTACTTCCTTCATGTGTAGGAAGACTAGCTTCAGATAAGCGCCTGAGATCGCTTAATATAGTTTTTGAAAAACTACCATCCATCAACGGATTTGATGAGTCTTTACCCATAGCCGTTTGCTTGGGGCTAGTCATGGTATTATCTTGACCATGATCAGTTTGACGAATCATAAAGGTGTTGCCACCTTATGACTCCGCTAGGCTTATGATTTTTCTATCATTAGTGCCTTTGTTTAATTAAGATTCTTCATGTGAAGATTTCGAGTCTTTGATTTCATTCTTCATGTTATGATATGACTCAGCAGTGATTTTCACAATCCCTGCCATTTCTCTTGTCAAGTCGTCCGGGAATGAGTTCTGCGTACCTGGTATATGTGTGACAGTGAACTCATAGTTAGCAAACCACATTTGCCATCTTATCAATCTATTTCTAGACATACAACTTTTAAGATTAGATTTCATAAATGTAAGAAAATACTTGCAGTCAGTTCTAATATCAAAGCATCCTGAAATTAAGTAAATTTCAGCTTTCTTAATTGTTTTAGTTATAGCTAAAAGTTCTTTTTCAAAAGTAACATAATTAAGCTCAGCGCCCTTGAACTTTTCGTTACAGTACATGACCAGCTTTTCCTCTGTCGTGTTTGGTTTTATGCATGAAATAACACCTGCCCAGAAATAATCACTAGCATCAGTACTTAAGATGATCTTATCATCTTTTTCTGGAATACTAAAGGTTGGCAAATCTTTGCAAGCTTCCTTTAGTCTTTTGACTGTTTCAATATCATCATGATTAAATATCCATTTCTTCCTGTTCAAAGCAGTATATAATGGGTTAGTAAGGACTGCCCATTCTTTCATGTATCGACTAAGATAGTTTATAGTTCTTAGAAACCTCTGGCGTTGTTTCTTGTCTTGTATTTTATCAAGGAAATTTGTTGCAACCTTTTTTCCAACGTGTGGCTGCATTTTAACAATACCGTTCTGATTGTCAATCCTAAGAAATCAATTTCTTTATAAACCATGTAAATTTTATTCCTTCCTAGGATGATTCATAACCACTACTATTGAAAAAATCCGAGACTCTAGTTAAAATCTCAGCTTCATCACTGCAAGACTTCAAGTTCGTGATAGTAGAAAACCATAGCGAAATAGTCCGAGAAAAACTAAGGATTGTTATCATTTAGTCTCTTATAGTTGATAACAATCCTTGGTTTTTCTCGGTCTATTTCGCTATGCTTTTCTACTATCATGAACTTGAAGTCTTGCAGTGATGACGCTGATATTTTAACTAGAGTCTCGGATTTTTTCAATAGTAGTGGTTATGAATCATCTTAAGAAGGAATAAGATTTACATGGTTTATAAAGAAATTGATTTCTTAGGATTGACAATCAGGGACGGTAATGTTAAAATGCAGCCACACGTTGGAAAAAAAGTTGCAACATATTTCTTTGATAAAATACAAGACAAGAAACAACTCTAGAGGTTTTTAGGAACTGTAAACTATCTTAGTCGATACATGAAAAAATGGGCAGTCCTTACTAACCCATTATATACTGCTTTGAACAGAAAGAAATAGATATTTAATCATGATGATATTGAAGCAGTCAAAAGACTAAAAGAAATTTGCCAACCTTTAGTATTCCAGAAAAAGATGATAAGATCATCTTAAGTACTGATGCTCGTGATTACTTCTGGGCAGGTGTTATTTCATGCAGAAAACCAAACACGATAGAGGAAAAGTTGGTCATGTACTATAGCGGAAAGTTTAAGGAGGCTGAGCTTAATTATGTTACTTTTGAAAAGAAACTTTTAGCTATAATTAAAACAATTAAGAAAGCTAAAATTTACTTAATTTCAGGATGCTTTGAGATTAGAACTGACTGCAAGTATTTTCTAACATTTATAAAATCTAATCTTAAAAGTTGTATGTTCAGGAATAGATTGATAAGATGGCAAACGTGGTTTGCTAATTATGAGTTCACTGTCACACATATATCAAGTACACATAATTCATTCCCAGATGCCTTGACAAGAGAAATCGCAGGCATGGTGAAAATCACTGTTGAGTCACATCATAGCATGGAGAATGAAGTCAAAGACTCGAAATTTTTACATGAAGAGTCTTATTTAAACAGAGGCACTAATGATAGAAATATCATAAGCCTAGTGAAGTCACAAGGTGGCAACACCTTTATGATTCATCAAACTGATCATGGTCAGGATAATACCATGACTAGTCCCAAGCAAACGGCTCTGGGTAAAGACTCATCAAATCCGTTGATGGATGGTAGTTTTTCAAAAACTACATTAAATGACCTCAGGCGCTTCTCTGAGGCTAGTCTTCTTACACAGACAGGAAGTAAAGACTATTCAAGTCCTGTTTATGTTGGTTCTTTGTTCAAAGGAATGTGCTTGACACAAGTCAAGAAGGATGACATTGGCAACTCTAGCAATGTCAAACCTGCTCCATTAGGACCAGGAATATTCGATGTTAAAGACAAGGGCAACCCCAGCGTTGTCCAATTTGGAATGAAAGGTTTGCAAAGACCCTCATCTCAAAATATTGAAGCCACTACCAGCACTAAAGGAAAACAAAAGGCATATACAGGGCCTGTTATTAAGAAGAATGTAGAATTTACTGACACTATTGTTGCAGGTACAAAAGGTATCCAGAAAAAGAAGCAGCTAGTGGTTCCTGAAATTCTACAAGAAGAAACTATAAAGATAGGGAAAGAGATCTTGTTTCATAGAAAACCTGTTTATCTTACTGGCAAACATCTTGCACAAGAATCTCTGCAGTTAACAACTTGTAGAAGAGCTTTTATGACAGAGACAGACCTATTCTTCAAATGTATGAGGGTCTTTGCCCAATTCTTGTTTGAAAGGCAGAGTTTGCTTTCAGACGCTGAGTCTAGCAAAGCCAGCAGTCAGCGCTCATCAAAGACCCTGATAGATCCAGAATCTGCAGAAGTGCCGATCAACACTATGATGCCTCACCTATGGGAGGAATTTAATGATGAACTGATTAATGGAGGTTACAAGGACCATCTAGATATTGCACCAGTCAATGGACCAATTGCAAGTTCATATTTGGTTAATGTTACTGTCAACTATCCAAAGACAAATAGACTATCGCTGTTTGAAAATGGTTTTATCAAAAATATGATAGTTGACACTCCAGAACAGCTAGAAGGCTTTCCTAAGCCTATAATTGAAGCTGTTAAGAATATTTTGAAATGGGAGCATTGTTCGGCACCAGTAAGAATCAAGATGGTTACTGCTCCGTCAGAATGGTCACACAGGAATGGCCAAATCCTAATGTATCCAACAATACATTATATTAGGATTATTAGAGACAAGTACTTGATACATTCAAAGGAAATGAATGTTTAGTACCAAAGAGACATGTCTCTTAGAGCAACAATACTCCATGCTATCCCAAGGACATTCAAAGGAAATGAATGTTCAGTACCAAAGAGACAACATGTCTCTTAGAGCAACAATACTCCATGCTATCCCAAGAATTGGCAGAATGACAATCAATAAGAGTTTAATGTATCCAGGGGATCGCATGATTATAGAGAATCTCCATAGTTCTGTTGCTCAAAACACAGAACTTTTCCAGAAGATATCTCTACATACTGTGCAGCCCATAAGCAGCTACTGCTACTATCGCCTCATCTAACCTTCATTAGAAGAACCAGAAGATTCTGATACAGAACATACTGAAGAAGGAGTGCACCAGTGGAATACCCAAGAAATACTCAATACGGGTATAATCAAAGTAGGCGAAGATCTCAGCTTCATCACTGCAAGACTTCAAGATCAAAGCCTCAAGTTTGATCCTATGTATGAAGATACAGATGTACTCTCCTATTGCTTGGAAAGTCCAAGAATACATCCAGATGATGAGCTTGCGAAGATAATGGGAGATGGTGTCATCAACCTTCACAATATCCTTGAATTCTGACACGTGTCTTCAGGATTATTACTCTAACAGTTCTCACTATTAGCTCTAAAGTGATCATCAAGAGTAATTAATCCTCCTTCTGCCATGCCCTGATCTAAAAACAAGATCATTCTTGATCGTTGATTTAGCATCTCTGAGGGTCCCTGTAAAAGTACTAAGACGCGGGAAGCTTTCTCAAACGCATGTGCTTATGGACCAGCGTTGTCGGCTTAATGATTCACTGACTACTGCCAAGTGTCCTTTATCTTAGACCTTTTGACCCGATTGCGCTCGAATCCTTCGAGAAGGCCTATACGTGTCAATTTTTGTGTGAACCGTCGGTTCCACTAGCATCTTTAGTCGGTGCGTCCAAACCAAGATGCCTTTTGTGTCTCGCTCTTGGGTCCCTTTTGAGCTGTCTTTCCTGTCGGGCTGTCTCCTTTGAGACTTATAAATAAAGCCCAAGTCTTCCGTTTTATTCATTCGAAACTTGCCATTTGAATTTCGAAAAGGAATTACGAGGAGCAAAGGAAGTCTGAAGAAAGCGGTTCGAGTCTGTAATCAGTCATAGAAGTAAGTATATCAGATCTCTCAGCAAAGAATGATAACAATGCTAAAGTCATTCTTAAAACAGTCGGTAGTATAAATAACAACCAGACCTCTAGAGATGTTGAACTCAAAGAAAAAGTTGAAAAGATATTTCCAGATCTCAAAAATATGGAAACAGAAGTTGAAAACATCAATGATCAACTTGCCAGGTCTAGGGATGGAAAACCTACTGAAGTCGCACAAATCACAAATGCGTTGACAAAGCTTACTGGTAAACAAAAGACTTTTGAGCCAGTAGAGCCTAAGGTTCTAATTTGGAGAATTCCAGAACAAGAAGAACCTAAGCCACAAGTAAAAATGCTTAAGGCATTATTTGTTCCAAAACATAAACTTAACTTAGAGACGCTTGAAGAATATGACGCTGATGAGCTTAATGTTAAGCTTAATTCTGAAGGAATACCTAAGTTGAAGTTTGAACAGATTTACAAATATGGAAATCTTGATCCTAGTATCAAACATGTTCTCAGAACATTAGAAGCAACAGTGATTGCAGGACATGAAACATATACCTATCTGTTTACCAAGAAAGAACAAGAAAGGTTGCTTAAGAAGAAGATCAAGTATATCCATGTAGGAGCTATCCAAATAACTTTTAAGTTATTAGCCGCCAAAGAACTTGGTTGTTCAGTCTGTGGATGTGTCATAGATGATATAATAAATATCTTTGAAAAATCATTAGTTGGAGCCTTAGAAGGAAGCCTAAACCAACAGGTATGCTTTATGGTTTGAGCACCAGATATCTATAGTTCAGTAAAACACTGCCATGAATGTTTACGTCTTAGGATGAAGACATTTGCAACAGGCTTTAAGCCTGGAAGGGATGCCCTCAACCTTGAATACACCATTTACTATAAGTGTTTCAACAACTTAAGAATGGTAGGAGTTCGTGATACTACAAGATTAACAAGAACTAAAAATTCAACTACTCTTGTATTCACAGATCCTAGAAATGTTACTACAAAGCGAAAGCTTAACTAGAATGAAATAGAATTTCCTGTTGAATGGAAATTTGATTCAAAGAAAAACCATGTCCAGTCAGATGAAATCTCTAAAGTCTATGAAGACTCTAATGGAGATATTTCTATCAGGTTTAAAGAAAGGAAAAGGTATGATGACCCTTTTATGAAAATCCCTGATATCAGTAACATTGGTCCATCACATAATGAAATAGGATCCACATCTGGATCAAGAATGATGATGATGACCAATAAATCAGAAAGATCTTTAAAAGATCTTAAGAAAGAATTCAAAACCTATAGAGGAACAGATCATTTATACTTAAATGATTTAATCAAAAAGATTCAGACATTAGAAAATAGAAATACTGAAAAGATTTCTATTAAATAGTTTAAGACGATTGATGATACTTTATCTTCAAAACCTATAGAGGAACAGATCATTTATACTTAAATGATTTAATCAAAAAGATTCAGACATTAGAAAATAGAAATATTGAAAAGATTTCTATTAAACAGTTTAAGACGATTGATGATACTTTATCTCAACCTGTCTTACATGTTAATGCTATAATAGAAGGCACAGGGGAAAATAGTGGAGTATTCAACCCTGAAACTCATGAAGCTGTCAACCCTAATGCCTATAATCCAACTGTACCCCCAAACATTACGAATATCTACCAAGTCTTGCCTAAAGAAGATTTATATCCAAAATTTGGAGGCAAAAGACAAAGTGGGAAGAAAGGTGAACCAAATACTGAAATATATCGACCTAAGGATAAAAGATTTGGTCCCCCTATAAATGAAACAGAAGTATGGTTAGATTTAGACAATGCTATTGATAAAGCAGCAGTAATTAGCAGATGGTGCCAAGAGATGAATTTTGCACAAGCAGCAAACTACTATAGCTTTAATGCAGAACAATCCAGAGGATTATTTGAATGTACTTTCACAGGCCTTGTAAGAGAATTCTGGAATGGATTCAAGGAAAGTGCAAGCTATAAGGATTGGTTGGAAAATACTCTGAAAGACAGTAGGAGTGTTTATGACTTTATTGTCCCGGTTAGTGTTGAGTTCTTAGGAGATGTCCATGACCAAGGTCTCGTAACAACAGAAGTAGCAAAGAAAATGATGGCTAAACTAGGCATTACTAAGATTGCTTTCTTTGAGCAATACTATAATGAATTTTCTAGCTATTATTATAAGATAAATAACAAATCTTATTTTTCATTATTTCTTGATAAGTTACCTGAACGTTGGGGAGATGAAATCAAGGATTACATCAAAAGACACCAAGTAAAGTATGGAACACTGGGAGAACTCAAGCAGAGCTCTGACTCATATATGAATGAAGTCTGCAAAAGAAACCAAGTTGCCAACGCTGCAAAGAAATATACTATTACTGAAAGCTTTTGTAATAAATTGATTAATGTCCCTACAATATGGAGAGATCATGGTGGAAAACCCAAAAGGTATAAAAAGAAGAAAGGTTTTAAGAAATTTAAACCTTAAAAGAAAAGGATTTCTAAGTTCAGGGAAAGCAGAACTTATGACAAAAGGAAACCTTTTGTTTCGAAGAAAATATATTTCAAGAAAAAGAAACCTACACATGTTAAAGGAAAGAATCCTATTAAGAAGAAGTGTAAATGTTTCTTATGTGATGAAGTAGGTCATTATGCTAATGAATGTCCTAAGAAGACTGAAAGAAAACAGGGAAAAATGATGAAAGAAATTGAGCATGTCTTGCAACAAGTAGATCAATATTCATTACAATTACTAGAAGAAATAATTTGTACTTCATCAGTATATTTTGAATATAGTTCAGAAGTAACTATAACTGAACCCAGCAGTAGTTCAGAATATGAATCAGATAATGAATATCCTCCAGCAAGGAATTCATATGTCATGCATATTACAATAGGAAAGTGGCCTTCCAAGGATCAACAAACATGGATTGGTAAATCCACATTCAAATTTAGAATACATCAGTTTAATTGTGACTATTGTAGTAAAATTGATAAGTCATTATGTTTTGTCTTGCAAGATTCATTATGCTATACTTATCATGTTAAATGTTTCAAATTTATTGCTGAACATATTTGTGGAAAGGATTGTCAACAGATAATCAAAGGTGAAATTGAAGAATGGGAAAAGAACCATTCACCACAAGCTACAATCCCTGTTCCAATAGAGAGGGAAAAGGAAGAAAAGGATTCTACATCGTTAGATGAAGCATTAGCTAAAGCGAATAGATTGCATTTAGGAAGTCCGAAGGTTTCTCTTGAAAGAACCTCAGTTCCTAAAAGTCATATAGAGAAAGCATATGACAAGTATGCTAAGACTATGCCAACTATTCCTCAAAAGGAAATGAGTTTCCAAGCGCAATTAGATTATGCTAAGAAACTTTCCTTAAAAGGAACAAATGAATTTATAACTCATATACCCAATATTCAAATAGATAAGAAGATTAGACCATATGGAGTTCTGTCTCCAAAACATAGTCCAAGAGGTTTAGGTAAGAAAACACTAAAACCTAAACAAGTTGAACAAGGTCAATCATCTAAACAACCACATCAGAAATCTCTCAATGATTATTTCACTGCTAAACCAGTTAAAAGTAAACCTCCAAAGATTACTTTAGAAGATAGGATTAATACCGCCAAAAGAGATTTGGCTAAATTAGAACATGCTAAGTTCCTTAAAGATCAATGGAAAGAATCGGATAGGATTTGGCATGAAATGCAAATTGATAAAGGTATTACTCCATATAAGATCAGGACTTCACCAGAATATGAAGCAGACGCACTTAAATGTGCTAATGAGCCAATTAAAGAAACTACTTGTCATGTTGAAGATCCTGATACTTCAGATGAATCAGATATTGGAAGCAGAAGCCCGTCTACACCAAAACAATGGTCATATCAAATTTTGGATACTGCTCCGCATCAATGTCATCTTTCTTCAATAGGTACTACTCATCCTAGCACCTATATTAGTATTCAAATTTCTTTACAAAATTATCTTCCATACGAATTACATGCATATGTTGATTCTGGGTCTGCCCTATCACTAATGCATTCTAATGCTTTGCCTTTGCAGGAATGGATCACGGATCCTAACTTTATTGCTAAAACAACTATTGCAGATGGTAAATAATTAACATGGAAGACGCATGCTAAAAATATCCCCATCCAAATTGGTGGAGGAGATTTTAATATTGATTTTGTATTGCAATCAGATGATTTAGGATCAGATGCGCTTTTAGGACAATTTTTTTTGTTGAATTATCAACCTCTGACCCAAACAATTGATTATATAGACATTACCAAAGATAACCGTCATTACTTGACCCCTCTGTTATCTAAACCAATTCAAATTTGTGGAAACCCTTTTACCCACAAATATGCCCTTACATCAAAGTCTTCGCTGTCGAAGCGTGGTGGATCCATAACCACTACTATTGAAAAAATCCGAGACTCTAATTTAAAAATTCTTGACACATCATTGGATGAACTTCAATTAGATATCTTGAATAAAGAATCCAAAGATCAGGAGTTTAAAATACAAGAAGCTGAAATGGTTAACGAGATAAATGAAGAAGTATGTTTACAATAGAAACAACCACTAAGCTTAAAAAATTGAAAGAGGAATTAGAAACTTATATTTCTGATAACCAGAGGATAAGGAAATTAGGCGGTTTTGAGGGATGACGGCTGCGAGCAGTGGATCCAGGAATGCCTGCCCGGCGGAAGCCGCGAGGGGAGACTGTTCGTTGCTTGGGGCGAGTCTGCGAGAGGGGGAGGCGTTTTATGTGAGTGAACGTGCCAAGATAAACAAGGTCAATGGATGCTTGCCGCGGAGTCAAGACCGACTTATGCTGGTTATTCCTACAGTGACAGTTCAGGATGATGTTGATTATTTGGCGTCCCATGCATTAATCTGCAAATGTTTGGGCATTCGAATTTCTCTTACGGCTTTGGAAACCTGGATCCGGAGGTCATGGCAGGTAGAGGGAGATTTTGACATTATGTTGGTTGGTAATAGCTATTTTATGGTTAATTTCTCATCCATTTCTGATCGGAATAGGATCTTTGAGGGAGGCCCGTACTTTTATGACCGTATTGGTCTCTTCATCAAACCCTGGCATGTAGGGTTTAATTCTGTAGAGGATCTTCCTTTTTGTGTCTCCGTCTGTGTCCGCCTCCCGCGACTCCCTTTGGAATTCTAGCGAGAGGATATCTTGTGCCAAATTGCTGCCCTGCTTGGAACTCCAACTGCAATAGTGCACCAGTCACTGGATAAAAATGTTATCTCTTATGCCCGTATTTGTGTTGATATTGATTTAAATTACCCTTTGCCAGATTCTATGAAGATTTGCTTGGGCTATTTTTGGATTCAACAAATAGACTACGAAGCTATCCCTTTTCGGTGCAGAGTATGTCATGTGTATGGGCATCTACACCGCCAATGCCTTCATGCTCCTAGAGGGTCTAGCACCCCTGATGAGCGTGTTGTTTCTCAAGCGGACATGAATAGTAAGAGGAACGGCCAATCAGCACAGAATAGAACGATATACAGCCAGTATGATAGAGCGGACAAATGAAAAGCTCCTTCGACCGCTCCAAGTGCAGGACAAAGCCCCTCCGACTATTCAGCTTCAAATAGGGATGGCTTTACCCCAGTCTGATGTCATGCGAAGGGACGGGGTCAGAAGCGCATGCACCTTGACCGACAATTAGAGTCTGGATTCAACCGATTTGAGGCACTCGACAACATGGTCATTGAAGATGGTATTCCGGCAGCAGAGCAGGGAGGGGTTTCAGAGTTAAAAGAGAAGCGTCCCTTTCTCAATGACTCAGGACATTGTGGGCCTGCAACACTCGGAGACTACTCTTGAGTCCGAATCAGGTGCCCCCGTGGTTTTAGCGTCGTCGCAAGACAAAGATGCTCGCTGGGCAGATCTGGTTAAAGAGGTGGGTACCTCTAGTAAAGAAAAAAGGACACTTCCTACTCTGGGATTAATGCAAAGGCCGTTTAAGAAAGTCTCTTTTTCTACTCCCTCCAGAGCAGGGCACAGGAAGGACCAAGACAATTAAAATTATAGGGGATTTATTGGAAGAATCGGGGGTTGTGAAGACCTTGGATGAACATTTTCCATATTCTACTCAATGATTATTCTATCATGGAATGCGAGGGGCTTGAAAAACACCCCCAAATAAAAATTTATTAAAAAGTTGGTGAGCGTCCATTCTCCAGATATTCTTTGTATCTAGGAGACCAAGCTATCTGTGGACTCCCTGTTTACTTGTGTTTCTAATATTTGGTTTCTAGGTCAATGTCAGTGTGTGGGTGCATTGGGGAGCTCAAGGGGTCTAGCCATGTGCTGGGACCCTAAAAAGATCACACCACTCCACTGTATGGCCTGTCTCTCGGCACTCACGATGGTTGTTTCATCTCTGAAAACTGAAAAACTGATCCTGTTTACTGCGATTTATGCTCCTATTGATCTCCCTGGTCAGCTCAAGCTCTTGGAGCACATTATGTATGTTAGAAGCTGTCATCCTTTCTTGTCTTGGATTGTGATGGGAGATTTTAATGCTGTTCTTAGTCTGGAGGAGAAGAGAGGCGGTTCAACTCGTCTAGGCTATTCTTCTGAGCTCATTCGACAAAATATAGAGATGTTATGCCTCTCTGATGTTAAGCCTCTTAACAGGGTCTTTACTTAGAACAACAGAAGGACAGGGGATGCTGCCATCTCTGAACGCCTGGATAGGTTCCTAGTATCCTGCTTGTGGCAGTCTAGCTCTATTTTCTTTGTATTCGAAATTCTTGATTGGAAGGGGTCTGACCACTGGCCTATTAAGCTTTCTATCAATCATATTGCTGTTCCTAGGAAGACCCCATTTAAGTTTCAGTTGATGTGGCTTCGAGACTCCTCCCTTCATGACTTTATGACTAGCTGGTGGAGACAGGGGGCCCTGCTTATGGTACGATTATGTTCTCCTTCACTAAAAAATTTCAGTATGTCAAAAAGAAGATAAAATACTGGAACAAGAATAGTATGGGTAATCTTCAATATAGAAAGAAGAACGTTCAAGACCACCTAGATGCTATTACCCGGTAGATTCGGGATCATGGCTTGACAAAAGATCTGCGCATTGCTGAGTCCCAAGCGTCTATTGCTCTAGCTGAGTGGGAACTCCGAGAGGAAATTTTTTGGAAACAGAAGGCCTGTATAGACTGGCTCCAGGAAGGGGACAAGAATACTGCTTTTTTCCACAAATTCGTTCAAGCCGAGCGCAACATGAATGTCATCACGTCTCTGGAAACTTTAGACGGGACAAGGCTGACCTCCTCTCATGTTATATCCAAGGAAGCTGTTCGGTTTTATTTGGCCCTTTTTTTCAGAAGATTTGTCTCATGATGAACTTGCAGAAAACAGTGTTATCGTGTATTCTTTCGGTGGTGACAACAGAAATGAATGATTCTCTTTTATGGCCAGTTGGTATGGCGGAATTGGAGGGGGTGATTTTCTGTCTGCGGAAAGGCAAGGCCCCGGGGCCTGATGTGTTTTCATCTGAGTTCTTTAAAGAGTTGTATGATATTATCAAGTATGACCTTCTGAAAGTGGTGTAGGAATCTTACTCCAGCAAAGAAATGCTCCATGCGCTGAATGCTACCTTCTTAGTCCTGATCCCGAAAAAGGAGCAGGCCAACCAGCTGGACCTCTTTAGACCCATTGCACTGTGTAATGTGGCCTACAAGATTGTTACCAAGCTTCTTGCGGAGAAATTCAAACGCTGCATCCCCACGGCTATCTCTGAGGAACAAGGGGGTTTTGTTGCTGGCAAGTAAATTCTAGATGGGGTGGTGGTTGCTTTCGAAGCTATTCACTCTATGAGCATTTCTCAGGAACTGCCATGGTCATTAAGCTTGATATGGCTAAGGCTTATGACTGAGTCAACTGGGGATTCCTGCATAAGGTCATTTTGGCATTTGGTTTCAATCAGCGCTGGGTTCGATGGGTGCTAAGCTGTGTTACAACACCTTCCTTCTCAGTCCTTATTAATGGTGAACCCACAGAGCTTTTTGGTGCCTCTAGAGGGATGCGCTAAGGGGATCTGCTTTCTCCTTACCTGTTTATCATCTTGGCTGAGGGACTGGGGAGACTTATCAAGCTTCGGATAACTCAGAACATGTTGCAAGGATGGCAATGGGGGAATGGATTGCCCACTTTAACCCACCTTCAGTTTGTTGATGATACAGCCCTGGCAGGGAGAGCTCGAATTTGCGAAGCGGAAGCTTTCCAGCGTACCTTAGACACTTATTTGGCTGCCTCTGGGCAAAAAATTAATAACCATAAGTCCTCTATCTTCTTCTTCAACACTTCTGAATCCATTCAGCGGAGGATTGCTACTATTTTGATGTTTCAGATTCAGTCTCTTCCTCTCACTTATCTGGAGATCCCTATTGTGGTGGGAAGGCAACCCAGGGTTTTTTGGTAGAACATTCTGGACAGACTCAAACAAAAAGTTACTCATTGGACTCATAGATGACTTTCTACTGCTGGTAGGGTGACACTCCTGCAATCGGTAATTCAAGCTCTTCTTATATATTGAAGTTTGGTTCGGGCTGCCCCGGTGTACTTCCTCAAGGAATTTGATGCTCATGCTCGCCAATTTCTCTGGAGTGAAAATTTGCAGAATATTAAATGGAGCCTCATTAACTGGGACACAGTTTGCAGGCCCAAAAAAGAGGGCGGCCTTGGCTTTCGCTCAGCGATTTTGTGCAGCCAAGCTCTCGCTGCCAAGCTATACTGGCGTTGGTGCTCTAGCCCATCACACTTTTGGGCCCGTATCATGTATCTCAAATTTTTTTCTGCAGTTGAGCCCCCCTAATATCTCTAGGCTTCCTGTGGAGGGGCGAGGGTCTGGTGTGGAATACCCTCAAGCTTGGAGCCCAACTGGTAAAACACCTCTTCTGGATCTGCAACAGTGGTAGGATGGCTCTCTTTTGGAGTGATTCATGGGATGGGTCGCCTCCTCTCTTGGCCTCTCACCCACACCTGCAGGATCTCTGCGATTCTTTTCACTCTGCTGGGTGGAACACAGTGGCACAGTATAAGGAGGCCTTTAATCTGGGCACGATTGTTGGCTACCAATGGAAGAACTCCTCAGACTGGGCGCTGGGGGAACCTTGGAGGATCGGATGGAGCTATCCCAGATTCTCGCATCTAGGAGATGCAACTTTCTACATGATCAGGATGTTTTGGCCTGGGGAGGAGAACCGTTTGGAAAATATTCTGTCTTCAGGGTACCTTTCACTGACTAAGCATCTTTTTGGCGAAGTAGAAGTCCCTTGGTGGAAGAAAGTGTGGAATCGTTCTGGCCCAAATGCAACTTTTTTCTTTAGGCTTTGGTCTACAATAGATGTCTCACTTGGGACAACCTCTGTAAACGAGGCTTCCAAGGGCCGTCGATGTGTGTGTTATGCCGCAGCAGCAATGAGATTGCTTCTCATTTGTTCTTTCAATGTTCCTTCGCCAAGTAGATTTGGCATCTTTGGTGGAGTGTCAATCTTTGTGTGAACCGTCAGTTCCACTAGCATCTTTAGTCGGTTCACACAAAGATTGACACTCCACCAAAGATGCCAAATCTGCTTGGCGAAGGAACATTGAAAGAACAAATGAGAAGCAGTCTCATTGCTGCTGCGGCATAACACACACATCGACGGCCCTTGGAAGCCTCGTTTACAGAGGTTGTCCCAAGTGAGACATCTGTTGTAGACCAAAGCCCAAAGAAAAAAGTTGCATTTGGGCCAGGAGAAACGATTCCACACTTTTTTCCACCAAGCGACTTCTACTTCGCCAAAAAGATGCCTAGTCAGGGAAAAGTACCCTGAAGACAGAATATTTCTCAGACGGTTCTTCTCTCTAGGCCAAAACATCTTGATCCTGTAGAACGTTGCATCTCCTAGATGCGAGAATCTGGGATAGCTCCATCCGATCCTCCAAGGTTCCCCCCGGCGGCTAGTCTGAAGAGTTCTCCCATCGGTAGCCAACAATCGTGCCCAGATTAAAGGCCTCCTTATATTGTGCCACTGTGTTCCACCCAGCAGAGTGAAAGAAATCACAGAGATCCTGTGGGTGTGGGGGAGAGGCCAAGAGAGGAGGCGACTCATCCCATGAATCACTCCAAAAGAGAGCCATCCTACCACTATTGCAGATTTAGAAGAGGCTACGTTTTACCAGTTGGGCTCCAAGCTTGAGGGTATTCCACACCATAGACCCTCGCCCCTCCATAGGAAGCTTGGAGATATCAGGGGGCTCAATTCCAGGAAAATATTTGAGATACATGATACGGGCCCAAAGGTACGATGGGCTAGAGCACCAATGCCAGTATAGCTTGGCAGCGAGAGCTTGGCTGAACAAAATCGTCGAGCGAAGGCCAAGGCCGCCCTCTTTTTTGGGCCTGCAAACTGTGTCCTGGTTAATGAGGCTTCATTTGGTATTCTGCAAATTCTCACTCCAGAGAAATTGCCGAGCAAGAGCATCACATTCCTTGAGGAAGTACACCGGGGCAGCCTGAACCATACATTGATATATAGGAAGAGCTTGAATCATCGATTACAGGAGTCACATTTCCTGCAGTAGAAAGCCATCTATGAGTCCAATGAGTAACTTTTTGTTTGAATTTGTCCAGAATGTTCTGCCAGAAAACCTTGGGTTGCCTTCCCACCACAATAGGGATCTTCAGATAAGTGAGAGGAAGAGACTGAATCTGAAACATCAAAATCGTAGCAATCTTCCGCTGAATGGGCTCAAGAGTGTTGAAGAAGAAGATAGAGGACTTATGGCTATTAATTTTTTGCCCAGAGGCAGCCAAATAAGTGTCTAAGGTACGCCGAAAAGCTTCCAGTTCGCAAATCCAAGCTCTCCCTGTCAGGGCTTTATCATCAATAAACTGAAGGTGGGTTAAAGTGAGCAATCCATTCCCCCATTGCCATCCTTGCAACATGTTCTGAGTTACCTGAAGCTTGATAAGTCTCCCCAGTCCCTCAGCCAGGATGATAAACAGGTAAGGAGAAAGCGAATCCCCTAGAGGCACCAAAAAGCTCTGTGGGTTCACCATTAATAAGGACTGAGAAGGAGGGTGTTGTAACACAGCTTAGCACCCATCGAACCCAGGCTTGATTAAAACCAAACGCCAAAAAGACCTTATGCAAGAATTTCTCGTTGACTCGGTCATAAGCCTTAGCCATATCAAGCTTAATGACCATGGCACGTTCCTGAGAAATGCTCATAGAGTGAATAGCTTCGGAAGCAATCACCACCCCGTCTAGAATTTGCTTGCCAACAATAAAACCCCTTTGTTCCTCAGAGATAACCGTGGGGATGCAGCGTTTGAGTCTCTCCGCAAGAAGCTTGGTAACGATCTTGTAGGCCACATTACACAGTGCAATGGGTCTAAAGAGGTTCAGCTGGTTGGCCTGCTCCTTTTTCGGGATCAGGACTAAGAAGGTAGCATTCAACGCACGGAGCATTTCTTTGCTGGAGTAAGATTCCTGCACCACTTCCAGAAGGTCATACTTGATAATATCCCAGAACTCCTAAAAGAACTCAGCTGGAAACCCATCAGGTCCCAGGGCCTTGCCTTTTCGCAGAATGAAAACCACCCCCCCAATTTTGCCATACCAACTGGCCGTAGAAGAGAATCGTTCATTTCTGCTGTCACCACCGAAAGAATACACGATAACATTGTGTTTTCTGCAAGTTCATCATGAGGCAAATCTTCTGAAAAAAGGGCCGAATAAAACCGAACGGCCTCCCTGGATATAGCATGAGAGGAGGTCAGCCTTGTCCCGTCCAAAGTTTTCAGAGACATGATGACATTTCGGGCTTTAACGGATTTGTGGAAGAAAGCTGTATTCTTGTCCCCTTCTTGGAGCCAGTCTATACGGGCCTTCTGTTTCCAAAAAATTTCCTTTCGGAGTTTTCACTTAGCTAGAGCAATAGACGCTTGGGACTCAGCAATGCACGGATCTTTTGTCAAGCCATGATCCCGAATCTGCCAGGTAACAACATCTAGGTGGTCTTGAGCGTTCTTCTTTCTAGATTGAAGATTACCAAAACTATTCTTGTTCTAGTATTTTAACTTCCTTTTAACATACTGAAGGTTTTTAGTGAAGGAGAATATAGCCGTACCATAAGCAGGGCCCCCCGTCTCCACCAGCTAGTCATAAGGTCATGAAGGGAGGAGTCTCGAAGCCACATCAGCTGAAACTTAAATGGGGGTTCCTGAAAACTTCAATATGATTGGTAGAAAGCTTAATAGGCTAGTGGTCAGACCCCTTCCAATCAAGAATTTTGGGTGCAAGGGAAATAGAGCTAGACTGCCAAAAGCAGGATACTAGGAACCTATCCAGGCGTTCAGAGATGGCAGCATCACCTGTCTTTCTGTTGTTCTAAGTAAAGAGCCCGTTAAGAGGCTTAACATCAGAGAGACGTAACATCTCTATATTTTGTCGAAGGAGCTCAGAAGAAGAGCCTAGACGAGCTAAACCGCCTCTCTTCTCTTCCAGACTAAGAACAGCATTAAAATCTCCTGTCACAATCCAAGACAAGAAAGGATGACAGCTTCTGACATACCTAATGTGCTCCAAGAGCTTGAGCTGACCAGGGAGATCAATAGGAGCATAAATCGCAGTAACCAGGATCAGTTTTCCAGTTTTCAGAGATGAAACAACCATCGTGAGTGCCGAGAGACAGGGCATACAGTAGAGTGGTGTGATCTTTCTAGGGTCCCAGCACATGGCTAGACCCATTGAGCTCCCCAATGCACCCACACACTGACATTGACCTAGAAACCAAATATTAGAAACACAAGTAAACAGGGAGTCCACAGATAGCTTGGTCTCCTAGATACAAAGAATATCTGGAGAATGGACGCTCACCAACTTTTTAATAGATTTTTATTTGGGGGTGTTATTCAAGCCCCTCGCATTCCATGATAGAATAATCATTGAGTAGAATATGGAAAATGTTCATCCAAGGTCTTCACAACCCCCGATTCTTCCAAGAAATCCCCTGTAATTTTAATTTTGTCTTGGTCCTTCCTGCGCCCTGCTCTGGAGGGAGTAGAAAAAGAGACTTTCTTAAACGGCCTTTGCATTAATCCCAGAGTAGGAAGTGTCCCTTTTTCTTTACTAGAGGTACCCACCTCTTTAACCAGATCTGCCCAGCGAGCATCTTTGTCTTGCGAGGCCGCTAAAACCACAGGAGTAACTGATTCGGGCTCAAGAGTAGTCTCCGAGTGTTGCAGGGCCACAATGTCCTGAGAGTCATTGAGAAAGTGACGCTTCTCTTTCAAGTCAGAAACCCCTCCCTGCTGTGCTGCCGGAATACCATCTTAAATGACCATATTGTCGAGTGCCTCAAATCGGTTGAATCCAGACTCTAATTGCCGGTCAAGGTGCATGTGCTTCTGACCCCGTCCCTTCGCACAACGTCGGACTGGGGTAAAGCCATCCCTATTTGAAGCCGAATAGTAGGAGGGGCCTTGTCCTGCACTTGGAGTGGTCGAAGGAGCTTTTCCTTTGGCCGCTCTATCATACTCGCTGTATGCCGTTCCATTCTGTGCCGATTGGCCGTTCCTCTTACTATCCCTATCCGCTTGAGAAGCAACACGCTCATCAGGTGCCCCAGACCCTTTAGGACTCTGAGGGCATTGGCGGTGTAGATGCCCATACACATGACATATTTTGCACCGAAAAGGGATAGCTTCGTAGTCTATTTGTTGAATCCAAGAAGAAGAGCCCAGGCAAATCTTCATAGAATCTGGCAAAGGGTTATTTAAATCAATGTCAACACAAATACGGGCATAAGAGATAACCTTTTTATCTAGTGATTGGTGCGCTATTGCAGTCGGAGTTCCAAGCATGGCAACAATTTGGTGCAAGATATCCTCTCCAGAATTCCAAAGGGAGTCGCGAGAGGCGGACCCAAACGGGAACACAAGAAGGAAGATCCTCTGTAGAATTAAACCCTACATGTCAGGGTTTGATGAAGAGACCAATACGGTCATAAAAGTATGGGCCTCCCTCAAAGATCATATTCCGGTCAAAAACAGATGATAAATTAATCATAAAATAATTGTTACCAGCCAGCATAATGTCAAAATCTCCTTCTACCTACCATGACCTCCAGATCCAGGCTTCCAAAGCCGTTAGAGAAATTCGAATGCCCAAAAATATGCAGATTAATGCATGGGATGCCAAAAAATCAACATCATCCTGAACTGTCGCTGTAGGAATAACCAGCACAGGCCGGTCTTGACTCCGCGGCAAGCATCCATTGACCTTGTTTATCTTGGCACGTTCACTCACATAAAACGCCTCCCCCTGTCGCAGACTCGCCCCAGGCAACGAACAGTCTCCCCTTGCGGCTTCAGCCGGGCAGACATTCCTGGATCCACTGCTCGCAGCCGTCATCCCTCAAAACCGCCTAATTTTCTTATCCTCTTGTTATCATAAATATTAGTTTCAAATTCCTCTTTCAATTTTTCTAAGCTTTGTGGTTGTTTCTATTGTAAACATACTTGTTCATTTATGTCGTTAACCATTTCAGCTTCTTGTATTTTAAACACTTGATCTTTGGATTCTTTATTCAAGATATCTAATTGAAGTTCATCTAATGATGTGTCAAGAATTTTTAAACTAGAGTCTCGGATTTTTTCAATAGTAGTGGTTATGGATCCACCACGCTTCGACAACGAAGACTCTGATGTAAGAGCATATTTGTGGGTAAAAGGGTTTCCACAAATTTGAATTTGTTTGGATAACCGAGGGGTCAAGTAATGATGGTTATCTTTGGTAATGGCTATATAATCAGTTGTTTGGGTCAGAGGTTGATAATTCAACAAAAAAAATTGTCCTAGAAGGGCATCTGATCTTAAATCATCTGATTGCCATACAAAATCAATATTAAAATCTCCTCCACCAATTTGGATGGGGATATTTTTAGCATGCGTCTTCCATGTTAATTTTTTACCATATGCAATGGTTGCTTTAGCAATCAAGTTAGGATCCGTGATCCATTCCTGCAAAAGCAAAGCATTAGAATGCATTAGTGATATGGCAGACCCAGAATCAACATATGCATGTAATTCATATGGAAGATAATTTTTTAAAGAAATTTGAATACTAATATAGATGCTAGGATGAGTAGTACCTATTGAAGAAAGATGACATCGATGCGGAGCAGTATCCAAAATTTGATATGACCATTGTTTTGGTGTAGATGGGCTTCTGCTTCCAATATCTGATTCATCTGAAGTATCAGGATCTTCAACATGACAAGTGGTTTCTTTAATTGGCTCATTAGCACATTTAAGTGCGTCTACTTCATATTCTGGTGAAGCCCTGATCTTATATGGAGTAATACCTTTATCAGTTTGCATTTCATGCCAAATCCTATCCAATTCTTTCCATTGATCTTTGAGGAACTTAGCATGTTCTAATTTAGCCAAATCTCTTTTGGCAGTATTAATCCTATCTTCTAAAGTAATCTTTGGAGGTTTACTTTTAACTGGTTCAGCAGTGAAATAATTCTTGAGATATTTCTGTTGTGGTTGTCTAGATGATTGACCTTGTTCATCTTGTTTAGGTTTTAGTGTTTTCTTACCTAAACCTCTTGGACTATGTTTTGGAGACGGAACTCCATATGGTCTAATCTTCTTATCTGTTTGAATATTGGGTATATGAGTTATAAACTCATTTGTTCCTTTTAAGGAAAGTTTCTTAGCATAATCTAATTGCTCTTGGAAACTCATTTCCTTTTGATGAATAGTTGGCATAGTCTTAGCATACTTGTCATATGCTTTCTCTATAGGACTTTTAGGAACCGAGGTTCTTTCAGGGGAAACCTTCGGACTTCCTAAATGCAATCTATTCGCTTTAGCTAATGTTTCATCTAAGGATGTAGAATCTTTTCTTCCTTTTCCCTCTTTATTGGAACATGGATTGTAGGTTGTGGTGAATGGTTCTTTTCCCATTCTTCGATTTCATATTTGATTTTCTGTTGACAATCCTTTCCACAAATCTGTTCAGCAATAAACTTGAAGCATTTAACATGATAAGTATAGCATAATGAATCTTGCAAGACAAAACATAATGACTTATCAGTTTTACTACAATAGTCACAATTATAGTGATGTATTCCAAGTTTGAATGTGGATTTACCAATCTATGTTTGTTGATCCTTGGAAGGCCACTTTCCTATTGTAATAGGCATGACATGAATTCCTTGCTGGAGGATATTCATTTTTTGATTCATAATTTGAACTACTGCTGGGTTCAGTTATAGTTACTTCTGAACTATATTCAGAATATACTGATGAAGTACCAGTTTCTTCTTCTAGTAATTGTAATGAATATTGATCTGCTTGTTGCAAGACAGGCTCAATTTTTTTCATCATTTTTACCTGTTTTCTTTCAGTCTACTTAAGACATTCATTAGCATCATGACCTACTTCATCACATAAGAAACATTTACACTTCTTCTTAATAGGATTCTTTCCTTTAACATGTGTAGGTTTCTTTTTCTTGAAATATCTATTCTTCGAAACAAAAGGTTTCCTTTTGTCATAAGTTCTGCTTTGCCTGAACTTAGAAATCCTTTTTTTATAAGGTTTAAATTTCTTAAAACTTTTCTTCTTTTTATACCTTTTGGGTTTTCCACCATGATCTCCCCATATTGTAAGGACATTAATCAATTTATTGCAAAAGCTTTAAGTGATAGTATATTTCTTTACAGCTTTGGCAACTTGGTTTCTTGTGCAGACTTCATTCATATATGAGTCAGCTCTGCTTGAGTTCTCCCAGTGTTCCATACTTTACTGGGTGTCTTTTGATGTAATCCTTGATTTCATCTCCCCAACGTTCAGGTAACTTATCAAGAAATAATGAAAAATAAGATTTGTTATTTATCTTATAATAATAGCTAGAAAATTCATTATAGTATTGCTCAAAGAAAGCAATCTTAGTAATGCCTAGTTTAGCCATCATTTTCTTTGCTACTTCTGTTGTTACGAGACCTTGGTCATGGACATCTCCTAAGAACTCAACACTAACCGGGACAATAAAGTCATAAACACTCCTACTGTCTTTCAGAGTATTTTCCAACCAATCCTTATAGCTTGCACTTTCCTTGAATCCATTCCAGAATTCTCTTACAAGGCCTGTGAAAGTACATTCAAATAATCCTCTGGATTGTTCTGCATTAAAGCTAGAGTAATTTGCTGCTTGTGCAAAATTCATCTCTTGGCACCATCTGCTAATTACTGCTGCTTTATCAATAGCATTGTCTAAATCTAACCATACTTCTGTTTCATTTATAGGGGGACCAAATCTTTTATCCTTAGGTCGATAAATATCTGTATTTGGTTCACCTTTCTTCCCACTTTGTTTTTTGGCTCCAAATTTTGGATATAAATCTTCTTTAGGCAAGACGTGGTTGATATTCGTAATGTTTGGGGGTACAGTTGGATTATAGGCATTAGGGTTGACAGCGTCATGAGTTTCAGGATTGAATACTCCACTACTTTCTCTTGTGCCTTCTATTATAGCATTAACATGTTGTAAGACAGGTTGAGATAAAGTATCATCAATCGTCTTAAACTGTTTAATTGAAATCTTTTCAGTATTTCTATTTTCTAATGTCTAAATCCTTTTGATTAAATCATTTAAGTATAAATGATCTGTTCCTCTATAGGTTTTGAATTCTTTCTTAAGATCTTTTAAAGATCTTTCTGATTTATTAGTCATCATCATCATTCTTGATCCAGATGTGGATCCTATTTCATTATGTGATGGACCAATGTTGCTGATATCAGGGATTTTCATAAAAGGGTCATCATACCTTTTCCTTTCTTTAAACCTGATAGAAATATTTCCATTAGAGTCTTCATAGACTTTAGAGATTTCATCTGACTGGCCATGGTTTTTCTTTGAATCAAATTTCCATTCAACAGGAAATTCTATTTCATTCCAGTTAAGCTTTCGCTTTGTAGTAACCTTGTTTCTAGGATCTGTGATTACAAAAGTAGTTGCATTTTCAGTTCTTGTTAATCTTTTAGTATCACGAACTCCTACCATTCTTAAGTTGTTGAAACACTTATAGTAAATGGTGTATTCAAGGTTGAGGACATCCCTTCTGGGCTTAAATCCTGTTGCAAATGTCTTCATCCTAAGACGTAAACATTCATGGCAGTCTTTTACTGAACTATAGATATCTGGTGGTAGAACCATAAAGCATACCTGTTGGTTTAGGCTTCCTTCTAAGGCTCCAACTAATGATTTTTCAAAGATATCTATTCTATCATCTGTGACACATCCACAAACTGAACAACCAAGTTCTTTGGCGGCTAATAACTTAAAAGTTATTTGGATAGCTCCTATATGGATATACTTGATCTTCTTCTTAACCAACCTTTCTTGTTCTTTCTTGGTAAACAGATAGGTGTCTGTTTCATGTCCTGCAGTCACTGTTGCTTCTAATGTTCTGAGAACATGTTTGATACTAGGATCAAGATTTCCATATTTGTAAATCTGTTCAAACTTCAACTTAGGTATTCCTTCTGAATTAAGCTTAACAATAAGCTCATCAGCTTCATATTCTTCAAGCGTCTCTAAGTTAAGTTTATGTTTTGGAACAAATAATGCCTTAAGAATTTTTACTTGTGGCTTAGGTTCTTGTTCTGGATTTCTCCAAATTACAACCTTAGGCTCTACTGGCTCAAAAGTCTTTTGTTTACCAGTAAGCTTTGTCAACACATTTGTGATTTGTGGGACTTCAGTAGGTTTTCCATCCCTAGACCTGGCGAGTTGATCATTGATGTTTTCAGGTTTTGTTTCCATATTTTTGAGATCTGGAAATATCTTTTCAACTTTTTCTTTGAGTTCAACATCTCTAGAGGTCTGGTTGTTATTTATACTACCGACTGTTTTAAGAATGACTTTAGCATTGTTATCATACTTTGCTGAGAGATCTGATATGCTAACCTTTAAGGTTTTGATCTCATCTTCCAAATCAGAAGTAAGAATTTGATTCGTAGCAATTCTCCCTGAATCTAATGTTTGTTTATTTCTGATTTCTTCAATAGAATCTTTGATACCATTTTGTTGGTCAGTCAAAGTTCGTATGTAATCAAGGGTATCTTGATCAGTTTTAAGCTTCTGTAAAGCTTTAATGATGATTTCATCATTGCTTGAAACTGTGTCATACAGTTCCCCTATAGCAGCATTAGAGTAATTACCCTTTGAAAGTCTTCTAAGTTTCTAGTTGATGTTTGGAAGCATCCTCTCAAGTTATCTTCATTTTCTTTTAACCTTTTCTTCACTAAGGCTTCCATTATAGCCAATGGCTAAGTTTGACTAGGATTTCTTTTTGACTTTCCTGGTTTTGTAAAATATGATGACTCAGATCTTTTATAGAGTCTGTTAAGACTTTTATTCTTTGTTCAGTGGGATTTGGTCTGTCTGGGTCTCTTTCTAGAGTTTTGACTATCCTTCCAATTTCCTTTGTTTCCTCTTTAATTTGGTTTACAACTCTTAAGTTGTTTAAATTGTCGTGAGCAAGAAGCTTAGTTACTATATCATCAGAAATGCTAGAGTCTTTTAGCTTTTGTTCAAAGGCAATCTTCTCAATGTACCTGATAGAGTTTTCCAAATTTATAACTGAGGTCTTGATATAGTCAAGTTTTGTTTCAAAAAGTTTATTGCCCGAGTTACTGATAATGTCAGTAATTCTTCTTAGGCTGTTTGAAACAGTATAAGACAAGGTCTTAATATGTTCCAAATTTGTAGCCTGAGAATCCCAGTCTGTGACCTGGTTGCTCTGAGGCAATTCTTTAAATAGTTTGTTCTGAAACTTTTTGACTTGTTCTTTGAGATCAACCAAATCCTGCTTAATCTCTTTTTGGTTTTTAGCACTTGTTGAACTAGTGCTTTGTTGTTGACAAACACTAAAGTTTAGGACTGCTCCTAATACTTCTAAGTTTACGTTGGTGTTTGGCAATATGTGTGGTATGTGTACGCACACTCCTAAGTCTTCGTAGAGACTACAATATTTGCGACAATAAGCGTATTAAGTGAACTCTGATGAAGGGTTCGTTTCAAATACAACTTTCAACAAATGTTTAATTCCATACATTTTGTTTTTGGGTTTTTTAACATTTTTGACACACATACACACATCCTATTAATGAGATTTAGATCTAAACACGGCTCTAATACCATAGGCGATCATACGGGCAGAACATCCTAATTACCACATGTATAGATTGTATCAATATACGCATAACTAAGATCTTATATGATGCACACACATTTTATCTATTTTATCTTCTACTTGGTCTATCTTGAAGTACAATCCTAATTTAAAAGCCCAAATAACACAAAGATAAAACAAACATACTAGAATCATAAACCAAGCAACAAATTCAGAATCCATCTAAGCTTTCATTACAAGATAAATCATAACACATTTCCAATTCTATGAATTCAATCATCTGTTGTTGCTTTCTAATGCTCAAATCATAAGTAAAACTTTTTACATCTCTTAACTTATTAAAATCTGATTCTAATTTTAACGAGCTTAACTTTTCTCCTATCGAAGCTTTTATAAATTTAATATCTAGAAGATTAAACAACATTGTGAATGTCATACAGAGTTTCACTGGACTCTAGACTATAAAGACAACATTTAATCATAATGATTATTAACATACATATACTTAAGACCATTGAGATTAATACTATATCCATGGTTTGTCAATGTCTTTGAAGTATTCTCGATCATAATTCGTTCTGCTGATAAGAACTTCTTCCATCCATGAGACTCCTAATTTAACACATAATTCTCCAATCTTTTTCACACACTTTTTTTGAGCAAATGCATTTATCAATAACTTGTGATGATTCTTTACTTTACATTCTTCATAACTTCCATCATCATATGACAACTTTATACATTCGAAACGTAAACAAACCAATCTTTTTTCAAGTCTTTTTAATTCTGGATACATCTATCATAAGAAACTTAATGTAAGATGTTCCATAAGCACATGCGTTTGGGAAAGCTTCTCGCGTCTTAGTACTTTTACAGGGACCCTTAGAGATGCTAAATCAACGATCAAGAATGATCTTGACTTTAGATCAGGACACGGCAGAAGGAGGATTAATTACTCTTGATGATCACTTTAGAGCTAATCATCTCCCATTATCTTCGCAAGCTCATCATCCGGATGTATTCTTGGACTTTCCAAGCAATAGGAGAGTACATCCTTATCTTCATACATAGGATCAAACTTGAGGCTTTGATCTTGAAGTCTTGCAGTCATGAAGCTGGAATCTTCGCCTACTTTGATCATACCCGTATTGAGTATTTCTTGGGTATTCCATTGGTGCGTTCCTTCTTCAGTCTGTTCTGTATCAGAATCTTCTGGTTCTTCTGATGAAGGCTGGATGAGGCAATAGTAGTAGTAGCTACTTATGGGCTGCACAATATGTAAAGATATCTTCTGAAAAGGTTTTGTGTTTTGAGCAACAAAACTATGGAGATTCTCTATAATCATGCGATCCCTTGCATACACTAAACTCTTATTGATTGTCATTCTGGCAATCCTTGGGATAGCATGGAGTATTGCTGCTCTAAGAGACATGTTGTCTCTTTGGTACTGAACATTCATTTCCTTTGAATGTATCAGGAACTTGTCTTTGATAATCCTAATATAATGTATTGCTGGATACATTAGGATTTGGCTATTCCTGTGTGACCATTCTGGCGGAGCAGTAACCATCTTGATTTTTACTGGTGTCGAACAATGCTCCCATTTCAAAATATTCTTAACAGCTTCAAGTAGAGGCTTAGGAAAGCCTTCTAGCTGTTCTGGTGTGTCAACTATCATATTTTTGATAAAACCATTTTCAAACAACGATAGTCTGTTTGTCTTTGGATAGTTGGCAGTAACATTAACCAAATATGAACCTGCAATTGGTCCATTGACTGGTGCAATATCTGGATGGTTCTTGTTACCTCCATTAACCAGTTCATCATTAAATTCCTCCCATAGGTGAGACATCATAGTGCTGATCGGCACTTCTGTAGATTCTGGATCTGTCAGGTTCTTTGATGAGGGCTTGCTGCTGGCTTTGCTAGACTCAGCCTCTGAAAGCAAACTCTGCCTTACAAACAAGAATTGGGCAAAGACCCTCATACATTTGAAGAATAGGTCTTTGTCTCTGTCATAAAAGCTCTTCTGCATGTTGTTGAGTAACTGCAGAGTTTCTTGTGCAAGATGTTTGCCAGTAAGATAGACAGGTCTTCTGTGAAACAAGATCTCCTTCCCTATCTTTATAGTTTCTTCTTGTAGAATTTCAGGAACCACTGGCTGCTTCTTCTCCTGGATACCTTTTTCACCTGCAAGAGTAGTGTCAGTAAATTCTACATTCTTCTTAGTAACAGGGCCTGTATACGCCTTCTGTTTTCCTTTAGTGCTGGTAGTGGCTTCAATATTTGGAGATGGCGGTCTTTGCAAACCTTTCATTCCAAATTGGACAAGGCTGGGGTTGCCCTTGTCTTTAACACTGAATATTCCTGGTCCTAATGGAGCAGGTTTGACATTGCTGGAGTTGCCAATGTCATCCTTCTTGACCTGTGTCAAGCACATTCCTAGAAGGGCATTTGATCCTAAATCCTCTGATTGCCATACAAAATTAATATTAAAATCTTCAACATGACAAGTATTTTCTTTAATTGGCTCATTAGCACATTTAAGTGCGTCTGCTTCATATTCTGGGGAAGACCTGATCTTATCTGGAGTAATACTTTTATCAGTTTCCATTTCATGCCAAATCCTATCCGATTCTTTCCATTGATTTTTGAGGAACTTAGCATGTTCTAATTTAGCCAAATCTCTTTTGGCGGTATTAATCCTATCTTCTAAAGTAATCCTTGGAGGTTTACTTTTAACTGGTTCAGCAGTGAAATAATCCTTGCGAGATTTCTGCTATGGTTGTCTAGATGATTGACCTTGTTCAACTTGTTTAGGTTTTAGTGTTTTCTTACCTAAACATCTTGGACTATGTTTTGGAGACAGAACTCCATATGGTCTAATCTTCTTATCTGTTTGAATATTGGGTATATGAGTTATAAACACATTTGTTCCTTTTAAGGAAAGTTTCTTAGCATAATCTAATTGCTCTTGGAAACTCATTTCCTTTTGAGGAATAGTTGGCATAGTCTTAGCATACTTGTCATATGTTTTCTCTATAGGACTTTTAGGAACTGAGGTTCTTTCAGAAGAAACCTTCGGACTTCCTAAATGCAATCTATTCGCTTTAGCTAATGCTTCATCTAAGGATGTAGAATCCTTTTCTTCTTTTTCCCTCTTTATTGGAACATGGATTGTAGGTTGTGGTGAATGGTTCTTTTCCCATTCTTCGATTTCATCTTTGATTATCTGTTGACAATCTTTTTCACAAATCTGTTCAGCAATAAACTTGAAGCATTTAACATGATAAGTATAGCATAATGAATCTTGCAAGACAAAACATAATGACTTATCAGTTTTACTACAATAGTCACAATTATAGTGATGTATTCCAAGTTTGAATGTGGATTTACCAATCCATGTTTGTTGATCCTTGGAAGGCCACTTTCCTATTGTAATAGGCATGACATATGAATTCCTTGCTGGAGGATATTCATTTTCTGATTCATAATCTGAACTACTGCTGGGTTCAGTTATAGTTACTTCTGAACTATATTCAGAATATACTGATGAAGTACCAGTTTCTTCTTCTAGTAATTGTAATGAATATTGATCTGCTTGTTGCAAGACAGGCTCAATTTCTTTCATCATTTTTACCTGTTTTCTTTCAGTCTTCTTAGGACATTCATTAGCATAATGACCTACTTCATCACATAATAAACATTTACACTTCTTAATAGGATTCTTTCCTTTAACATGTGTAGGTTTCTTTTTCTTGAAATATCTTTTCTTCGAAACAAAAGGTTTCCTTTTGTCATAAGTTCTGCTTTTCCTGAACTTAGAAATCCTTTTCTTACAAGGTTTAAATTTCTTAAAACCTTTCTTTTTTTTATACCTTTTGGGTTTTCCACCATGATCTCTCCATATTGTAGGGACATTAATCAATTTATTGCAAAAGCTTTCAGTGATAGTATATTTCTTTGCAGCTTTGGCAACTTGGTTTCTTGTGCAAACTTCATTCATATATGAGTCAGCTCTCTGCTTGAGTTCTCCTAGTGTTACATACTTTACTGGGTGTCTTTTGATGTAATCCTTGATTTCATCTCTCCAAGGTTCAGGTAACTTATCAAGAAATAATGACAAATAAGATTTGTCATTTATCTTATAATAATAGCTAGAAAATTCATTATAGTATTGCTCAAAGAAAGCAATCTTAGTAATGCCTAGTTTAGCCATCATTTTTTTTGCTGCTTCTGTTCTTACGGGACCTTGGTCATGGACATCTCCTAAGAACTCAACACTAACCGGGACAATAAAGTCATAAACACTCCTACTGTCTTTCAGAGTATTTTCCAACCAATCCTTATAGTTTGCACTTTCCTTGAATCCATCCCAAAATTCTCTTACAAGGCCTGTGAAAGTACATTAAAATAATCCTCTGGATTGTTCTGCATTAAAGCTAGAGTAATTTGCTGCTTGTGCAAAATTCATCTCTTGGCACCATCTGCTAATTGCTGCTGCTTTATCAATAGCATTGTCTAAATCTAACCATACTCCTGTTTGATTTATAGGGGGACCAAATCTTTTATCCTTAGGTCGATATATTTCAATATTTGGTTCACCTTTCTTCCCACTTTGTCTTTTGCCTCCAACTTTTGGATATAAATCTTCTTTAGGCAAGACTTGGTAGATATTCGTAATGATTGGGGGTACAGTTGGATTATAGGTATTAGGGTTGACAGCTTCATGAGTTTCAGGATTGAATATTCCACTACTTTCTCCTGTGCCTTCTATTATAGCATTAACATGTTGTAAGACAGGTTGAGATAAAGTATCATCAATCGTCTTAAAATGTTTAATAGAAATATTTTCAGTATTTCTATTTTCTAATGTCTGAATCCTTTTGATTAAATCATTTAAGTATAAATGATCTGTTCCTCTATAGGTTTTGAATTCTTTCTTAAGATCTTTTAAAGATCTTTCTGATTTATTGGTCATCATCATCATTCTTGATCCAGATGTGGATCCTATTTCATTATGTGATGGACCAATGTTACTGATATCAGGGATTTCCATAAAAGGGTCATCATACCTTTTCCTTTCTTTAAACCTGATAGAAATATCTCCATTAGAGTCTTCATAGACTTTAGAGATTTCATCTGACTGGCCATGGTTTTTCTTTGAATCAAATTTCCATTCAACAGGAAATTCTATTTCATTCCAGTTGAGCTTTCTCTTTGTAGTAACCTTGTTTCTAGGATCTTTGATTACAAGAGTAGTTGCATTTTTAGTTCTTGTTAATCTTGTATTATCATGAACTCCTACTATTCTTATGTTGTTGAAACACTTATAGTAAATGGTGTATTCAAGGTTGAGGACATCCCTTCCATACATATACTTAAGACCATTGAGATTAATACTATATCCATGGTTTGTCAATGTTTTTGAAGTATTCTCGATCATAATTCATTTTGCTGATAAGAACTTCTTCCATTCATGAGGCTCCTAATTTAATACATAATTCTCCAATCTTTTTCACACACTTTTTTTGAGCAAATGCATTTATCAATAACTTGTGATGATTCTTTACTTTACATTCTTCATAACTTCCATCATCATATGACACCTTTATACATTCGAAACGTAAATCAACCAATCTTTTTTCAAGTCTTTTTACTTCTGGATACATCTATCATAAGAAACTTAATGTAAGAAAATAATTTCGCAAATTGAGTAATTATGGCTGTTGCAGTTATGGCAACATAACATTTCTCCTCCAAGTATTAAATAATGAACTTAAGATACCAAGATATTATAACATATGAAATAATAAACTGTTCTGAATAGGATTCAAATCCATCCGTTAAATCTATCATGTTTTTGTCAAGGTTACTAATACTAATCAAAGGGCTTGCTGAGGACCTCGGGTTATTTTTTCTAAAGATGTACTAGCTATTTCCAAACCTTACTTAGCCATTGATTATTTTTATAGAGGTTACAGTCCAACACTAAACTCCATCTGTCACAAAAATATCCTACACAGACTCGCTATCCGACAGTCCTTTTCTGACACTACTCGTGCCTACAGTTCTAAAACGGCTCCCTGCCTAAAGCAGACACAACAGGCGAACAATCTTACTACAACCCTGTCGAACCTGGTCTATGTAAGCTTTTCATGGCGGACGTGACTAGCTGTAACAGTAACTCAGAATAACTCTATAAACCTGTAAGAATACTACTAATTCTATTTTCGGCGTTTGGATAGTAAATTCTAAAGATAATCACAACACTAAATCCTTTGCCTAAGATTATCTGATTTTCACCTGACGTAGCTCAGAGAGATTTAAAACATAATTTAAAAGATGTTCAGAACCTGGTTATTATAACATAGTTATAAATATCTTATTATCAAAGTTTCAAAATTACATACTTGCTAGGATACTTGTCATGCGCCCCCTGCAGGCGCCTAACTGACTACTCCATATCGAAATTGAAATACATTACTTCTATGATGTGTCAAGAAATTTTAAACTAGAGTCTCGAATTTTTTCAATAGTAGTGGTTATGGATCCCCCACGCTTCGACAACGAAGACTCTGATGTAAGGGCATATTTGTTAGTAAAAGGTTTTCCACAAATTTGAATTGGTTTAGATAACCGAGGGGTCAAGTAATGATGGTTATCTTTGGTAATGGCTATATAATCACTTGTTTGGGTCAGAGGTTGATAATTCAACAAAAAAATTTGTCCTAGAAGGGCATCTGATCCTAAATCATCTGATTGCCATACAAAATCAATATTAAAATCTCCTCCACCAATTTGGATGGGGATATTTTTAGCATGCGTCTTCCATGTTAATTCTTTATCATCTGCAATGGTTGCTTTAGCAATAAAGGTAGGATTTGTGATCCATTCCTGCAAAGGCAAAGCATTAGAATGCATTAGTGATAGGGCAAAGCCAGAATCAACATATGCATGTAATTCATATGGAAGATAATTTTGTAAAGAAAGTTGAATACCTCAGTGAGCTTTTCCTGAAGTAACCATCTCCTATTGTCTGTTCATTCAATGGTGTAGCTCTATGTTTCATGCGCAAGTAGCACAATATTCTCATCTTGACCATATTGCTATAGTAGCCCAGCTTTTGTTGTTGAAAAACATAGTGAAATAGTTAGAGGCAAACCCAATATTGTCATTAACTATAAACAATTGAATGAACAGACAATAGGAGATGGTTACTTCATTCCTCATGTGCAACAACTAATTCCTAAGTTATGTCATGCCAGGTGGTTTTCAAAGTTTGATGCCAAAAATGGATTCTGGCAGATAAAGATGTAAGAAGATAACATACCTTTGACTGCCTTCTCAACCCCCCAAGCCCAGTATGAATGGCTAGTGATGCCTTTCGGTCTCAAGAATGCCCCGAATATATTTCAAAGGTGTATGGATATAATATTTAGGGACTACTTTGATTTTAATGCTGTTTATATTGACGACATGTTAGTATTTAGTAAAACCAGAGAAGAACACCTAAAACATTTGAGTATCTTTGTGAATCTCATAAAAGACCATGGAATAATTCTAGGAAGAAACAAGATCTATATGGTCTATAATGAGATAGATTTCCTTGGCCTTTAGGTAAAGAATGGTTCTGTAAAAATGTAGGATCATATAGGAAACAAAATTGTTAATGATTTCCCAGATAGGATAATTGATAAAAAAACAGTTACAGAGATTTCTTGGAACTGTCAATTATCTTAGCAGATATGTAAAAGAGTTGGCAGTTCTTACTGCACCTTTATATATTGCATTGACTAGAAAGAAGTGGATCTTTACTGAAGATGATATCAAAGCAGTTGTAAGATTAAAACAAGCATGTACTAATTTGCCTACATTTAGTATTCCAGGATTAAATGATAAAATCATTCTAAGCACTGATGCTAGCAATGAATATTGGTCTGGAGTTGTTTCTTGCAGGCAAAAGGATACTGTTGAAGAAAAGCTTGTTACTTACATGAGTGGTAAATTCAAGGGAGCAGAGCTTAACTATGCTACCCTAGAGAAAGAATTACTTGCAATAATTAAGTCTATCAAGAAAGCTGAAATATATCTTTTAAGTGGAACTTTTGAGATTAGGACAGATTCAAAATATTTTGTATCGCTCATGAAATCTAATCTTGATAAGTGTATGAGCAGGAATAGACTCATAAGGTGGCAGATGTGGTTTTTGAATTATGATTTTACTGTCACACATGTTGCAGGTATTGCAAATTCTTTCCCTAACGCCCTTACTAGAGAAATGGCAAATATGGTTTGAGTAACCAAATTGTTATATGATCCATCTGATGAAAATAAAGTCAAAGGCATGGAGCATTCACATGAAATGCCTTATTTAAGCAGAAGCAAGATTGGTGACAATCAGAGCTTAACGGACTTATAGGATCGAAAGATCACTTCTAGTCGCCAAACGGATCATGGCTCGATTAATGGTATGACTACCCCGGAGCAAACAGCTACCGATAAAGGGATTTCAAATCCGTTAATGGTTGGTGATTTACCAAAAATCACATTAGAAGATCTTAGACTTTCTTCTAAGACTAATCCATCTCAAATGACAGATGGTAAAGGCAAGTCAAGACCGTTGGCAACTGGTCTCTTGCTAAAAGAGATGTGTTCCATACAGATGGAAAAGGAATGTACTGGCAACACCAGCAGTACAGCTAAGTCTGTTCCTTTTGGGATCAGGGACTTACGGTAAAAAAGATAGTGGCAACACCAACACTATCTAGTTTGGCATGCGTGGCCTTAACAAGCCACTTATTGTCAGAGAAATGGCGACACATCTAGCAGCTCAGACCTCCAACAGGGTTTTTGAAGACCCCGTCTTGGCTCAACAAAAGGAAAAAGGTTTAACAGCGCCTGAGAAGCTATCTACGCACATGGCATTGCTAAAAGAGATACCAGAACAACAGACACAGACAAAACAAAAGTAGCAGCTACAATAGCAGACTGTGTCTTCAGAAGCTGAGCAGTCCATCATTAATATTGGGAATGATATTTTTAAATATTATTCAAATCCAATATATAGGACTGGTAAGAAGATAGGCCAAGAAGGCTATCAACTCTTAAATAATATGCATATTTTGTTTTATAATCATGATCTGTTCTTTAAGTGCATGAAAACATTTGCACATCTGTTAGAAGAAAGAATGAAAATCATCAAAGTTGAGCCTGGATGTTCATCCAGTCAGCAGAAGAAAGAGATCAGAATGTTAACTGATCCTGAATCTGCAGTAGTACCAGTTGAAAGCATGGTTCCTGAAAAATGGGAACAATTTCATCAAGAGTTAATTAAGCAGAAGCAAGATTGGTGACCATCAGAGCTAAACGGACTTACAGGATCGAAAGATCACATGGAATGCCTTATTTAAGCATAAGCAAGATTGGTGACAATCAGAGCTTAACGGACTTACAGGGTCGAAAAATCACTGCTAGCCGCCAAACGAATCATGGCTCGATTAATGCTATGACTACCCCGGAGCAAACGACTACTGGTAAAGGGATTTCAAATCCATTAATGGTTGGTGATTTACCAAAAATCACATTAGAAGATCTTAGACTTTCTTCTAAGACTAGCCCATCTCAAACGACAGATGGTAAAGGCAAGTCAAGACAGTTGACAACTGGTCTCTTGCTAAAAGAGATGTGTTCCATACAGATGGAAAAGGAATGTACTGGCAACACCAGCAGTACAACTAAGTCCCTTTTGGGATCAGGGACTTATGGTAAAAAAGATAGTGGCAACACTAGCACTATATAGTTTGGCATGCGTGGCCTTAACAAGCCAGTTACTGTCGGACAAATGGCGACACATCTAGCAGCTCAGACCTCCAACAGGGTTTTTGAAGACCCCGTATTGGCTCAACAAAAGGAAAAAGGTTTAACAACACCTGAGAAGCTATCTAGGCACATGGCATTGCTAAAAGAGATACCAGAACAACATACACATACAAAATAGAAGCAACAACTACAGCAATAGACTATGTCTTCAGAAGCTGAGCAGTCCACCATTAATATTGGGAATGATATTTTTAAATATTATTCAAATCCAATATATAAGACTGGTAAGAAGATAGGCCAAGAAGGCTATCAACTCTTAAATAATATGTAGATTTCATTTTATAATCATGGTTGTGATCTGTTTTTTAAGTGCATGAAAACATTTGCACATCTGTTAGAAGAAAGAATGAAGATCATCAAAGTTGAGCCCGGATGTTCATCCAGTCAGCAGAAGAAAGACGAGATCAAAATGTTAACTGATCCTAAATCTACAGCAGTACCAGTTGAAAGCATGGTTCATGAAAAATGGGAACAGTTTTATTAAGAGTTAATTAGTGGCGGTTATAACAGTGATAACATTGTTGCTACTAATGGTCCTATTGCTGGCAGTTACTTGGTAAACGTGGATGCCAGTTATCCGCGGACAAAAAGGATGTGGCTATTTGAAAATGGCTATGTCAAAAACATGATTGTTCGCAGTCCTGAAGATCTGAAAGGCTTCCCAATAGCCTTAATCTTTGCTTTCAAAGATTTACATTCATGGCATCATAGCACAACGCCTTGCAGAATCAAGTGTGTCTCTGCACCCCCTGAATGGCAGTATACCAAGGATGGAAAGATATTGATGTATCCCTGTTTCCATTATGTTCGATTAATCAAAGATCATTACTGCATTCATTATAAGGAGATTGATGTATCTTATCAGAGATCAGCCATGAATCTTCGTGCAACAATGTTGAAGCAGCTGCCAGAGATAAACAGAAATACCAGACATAAAAGTTTGATGTATTCGGGTGACCCCCTGGTTATAGAAAATCTTCATAGCTCTGTTGCTCAAGAAACAGAGTTGTTCCAAAAGATATCTCTAAGGACGATTCAGCCAATCAGTCCAGAATGTTACTACAAGCTTACCCAGCCTACTCATGAAGTTGCAGAAGACTCAGATACAGAAAAGGATGAGTATGGTTTCAGCCAACTCCGTACAAGAGAAATACTTGACACAGGAGTAGTAGAAGTCTCCGTAGATCTAGCAGTACTCCAGTACCAGCGTACTCGAGCCAGCATGGAAGACTTTGATCGAATAGATCCCATGTCAGAAGATGAAGACGTCAGAAGCCCGCTGGACTATTTAAGAAGTCCACCTCAACGACATCGGGATGATGACTTGGCTAGAATAATGGGTGACGAGGGCATTGAAGCTCTCGAAAATATGTTTGATAAGTAGCATAGATGTTGATAGGATTAATTAGCCAACAATTCTCACTTTCTGCTCTAAAGTGTTTAAAGGCTAATTAATTATGGTTAAGCCCTGTCGGTAAGAGTTTTTCTAGAAGACTCTATACGTGTCATTAATCTATGGTGTTCGGTTGATGATTACATCCCAACCATTAGATTGGCATAATCATATGGACCCCTTGTACATCACTATGACGCGGATTAAAATCCAAATGCATGTGATATGGTCCCAGTCGTTTAGAAAAAGAGGTTCGGTTGACTGTGTCAGTCCCACTCTTTGGACCCGCAGAGACTGCTTTTTCGCATAAGTCTCTCGAGACTTCGAGAAGCATCTTGACGTGTCAAAGTGCTAGTGAACCGCACTTAGCATTATCTCCGGATGCATCGTTAGTGGCCTGACCCACTAGTCCTAGATGCTCCTTTAGTCTCCATCCATGGGTTGGCAATTTGCTTTATCGTGTCCCACTTGGTCCGTCCATGTCTCCCTTGAGATTCCATCTCAGGTTATAAATAAGGTGTCTCCCAAGTCATTCGACACAATGGTTTTTGCAATCTCGCGGAGCATTGGGAAGAAGAGGAAAGGAAGTATTGGAATTCTAGAGTTGAGTCAGTCAAGTAGTCCAAGTAATATTATTTTGGTTTTAGCATAGCAATAATGGAGTAAGTTCAGTCGGTGCCTGGTGAGGGTGCAGACAGGAACAAAGTTGTGTAATGTATGCAATATATCAGAAGAAGCTTTGTAATGTTTTCATGGAGTTGAAATAATATATAATGTAATATTATTATGGTGATTGTGTGTTATTCTGGATTAAATCTTGATTCGATTTTATTTAGATTCTATTAGTCTGAATATATACTTGTAGAAAACCTGGATATGTTTAGGCAAAAATGTCTGAGCCTGTATGGTTATAGCATGGCTTTCTAATAGTCGAAAATTGCATTATGCAGGGATTAATTATGTCAGAGGTCTAGAGAAATAAGTTTTGACAGAAGGACAAACACTGATATGTAAGTTTGGGTTATCAGGGAGATGTGTATAGACTGTGCCCAGTGTGACTCTGTTTAGGCAGGTGGCCGCGTTAGGACGTCTTTTGGCAGCATGACATGGAAAGTCTACTGGTAGCATGGAACTGTATCAGTTGTAAAGGTTGTCTGTTATCTCTGAATGTCTTATCACGTCTGAAGATTAGTAAATTGCATAATGGCTAAGGAAGCTGTTAGGTCCCAAGGTCTTGTTATAAGTATATACCTTAGATGTTTCAGTAAGCCCTAAGTCATAATGTTGTTAATGATAATATTAATATTAGTGATAATATTAATATTAATAATAATATTAATGCTACTAATATTAATACTAATTCGAACCCAAATACTCATGATGCTTTTTTGAACAATGCTTTTACGAACAATGCTAATAATGTTGATTCCAATACTGAACCGTCTTCTAAATATCCGAAAGAAATTTCTGCTCTTGTTACTAAAGCCTTTTCTGAATTTAAAAGACTCCACAAAGTTTGTAATAATTTTTCGTCTTTTTAAAAAAAATTACACTCTTAAAAAGAATAGTTTATTGCTGAAAAATTTACAGATTAAGCCTCCTAAAATCATGGTTAATGATCCAGAAGGTCATTATGTTCTTTCTTCTAAATTAGATAATATTCAATCTGAGGCTAATAAACATTTTTTGGATGTTTTTATTTTTGCTATGTCTAAAACTAACGATAATCATGTTTGAGCTCTTTTTAATATTAATGAAAACTTTTTAGCTACTATTTCTGGTGCTTGTGCAGCGATTATACACCTCCCTTTGCTTGGTCATTTTACCACCCCTTGCGAGGAATGGCAAAATGTCGCCACTGTAGATTTTCACTCTCTTTGTAATAATTTTTCAATTGAATGTTCTTTGAAAAAATCTGCAAAAGAGCACGCTGATTCTCTACGACAACAGGGTAAAGACAGTGCTATGGCTGACGCAGAGCAACTTCCGCCAGAAAAGTCTATTTCAGAGATTATCAATGACAAGCTTAATCAGAAATTTGGCAATCTTCAAAAAGAATTAAAAGAACTTAGATATCTCTTTTAGAAATCTTCCCCTCTTTTTTCTAATTCTGAAGGTATTGTAACACAGAAGAAGAAAAAGAATAATAACAAGAAAAAAAAAAGGAATTTGGATTCTCCCCCTCAGCGAAAAGATTCTCCCCCTCAACATAGTGTATCTCCTCAACAAAATAATTCCCCTGTTCTAAAAAATGGGCAAGCAACCAAGGATGGTGCTCCTCAGAATGCCACCTTGGCTGGCTCTGGTCCATCTGCATCAAATCCAAATCCTTTTCAGAATGTAAAGAAAGTGAGCAATGTGATGTCTGCGGCACCTTCTCCATCATTCAACAGAGGAAGAGGCAGGGACAGGGGTCAAAATTCCAACAGGGGCAGTGGTAGAGGCAGAGGGACTTGAGACCCCAATTGGGTCTCTTTCAGCGACCACGTTTTCGCCTTTTTCATTGGGGACCTATTATTGATCGAGAGTTTTGCGCTGTATGGTTTTTGTCTAAAAAGACCCCTAGAGAAGTGGATTGTCAAGATTCTAACTTCAACATCCATTATCTTTCTTCTAGAAAGACCTCTTTTGAAGAACAGAAACTTCTCGACCTTGGTGTAAAGTTCACCCCTTGTCCTCCCCCAATGGCGGTGGAAAGTATCTATGCTAAGCTCCGTTCTTTTGCCCGACGCTTTCGTCTTTGTGCTTTCTTTTCAGAAGATCCTCCTGACAGTGTTGAAGATTCTAACGGTAATTCTTTTTCTCCTAGGATTTTGCCTCATCATTTTAAGAAATCTAATCTTTATTGGAAACCTGATGAGCCTATTTTAGAGCTTGAGGAAATCATTCAATTAGGAGAATCTATCCTTAAATCTAGAATTGCTTCTATTACTTTTGCTTCCGGACCTTTTCTTCCTAATAAGTTCGCTCGAAATCTTAATGCTCTTCGAAAAGACAATTCTATTATTATCAAACTTGCAGATAAGAATCTCAGACTTGTTCTTGATTCTTCTTAGTATTTAAAAGAAGGTCTGCGTTAGCTTTCAGATTCTGCTGTCTATCTTTTTGTTTCTAAGATTCCGTGGAAACTGGTATGGAGTAAACTTATTTTTCTTATTGATAAGTATAATGTTTTTCTTGACCATGTTTCTTCTTTCTTAAAGCAATTTCCAGCCTCTTTTTTTCAAGCATGTGCCTTCTACCTCTTACCAAAGCTCCATAAGCCGATTTTGGTTGGAAGGCCTATTTGTAGCTATTTAGGGCACATGTTGGACCCTGCTTCTAAGCTTCTCCATTTTCTCTTTTTACTTGTTCTTTAAAAGCAACATTTTTATCTGTCAAATTCTCTTACCTTTTTAAGAGAATTTGTTAGTAAGAGTTTCCCATCTGATTGTCTTTTGTTTTCTTTTGATGTGGATTCTCTTTATCCTAGCATCCCTACTATTGAAGGTTTGATTGCTCTTAGAATTATAGTCTCTGAGTTCTATTCGGATCATGAAACTTTTTCTGATTTTATTGATATGATTTTGAATTTTGTAGAATTGGTTCTTCGACAACATTACTTTGAGTTTAATGGGCATTTTTATCAGCTGATTAGAGGAACTGCTATGGACAGTAACTTTGCAGTGGTTTATGCTTGCTTATTCTTGTGCCATCTTGAAAAGTTGGTCGTTGCAAACTTTAATACCACTATTGTTTTCTTCAGGAGATACATTGATGATGCCATTGGGGTCTGGACTAGTTCAAAGAGCTCTCTTCTTGAGTTCTTTTCAATTTATCAGAGTTTCTACCCTGAAATTCATATTTCTCATTGCATCTCTTCTATTTCAATTGATATTTTTGATATTACTTTCTTCAAAGGTGATGATTTTTCTAACATTGGTTTTCTTTCTTCTAGGTGTTTTGAGAAACCTAGGAATGCCTATCACTATATTCCATTTTGCTCTTGGCATCCTCAGCATCAGAGGAAATCTTTTATCATCAGCGAATTGAAGAGATCCCTTCTTTGAGAATCAGATTCTGCTGGCTTTATCAGATTAAGAAAATTGTTCTATTTCAGACTTCGTGCTCGTGGCTATTCAAAAAGGTTTCTGCTTCACTGTTTCAGCGAAGTCTCTTTGAGGGACAAGTTAGAGTTACTCCACAAAATGCTTGACGACACTAAAAAGAGTAAGAGGCCCCCCCTTCTTTTGAAACTTGACTATAGCTCCTTGGCTAAAGCTTAAAGCTTGGGGATTTCCCTAAACCCTAAATTCTTTCGACGTTGCCAATAAGTCTCCACTCTGTAGCTCACCCTCTTCCAAGAATTTGCTGGCTCAATCCTAGGAAACTAGGATTTTATCTCATGAGGAGCAGATTTTTTTACTAGTTAGTCACTCTCTCGATTCAATGTTGAGGTTTCGTGTTGCTCTAGGTTCTTTGCGGTTTGTAATTTTACTAAATTCTATTTAAAATTTTAAATTTAAATTTAAATTCCAAATTAAATTTAAATTTATAATTTAATGAATTTATTAATTTTACCTTTAGTATAATTATTTAAATTATAGTCCTTTTTTGGACTATTTATTTAAATTCTTTACTAACTTGATTTTTCGGTTAAATTTTAATTTTTTTTAATTAATTTTTCTCGGTTAGTCTCTTGACCGTTGGCACTTTAATTTTGAAAAATAAAAATTTCATCTTACCGTTATTTCTTTGGGTAAAATTTTCTAACTGTTGAAGCTTCTCGTGCAACCATTGCATCTCCCTTTTTTTCTATTTATTAAACTTCTCCTTCCCACTTCTTTCATTATTTTTCTCAAATCCAACTGATGAGCAGTTGAAACACTGCGAAACATTTTTTGGATAAGAATTTTGTAAAATAGTGTGTTAATGATTTTATGTTTTAATAAATTTTCAATCATTCTTGCATTTTCGTGTCTTCTTTTTTCAAATTCATTCTTCAGAAGCAGCGAGTGATCTCATTATTCTTGTAAACCTTAAACCCTAAACCCTAAACTCTTTTGGCGTTGCCAACAAGTCTCCACTCTGTAGCACATCCCTCTTCCAAGAATTTGCTGGTGCAATCCTATGAAACTAGGATCTTATCTCATGAGGAGCAGATTCTTTTAGTAGTTAGTCACTCTCTCGGTTCAATGTTGAGGCTTCGTGTTGCTCTAAGTTCTTTGCGATTTGTGATTTTACTATATTCTATATAAAATTTTAAATTTAAATTTAAATTCCAAATTAAATTTAAATTCCAAATTAAATTAAATTTATAATTTAATGAATTTATTAATTTTATAAATTTTACCTTTAGTATAATTATTTAAATTATAGTCCTTTTTTGTACTATTTATTTAAATTCTTTACTATCTTGATTTTTTGATTAAATTTTAATTTTTCCTAATTAATTTTCTTCGGTTAGTCTCTTGACCATTGGCACTTTAATTTTGAAAAATAATTTTTTTCTTACCATTATTTCTTCGGGTAAAATTTTCTAACCGTTGAAGCTTCTCGTGCAACCGTTGCCTCTCCATTTCTTTCTATTTATTAAACTTTCCCTTCCCACTTCATTATTTCTCTCAAATCCAACTGATGAGCAGTTGAAACACTGCGAAACATGTTTTTGATAAAAATTTTGTAAAATAATGTGTTAAGGATTTCATGTTTTAATAAATTTTCAATCATTCTTGCATTTTCGTGTCTTCTTTTCTCAAATTCATTTCTCAGAAGCAGCCAATGATCTCATTATTCTTGTAAACTCTTTGTGCATATTTTCATGATGGCCACTGAGGATGAATTTGCTCAGTCCCTTTTTGCTTCCGAAGAAGAAATTACAGCGGCCATTTTAGCTGCTGCACCTATCCATGGAGCTCAAGATTCTGATACAACTAAGAAAAGAACAAGAAGAAAATCAGGTGATCCTATTAACAACAAACTTTCTCTTGCCTTCCTTCAGATTCATCTATTTGAAGGCTGGAGGCTTGTAACTCTGATCTTTTGCTCCAAATTGATCAACTACGCAAAAAATACGTTGAATTGGATCATATGACTACTCTCTTACAATCTGAAAAATTTCAGTGGAAGAAACATGTAGAATCCGCTGCCAATGCACGTTCTGAGATGTGAATGTGAGATCAAAATTTTGAAAGATGCTTTGGCTCATCAATATGCCCAGGTTAAATCTACGTAGGCCCAAATTGATCAGCGTGAAAATATCCAATCTCAGTGCCCTCCAAATCGCCCTCTTCTTACTAGTGAATTCGTGGATTTTGCAAAGGTTTTCAACGAATTTGTCTCTGCTTCTAACTCTCGTCAGGTTCTACTGAATTCAAAGTTGGATGCTCTAGACTCTCGCATTTTATTTTCTCTTGCTTAGGCTTCTGGTTCGCGCCCCTCTTTCCCAGTTGATCGCGGCTTCCCTGAGGATAGCCATGGCGCTTCTGGTCTCGCTGCCGCCTTTGCAAACCCTGCCGTCATTCCTCCTACGGTTTCTCAGGTTCTTACGGCTCCTGGGAACACTCGTATGGTCCCTAGTAATGCTTTTTTGGCTCTTTCGGGTCCTGGTAATTTTTCTTCGGTTCCTGCGTTTATCTCCACCGATCATGTTTTCCCTGCGGCCAATATTTACCCTGCGACCGATGGTCTTCCTACGGCTAATATTAACCCTACAATTAACATTAACTCTATGGCTAAGTTGTTTGCAAATTCCTTGGCTCGTGACCCTACAATGGTTGGTATTTTTAATGGTAGCATTAATATTAATAATAATAATATTAGTAATAATATTAATAGTAATATAGATATTAATAATGTTGTTAATGATAATATTAATATTAGTGATAATATTAATATTTGATAATATTAATATTAATAATAATATTAATGCTACTAATATTAATACTAATTTGAACTCGGATACTCATGATGCTTTTTCGAACAATGTTTTTACGAACAATGCTAATAATGTTGATTCCAATACTGAACTGTCTTCTAAATATCTGAAAGAAATTTTTGCTCTTATTACTAAAGCCTTTTCTGAATTTAAAAGACTCCACAAAGTTTGTAATAATTCTTCGTCTTTTTTAGAAAAATTACAAACTCTTAAAAATAATGGTTTATTACCAAAAAATTTACAGATTAAGCCTCCTAAAATCATGGTTAATGATCCGGAAGATCATTATGTTCTTTCTTCTAAATTAGATGATATTCAATCTGAGGCTAATGAACATTTCTTGGATGCTTTTATTTTTGCTGTCTAAAACTAACGATAATCATGTTTTAACTCTTTCTAATATTAATATAAACTTTTTATCTACTATTTCTGCTGCTTGTGCAGTGATTAGACACCTCCCTTTGCTTGGTCATTTTACCACCCTTTGCGAGGAACGACAAAATGTCGCCACTGCAGATTTTCACTCTCTTTGTAATAATTTTTCAATTGAATGTTCTTTGAATAAATCTTCAAAAGAGCAAGCTGATTCTCTACGACAACAGGGTAACGACAGTGCTATGGCTGACGTTGAACAACTTCCGTCTGAAAAGTCTACTACAGAGATTATCAATGACAAACTTAATCAGAAATTTGGCAATCTTCGAAAAGAATTAAAAGAACTTAGATCTCTCTTTCAAAAATCTTCCCCTCTTCTAATTCTGAAGGTATTGTAACACAGAAAAAGAAAAAGAATAATAAGAAAAAGAAAAAGAATTTGGATTCTCCCCCTCAACATAATGTATCTCCTCAACAAAATAATTCTCTTGTTCCAAAAAATGGGCAAGCAGCGAAGGATGGTGCTCCTTAGAATGCCACCTTCGCTGCCTCTGGTCCATCTGCATCAAATCCAAATCCTTCTCAGAATGTAAAGAAAGTGAGTGATGTGATGTCGACGGCACCTTCTCCATCATTCAACAAAGAAAGAGGCAGGGGCAGGGGCAGAGGAAGACGCAGGGGCAGGGGTCAAAATTTCAATAGGGGCAATGGCAGAGGCAAAGGGACTTGAGACCCCAATCAAGTCTCTTTCAGTGACCACGTTTACGCTTTAATCATTGGGGACCTATTATTGATTGAGAGTTTTGTGCTTTATGGTTTTTTTCTAAAAAGACCCCTAGAGAAGTGGATTGTCGAGTTTCTAGCTTCAACATCCATAATCTTTCTTCTAGAAAGATCTTTTTTGAAGAACAAAAACTTCTCGGCCTTGGTGTAAAGTTCACCCCTTGTCCTCTCCCAATGATGGTGGAAAGTATCTATGCTGGGTTCAGTTATTTTGTCATACGCCTTCGTCTCTGTGCTTTCTTTTCAGAAAATCCTCCTGATAGTGCTGAAGATTCTAACGGTAATTTTTTATTTCATTGGAATTTGCCTTATCATTTTAAGAAATCTAATCTTTCTTAGAATCTTGATGAGCCTAATTTAGAGCTTGAGGAAATCATTCAATTTGGAGAATCCATCCTCAAATTTAGAATTGCTTCTGTTTCTTTTGCTTCTAGACCTTTTGTTCCTAACAGGTTTGCTCGAAGTCTTAACGCTCTTCGAAAAGACAGTTTTATTATTATCAAACCTGCAGATAAGAATCTCAGACTTGTTGTTTTTGATTTTTCTTGGTATTTAAAAGAAGGTTTGCGTCAACTTTCAAATTTTGCTTTCTTGTTTATGAGATTTCGTGGAAACTGGTATGGAGTAAACTTATTTTTCTTATTGATAAGTATAATGTTTTTCTTGACCTGTTTCTTCTTTCTTAAAGCAATTTCTAGCGTCTTTTTCTCGAGCTTGTGCCTTCTACCTCTTACCAAAGCTTTATAAGCCGTTTTTGGTTGGAAGGCCTATTCGTAGCTATTCAAGCTACATGTTGGAACTTGCTTCTAAGCTTTTCCATTTTCTCGTTTTACTTGTTCTTCAGAAGCAACGTTTTTATCTGCCAGATTCTCTTACCCTTTTAAGATAATTTGCTAGTAAGAGTTTCCCATCTGATTGTCTTTTATTTTCTTTTGATGTGGATACTCTTTATCCTAGCATTCCTACTACTGAAGATTTGATTGCTCGTAGAATTTTGGTTTCTGAGTTCTATTCGGATCATGAAACTTTCCCTGATTTTATTGATATGATTTTGGATCTTGCAGAATTGGTTCTTCGACAACATTACCTTAAGTTTAATGGGCATTTTTATCACTAGATTAGAGGAACTGCTATGAGCAGTAACTTTGTAGTGGTTTATGCTTGCTTATTCTTGTGCCTTCTTGAAAAGTTGGTCGTTGCAAACTTTAATACCACTCTTGTTTTCTTCAGGGGATACATCGATGATGCCATTGGGGTCTGGACTGGTTCAGAGAGCTCTCTTCTTGAGTTCTTTTTAGTTATCAGAGTTTCTACCCTGAAATTCATATTTCTCATTGCATCTGTTCTATTTCAATTGATATTCTTGATATTACTTTCTTCAAAGGTGATGATTTTTCTAACACTGTTTTTTTTTCTTCTAGGTGTTTTGAGAAACCTAGGAATGCCTATCACTATATTCCATTTTGCTCTTGGCATCCTCAGCATCAGAGGAAATCTTTTATCATCAGCGAATTGAAGAGATACCTTCTTCGAGAATCAGATCCTGCTGGCTTTATCAGATTAAGAAGATTGTTCTATTTCAGACTTCGTGCTCGTTGCTATTCAAAAAAGTTTCTGCTTCATTATTTCAGCAAAGCCTCTTTGAGGGACAAGTTAGAGTTACTCCACAAAATGCTTGACGACACTAAAATGAGTAAGAGGGCCCCCCTTCTTTTGAAACTTGACTATAGCTCCTCGGCTAAAGCTTTAAGCTTGGGGGTTTCCCTAAACCCTAAATTCTTTCGACGTTGCCAACAAGTCTCCACTTTGCAGCTCACTCTCTTCCAAGAATTTGCTGGGTCAATCCTAGGAAACTAGGATCTTATCTCATGAGGAGCAGATTTTTTTACTAGTTAGTCACTTTCTCGGTTCAATGTTGAGGCTTCGTGTTGCTCTAGGTTCATTGCAGTTTGTAATTTTACTAAATTCTATTTAAAATTTTAAATTTAAATTTAAATTCCAAATTAAATTTAAATTTATAATTTAATGAATTTATTAATTTTATAAATTTTACCTTTAGTATAATTATTTAAATTATAGTTTTTTTTTGGACTATTTATTTAAATTCTTTAATAACTTGATTTTTAGGTTAAATTTTAATTTTTCGTAATTTTCTTCGATTAGTCTCTTGACCGTTGGCACTTTAATTTTGAAAAATAAAAATTTCTTCTTATCGTTACTTTTTCGGGTAAAATTTTCTAACCGTTGAAGCTTTCCGTGCAACCGTTGCCTCTCTATTTCTTTCTATTTATTAAGCTTCTCCGTCCCACTCCTTTCATTATTTCTCTCAAATCCAATTGATGAGCAATTGAAACACAACGAAACATGTTTTGGATAAGAATTTTGTAAAATAGTGTGTTAAAGATTTCATGTTTTAATAAATTTTCAATCATTCTTGGATTTTCGTGTCTTCTTTTCTCAAATTCATTCTTCAAAAGTAGCCAATGATCTCATTATTCTTGTAAACCTTAAACTCTCAACCTTAAATCCTAAACCCAAACCCTTAACCTTAAAACCCTAAACCCTAAACCCCTAAACCCTAAAACCCTAAACCTAAAGCCCAAACCCTAAAGCCCAAATCCTCAATCCTGAAACCTTGAAACCTAGACCCTGGTCCCCAGACCTTAAACCCCAAATCCCAAAATCCTAAACCCTAAACCCTAAAACCGTTAAACCCTAAACCCTAAACCTTGAACTCTTTCGACGTTGCCAACAAGTCTCCACTTTGTAGCACATCCCTTCAAGAATTTGTTGGCGTAATCCTAGCAAACTAGGCTCTTATCTCATGAGGAATAGATTTTTTTACTAGTTAGTCACTCTGTCGGTTCAAAGTTTAGGCTTCATGTTGCTCTATATTCTTTGCGGTTTGTAATTTTACTAAATTTTATTTTAAATTCCAAATTAAATTTAACTTTATAATTTAATGAATTTATTAATTTTATAAATTTTACTTTGAGTATAATTATTTAAATTATAGTTCTTTTTTGAAGTATTTATTTAAATTCTTTACTAACTTGACTTTTCAGTTAAATTTTAATTTTTCTTAATTAATTTCTCTTGATTAGTCTCTTGCCCGTTGGCACTTTAATTTTGAAAAATAAAAATTTCTTACCGTTATTTCTTTGGGTAAAATTTTCTAACTGTTGAAGCTTCTCGTGCAACCGTTGCCTCTCCATTTCTTTCTATTTATTAAACGTCCCCTTCCCACTTCTTTCATTATTTATCTCAAATCCAACTGATGAGCAGTTGAAACACTGCGAAACATGTTTTGGATAAGAATTTTGTAAAATAGTGTGTTAAGGCTTTCATATTTTAATAAATTTTCAATCATTATTGCATTTTCGTGTCTTCTTTTCTCAAATTCATTCCTCAGAAGCAGTTAGTGATCTCATTATTTTTGTAAACCCTTTGTGCATATTTTCACGATGGCCACTGAGGATGAATTTGCTCAGTCCCTTTTTGCTTTCGAAGAAGAAATTATAGCTGCCATTTTAACTGCTACACTTATCCAGGAAGCTCAAGATTCTGATACAACTAAGAAAAGAAGAGGAAACTCAGGGGATCCTCTTAACAACAAACTTTCTCTTGCCCTTTATTCAGATTCATCTATTCAAACGCTGGAGGCTTGTAGCTCTGATCTTTTGCTCCAAATTGATCAAGTACGCAGAAAATACACTGAATTGGATCATATGACTTCTCTCTTACAATCTAAAAAATTTCAGTAGAAGAAACAAGCAGAATCTGTTGCCAATGCATGTTCTAGAGGTGAATATGAGATCAAGATTTTAAAAGATGCTTTAGCTCATCAATCTGCCCAGGTTAAATCTGCGTAGGCCCAAATTGATTAGCTTGAAAATATCCAATCTCACTCCCCTTCAAATCGCCCTCTTCCTGCTGGTGAATTCGCGGATTGTGCAGGGGTCTTCAACGAATTTGTCTCTGCTTCTAACTCTTGCCAGGCTCTACTGGGTTCAAAGTTGGATGCTCTAGACTCCTGCATTTTATCTTCTCGTGCTCAGGGTTCTGGTTCACGCTCCTCTTTTTCAGTGGATCGTGGCTTGCCTGAGGATAGTCGTGACACTTCTAGTCTCGCTGCCACCTTTGCAAACCCTGTTGTCATTCCTCTTGTTGTCTTCAGGGTCCTATAGCTCCTGGCAACACTCCTATGGTTCCTGGTAATGCTTCTTCGGCTCTCTCGGGTCTTGGTAATGTTTTCTTGACTCTTTCGATTGCTGCATTTTTCTCCACCAATCGTGTTTTTCCTGCGGTCAATATTTACCCTATGACCGATGGTTTTCCTACGGCTAATATTAACTCTATGGTTAACATTAACCCTATGGCTAAGTTGTTTGCCAATTCCTTGGCTCATGACTCTGCCACGGTTGGTATTTTTAATGGTAGCAAAAATAATAGTAATAATACTCTTAATAATAATATTGATAATAATAATAATAATAATAATAATAATAATAATAATAATAGTAATATAGATACTAATAATGTTGTTAATGATAATATTAATATTAGTGATAATATTAATATTAATCATGATAATATTAATATTAATAATAATATTAATGCTACTAATATTAATACTAATTCAAACCCGGATATTCATGATGCTTTTTTGAACAATGTTTTTACGAACAATGCTAATAATGTTGATTCCAATACTAAACTGTCTTCTAAATATTCGAAAGAAATTTTTGCTGTTGTTACTAAAGCTTTTTCTGAATTTAAAAGACTCCACAAAGTTTGTAATAATTCTTCGTCTTTTTTAGAAAAAGTACAAAATCTTAAAAAGAATGGTTTATCACCAAAAAATTTATAGATTAAGCCTCGTAAAATCATGGTTAATGATCCGAAAGGTCATTCTGTTCTTTCTTCTAATTTAGATGATATTCAATTTGAGTCTAATAAACATTTCTTGGATGCTTTTATTTTTGCTATGTCTAAAACTAACGATAATCATGTTTTAGCTCTTTTTAATGTTAATAAAAACTTTTTAGCTACTATTTCTGTTGCTTGTGCAGCGATTAGACACCTCCCTTTGCTTGGTCATTGTACCACCCCTTGTGAGGAATGACAAAATGTCACCACTGCAGATTTTCACTCTCTTTGTAATAATTTTTCAATTGAATGTTCTTTGAAAAAATCTATAAAAGAGCATGCTGTTTGTATGTGACAATAGGGTAAAGACAGTGCTATCGCTGACGCTGAGCAACTTCTGTCAGAAAAGTCCATTTCAGAGATTATCAATGACAAGCTTAATCAGAAATTTGGCAATCTTCAAAATGAATTAAAAGAACTTAGATCTCTCTTTCAGAAATCTTCCCCTATTTCTTCTAATTCTGAAGGTATTGTAACACAAATAAAGAAAAAGAAAAAGAATAATAACAAGAAAAAGAAAAAGAATTTGGATTCTCCCCTTCAGCAAAAAGAGTCTCCCCCTCAACATAATAATTCCCCTGTTCCAAAAAACGGGCAAGCAACCAAGGATGGCGCTCCTCAGAATGCCACCTTCACTGACTCTAGTCCATCTGCATCAAATCCAAATCCTTCTCAGAATGTAAAGAAAGTGAGCAATGTGATGTCTGCGGCACCTTCTCTATCATTCAATAAAGGAAGAGGCAGGGGCATGGGCAGAGGAATAGGCAGGGGCAAGGGTCAGAATTCCAACATTGGTCTTAATCATTGGGGACCTATTATTGATCGAGAGATTTGTGCTTTATGATTTTTTTTCTAAAAAGACCCCTAGAGAAGTGGATTGTCGAGTTTCTAACTTCAACATCCATAATCTTTCTTCTAGAAAGATCTCTTTTGAAGAACAAAAACTTCTCGGCCTTGGTGTAAAGTTCACCCCTTGTCCTCTCCCAATGATGGTGGAAAGTATCTATGTTGAGTTCCATTCTTTTGCCAAACGCATTCATCTCTATGCTTTTTTTTCAGAAGATCCCCCTGATAGTGTTGAAGATTCTAATGGTAATTTTTTTTCTCCTTGGATTTTGCCTCATCATTTTAAGAAATCTAATCTTTCTTGGAATCCTGATGAGCCTAGTTTAGAGCTTGAGAAAATCATTCAATTTGGGGAATCCATCATCAAATCTGGAATTGCTGCTGTTTCTTTTGCTTCTAGACTTTTTCTTCCTAACAGGTTTGCTCGAAGTCTTAATGGTCTTCGAAAAGACAGTTCTATTATTATCAAACCTGCAGATAAGAATCTCAGACTTGTTCCTTATTCTTCTTGGTATTTAAAAGGTCTACGTCAGCTTTCAGATGCTGCTATCTATCTTCTTGTTTCTGAGATTATGTGGAAATTGGGACGGAGTAAACTTACTTTTCTTATTGATAAGTATAATGTTTTTATTGACCATGTTTCTTCTTTCTTAAAGCAATTTCCAGCCTCTCTTTCTCGACCCTGTGCCTTCTACCTCTTACGAAAGCTCCATATGCTGATTTTGGTTGGAAGGTCTATTTGTAGCTATTCAGACTACATGTTGGAACCTGCGTTTAAGCTTCTCCATTTTCTCCTTTTACCTATTCTTTAGAAGCAACATTTTTATCTGCGAGATTCTCTTATCCTTTTAAGAGATTTTGCTAGAAAGAGTTTAGGGTTGGGGTTTTGGGTTTGGGTTTAGGGTTTAGAGTTTTAGGGTTTTAGGTTTTAGGGTCTAAGGTTTTAGGGTTTAGGGTTTCGAGTTTGGAGTTTTGGGGTTTGGGAATTTGGGTTTTGGGTTTTTGGTTCAAGGTTTTGGGTTTTGGGTTTTAGGGTTTAGGGTTTTAGGGTTTAGGGGTTAGGGTTTGGTTTAAGGGTTTAAGGTTTAGAGTTCGGGGTTTAGGGGTTCAGGTTTCAGGGTTAAAGGTTTAGGGTTTAGGGTTTGGGGTTTGGAGTTTTGGGTTGGGGTTTGGGTTTCAGGTTTAGGGTTTTAGGGTTTAGGGTTTAGAGTTTGGGTTATGGTTTAGGGTTTAGGGTTTCAGGGTTCAAAGTTTAGGGTTTAATTAATTAATTTAATAGTTCACCTTAGCTGTTTTACGCGAGTGTTCAATATTTAAACGCAACAACCATGAAGCATTTGTTAGTAAGGGGGAGTTTAGGGTTTAGGGTTAGGGTTTAGGGTTTGGGGATTGGGTTTAGTGTTTTGGGTTTAGGGTTTGTTTAAGGTTTAGGGTTTGGGTTTGTATAGGGTTTAGGATTTAGGGTTTATGGTTTAAGGTTTAGGGTTTTATGAGTTAGGGTTTAGGATTTAGGGTTTCAGGTTTCAAGTTTCAGATTTAGGTTTGGAGGTTTCGGGTTTGGGGTTTCAGGGTTCAGAGTTCAGGGTTTGGGTTTTTAGGGTTTGGGGTTAGGGTTAGGGTTAGGGGTTAGGGGTTTGGGTTTAGAGTTTAGGGTTTTTAGGGTTGTTTTAGGGTTTAAGGTTTAGGGTTTAGGGTTTGGGGTTTGAGTTTAGGGTTTCGGGTTTCAGGGTTCGGGTTTGTGTTTGGGGTTTAGGGTTTAGTGGTGTAAGGGTTTAAGGGTTATGGGGTTTAGGGTTTAAGGTTTTAAGGTTTAGGGTTAGGGTTTATGTTTTAGGATTTGGGGTTTTTGGGTTTGGGGTTTTTGGGTTTAGGGTTTAGGGTTTTGGGTTTAACGGTTGGGGTTTTGGGGTTAAGGGTTGGGGGTTTAGGGTACTAGGGTTTAGGGTTTTAGGTTTGGGGTTTCGAGTTCAGGTTCAGGTTTCGGGGTTCGGGGTTATGGTTTTAGGGTTTTGGGGTTTAGATTTAGGGTTAGGGTTTTGGGGTTTAGGTTTAGGTTTTTATGGTTTAGGGTTTATAAGAATAAAGAGATCATTGGCTATTTTTGAGGTATGAATTTGAGAAAAGAAGACACAAAAATATAAAATTAATTGAAATTTTATTAAAACATGAAATTTTTAACACTATTTTACAAAATTTTCATCCAAAACATGTTTTGCAATGTTTCAACTGCTCATCAGTTTGATTTGAAAGAAATAATGAAAGAAGTGGGAAGGGGAAGTTTAATAAAAAGAAGGAAGTGGAGAGGCAACGGTTGCATGAGAAAACTTCAACGGTTAGAAAATTAAACTTTCAGATATAACGGTAAAAAAAAAAAAATTTCAAAATCAAATTGCCAACGGTCAAGAGACTTAACCGAGGAAAATTAATTAAAAAAAATTAAAAAATCAACCGAAAGATCAAATTATTAAAGAATTTAAATAAATAGTCCAAAAAAAGTCTATAATTTAAATAATTGTACTAAAGGTAAACTTTATAAAATTAATAAAATCATTAAATTATAAATTTAATTTTGAATTGAAATTTAAATTTAAATTTAAAATTTAAAATAGAATTGAGTAAAATTACTGACCGCAAAGAACCTAAAGCAACACGAAATCTCAACACAAAACCTTAGTACTGAACTGAGAGAGTGACTAACTAGCAAAGAATCTGCGCCTCATAAGATAAGAGCCTAGTTTCCTAGGATTATGCCAGCAAATTCTCGTATGGATGCGCTGCAGAGTGGAGACTTGTTGGCAACGTCGAAAGAGTTTAGGGTTTAGGGAAACCCCCAAGCCTAAAGCTTTAGCCGAGGAGCTACTCTTTTTAGTGTCGTCAAGCACTTTGTGGAGTAACTATGTCTTGTCTCTCAAAGAGACTTTGCTGAAATAATGGAGCAGAAACTTTTTTGAATAGCCATGAGCAGGGAGTCTGAAATAGAACAATCGTCTTAGTCTGATGAAGGCAACATGATCTGATTCTCAAAGAAGGTGTTGGGTGAATATTTTATCACTAGCGAGCTGACGACAAAATGGGTATCTCAACCTCAACATAAAGAGATTTATACGGTACAATGTGTAGGTCTACCACAACATAATGAGATAAATCTGTCCTCTCATCAAGGAGAGGTTCCCTATAAACTACTATATACTAATATAAATTGAAAATACACTCAGAGATAAAATCACACCATCCATTTTTCTTTTTTCAGAGATGATGTTCACAAAGTAAAGTAGAAATCTAAAGTAATTACTGAAGGCATTTCCCTTCTTTCAGAAATGATGTTCAGATAACCAGAGAAAGGCTTTTTGGGTAGTAAATGTAACCACAAGAAAACCACGAAAGCACAAAGTCTTTCGTTGCTTTTCTCACTGATTCACACTGAAGTAACACAGTAAAATGAAACGTAGCCCAAAGTCTCCACCTCAACTACAACAAAGTAAATATTACGAAGGATAAGGGGAGCTCAAAGTCTCTCCAATATCTTTTGCAGTAAAACACAAAACACACAGACTAAAGACAATTATGGTAGCACAAAGTCTCCCACAGTGGACTTCAAGACATCTTTCAGGTTATTTTCATTTGTTCTGCTTATTTGATTAAATGGACAAGACTGTATTTAAGAAAAAAATATAAGAACAATTTCTTAGATAACACAAGCTATTTCAACACAAAGTCTGAAAGGTCACTTGCTTTCTCATTTATTTGATAAAATATGATTAACAATCTGAGTTCAAAGCCTCAGGAATGCCTTTTAATTTGGGCAGAGTTTTGATTCTAATTATTGAGAGATATCTCCTCTATACAAACTGAGAGATTATAATATATAGCATCTAAAGAAATATTTTGGTGCTTGTTTTCACAAAAAGGCCCATGCTGCATTGAATGCATTGGACAAAAGAAGTTTTGTGAAGGGGCCATGCTAGAGCAGGTTGCCAGCCTTCACTTTGGCATTCTAAATTATCTTAAAATGTCTCTTCCAAAGCATGGGTTGCCTGGTCTTCTTTATGATACTTACACGGCTGTCCACTCGTCTTTACTCAAAGAGAGAAAATAGGGCGTGCCATTGAATGTTTGCAGTCTCTGGTATCCCTCTGGTGGACTGCTCCACCTACTGGAATAACTTTCTTGTAGATATTTCTGAATTTTTTGCATCATTCTCTTTTTCTTTGCTATATTTTGTCTCTACCTGGTGATCTGAGCTCTCGAGCTATCTTCTCACTTTCTGCTGGCTCCTTCGGTTGGTCGTTGAGTTTGTTCCCAGGCTGCATTTTGAAAATGAACGGTTATTTTATTACCCTGAATTTGACGTCCGTGAAAATGTCATTGGGCGCTGGTCGATTGAACCACTTTGAACCTTGAACTTTTGAACCTTTCGGAGTGCACTGGTTCAATGGTTCAATAGTTTGGGCAGTTTAATTGGCTCGACAGTTCAACGGTTCAAAGCTTTGCAAAGCGTGGTGTTCACTTAGTCCTCTTTAGAAGTTCAATGTGTCGTTGAACCAATTATTTGAACCATTCTTCTGAAATTTTCTACTTCAAATATCTTCTGAAATCTTTCGCTTGAACAATTCGCTCGAACTTTGAACTTTCAACTCGTGAAAGCATTGAACTCTGTTGAACCTTTGAACCACTTTGAACCTTTTAGAGTTCAATGGTTCAACGGTTCAATGATTCATCGGTTCGGCGATTCGTTCCATATTATTGAACTCTTTTGAATCCTTTGAACTCGTTGAACCCTTTGAACTTTTTAAAGCGGAGTTCAATAGTTCAACGGGTCAATGGTTTATTTTATATCTTTGAACCCCACCGATGAACATTTTGATTGAACCTCGACGTTGAACTATCCTTGTAACTTTTAGGAAATACCTTAAGTGTTTTGAACTTTCTCTTTGTGAAAGCTCCTCTGTTGAACCTATGATTTTCTTAGTTGAAAAGGCTTGAGTAATTGAAGAACTTGACTGCTCAGAACATTTTTAAAAAAAAGAAGAGACCATTTTTGGCCTGTAGGACCAAAATGGTTGACATGTTGTCCACAAAAACAAGTGACAGATTTTGAGAACAACTGGCTCCAATTGGGGAACTTATATCGATTGTAAAAATGATCGAAAGGAGTAGGATCCACACTCTTAATGCCTTCATCTATGCCATTGGGCTACGGAGTCATGCCATCCAAAAAAAAGAAAGACGCCAAAAAATGAAATGAACAACATAAAATAAACTAAAGACTATACGTATGTACAACTAGACTTATCTGATACTTCAAAGATTGAAGTACTTCAGATGCTGTCCACTGTGAACCAGTGAAAATGGCGTGTCGTCTTGATACTTTAGTAAGAAACTATTTTTACCATTGAGTCGATGAATGGCAAATGGGCCTCTCCACAAAGAATCCAATTTTCAATGCATTCCTTTTGGTTCTCTCCTCTTATCCCACAACAAAACTTGATCTCCAATTTGAAAATCATGAATCCTTGCTTTCTGGTTGAAGAGTTTCTTTTCTAGACTTTGATGTGTAGCAATACGGTCCACTACCATAGTTCGTTGCTCTTCTAGTCTAGCTAAGCACATGATCCTCTTGTCAATAGAATTTTTAAATGTTTGATCCTCGACTGCCTTCGCCAACTTTAGTGTTGGTAGTTCTAGGGTGATTGGTATCTCCGCATTCAAACCATACAAAAGTTGAAATGGTGAGATACCTATTGCCCTCTTGGATGTAATCATGTCTGCCCATAAAGCATCAAACAATGCTTTGTGTCAGGGTTTTTCTGATTGTTATCTACCAACTTTCTGATAATGGTCACCAGGTTCTTGTTGCTTGATTCTACTTGACCATTTCCTTGTAGATAATAGTCAGAGGATTGGGAGAGGATAATCCCATAATAGTAACATAATTGGGTAACTTCATGAGAAGAGAAACATGTAGCATTGTCGGTTACAATCTTGGTTGGGACTCCAAATCAGGAAATAATTTTTTTTGAAGAAATTACATACCACTTCTGAAGTAACATGCTTGACTGGAATGGCTTCCACCCACTTGGTGAAATAGTTTGTGGCTGTGAGAACATAGTCATGTCCAGCACTTGAGGACGGGTTCACGACGCCAATGAAATCAATTCTCCATTATTTAAACGGTTCTTCGATCACGACCGGCTTGAGAGGTAATGCGACGAACTTGAGTTTTCTAACGAACTATTGACACAGCTCACACTTACGTATTCAAGTGTATGCATCTTGAAACATAGTAGGCCAATAGTACCTGGCTCATAGAATCTTATGAGCAGTCACAGGGGCATAAAAATGTCCTCCACTAGTCAGGTTGTTGAAAGACTCCAAAAGTTTAATCTGTTGCACTTTATCCACGCAACGAAGAAACACCCCATCAAAGCTCTTTTTGTATAAACTATTTTCTCACAGGGCATAGTTAACATCTTTTAACTTAACAGTTCTCTTTTCTTTACGAGACAGGGCGGTAGGACACTCGCCATAGGTAAGGAAATGAGTGATATTAGAATACCACTCATCTGTAGTAGTGACAAGGAGCACTGTAGGCATGTCTTTAACCTTTGTATCTTCATGTCTTATTTCCTCTAGTATGTTATCAATAATTAATTGGCAGAGGCTTCTCCTCCGCATAAGCTTCGTAGGTTTGATAACAAGATCAAACTCTTAAATTTTGGCTATTTAATTTCCCCTTATGGTACCGAACTCTTGTTGAGTTAAAATAGACTTTATCGTCATATCAAGTACCAGAGCAACAATGTGTGAGTTCAGAATGTAGAAATAGAAATATTTTACCGCCTTGACTACGGCATAAGCATGCTTCTCCATGTTTGAATATCTCAGTTCATGAGCTTTGAGAGGACAACTCATGAATGATATAAGAGATTCCACACCTTTGTTCCGCTGAACCAGAATGGTCGAAAGTGTGTTTAGAAGCATCGCTGTATACCATGAAGGCTTTGGTATAATCCAGGCAAATCAGGACCAGAGCATGGGCAATAGCTTTTTTGATATTTTCAAATACTGATTTGCCTTCTTCAGTCCTGTGGAAAGTAGCTTTTTCTTTCATCATGTCAATAATGTGGCGAGTCTTGTCTGCGAACTCAGGGATAAATTTTCGTAGAAAATTCACCTTTTCGAAGAAAGAATGAACTGCAATCTTACTAGCAGGTAGAGTAAGCTTTTGGATGGATTTGACTCTTTCTGAGTTGATCTTTATGCCTTTTCAGGATACAGTGTGATCCAGAAATTTCCCTTTTGTAACCCCAAATATTGATTTTTTAGGATTAAGAGAAATGTCTTTCTATTGACATCATTTCAACACTTGTAAATGATGCACATGATCGGGACGATGTTTGGAAAGGATAGTCAAGTCATTGAGATATATCACAATGAACTTCCTCATTTCATTTCTGAAGGCAAGATTCATTGCTCTCTGGAAGGTGGCACCAGCATTGATCAAATCAAAAGGCATTTTGCGATATGCAAAGGTGCCCCAAAGTGTAGTGAAAGCGGTCTTATGTTGGTCTACTTCACCGACTTTCACTTGATTATACCCTGAAAAATCATCTAACATTGATAACATCTCCGAACCAGTCACTGTCTGCAGGACTTGATACATGATGGGCAGGGGGTAGTTATCCTTTAGAGATGATTGATTTAGGTTTCTGAAATCAATACAGAGACGGATTTTTCCATTTTTTTCTCACAGGGACTATGTTTGTAATCCATGTGGAATGATGGATTGGAAAAATTATCTTTGCATTTAACATTTTCTGAATCTCAGACAAAATAGTCCCTGATATTTTGGGGTTGTACTGCCTTGATTTCTGCTTGTGAGGCAATGAACCAAACTTGAGAGGAATTTCATGTCGAATTTCTTCAGACTTGAGAGATTTCAGATCATCATAGGAGTATGCCAAAACATCAATGTAATGGCGAAGCAGAGTAGTGAATTTGAGTTTTTTATCGGGAGTGCAACAGTTTCCAATGTTGACAATTTTGAGATTTTCTTCAGTACTCAAATTTATTTGATCAAACTCTTGAGAGAAACTTGAATCCTTTTGTTGCTACTTGACGACCCTATCATGATTATCAAACAGTTTCTCAAAAGAAACCAATCTTTTTGAGATTTTATTCCCTTTGAGCTGGAAGAATTCTTCACCAATTTTTGAATTTGTTTCAAGAGCTGATTTTTGCGGTGAAGACTTACTGCGTTCAAAATAAAGCTCCTCAAAGCTATCCATCTGCTCTAGAAAAGCAATGATTTGGTTGTCACCATTAAATATCTACCAATGATTGGCATTATCAGGTACACTTGGTCGAAAGACTAGTTTGATAGTGTCCCTGTTCCTTTTAAAATCTGAGTGAGAAACTATAAGGGTTGCAGAGACGGCCAAGAAATCTTCTCGATCATTGAATTCTTTAGGCACCGCAGAAACACTGAAAGCATCAAAACCTTCAATACAGTCCCATACAAGATTATAATGTCGCAATTTTTCATTCTTGGTTTGATACAGATTCTTCACCTGACAAACTATCAGTTCAGCGTCTCCTTTGGCATGAAAGAACTTAACACTTTTATCTTGAGCAGCCTTCAACTCGAGTAACAAAGATTCATACTCGGCAGTGCTGTTGGTGTTGTTGAACTGCAACCTATATGAATAAGGAAAAATATTTCTTGGAGGAGATATCAAAACAATTTTAACTCTAAAATCGATAGAAGAATTGTTGCCATCAAATTCTAAGATCCAAACATCATTAGAATTTGATCTCTTTTCAGATTTCTCTTCGTTAGGGAGGGAGGATTTTTTTGCGCCTGCACTTTGCTCTACCAATTCTTATGATCTTCTGTTTGAACCTTTTAGATTGTCACCTATAGGGCTTTCATCTGATGAAACAGAAACATCATTTATAGATAGATAGTAATTACCTATTCCTGAAGACTCAAACAAAATTTGAGCTTCAAGATCTGATGTCTGAGTGATAATATAGTTTGATTCCTTCTCAAGAAGCAGCGTTTGCATGATGCCCTTCACATGTATCTTCGTTTCAGATAGGTCCATGCTCAATTCTCCACCAACATCTTTGCAAAAATTTCATCTAAGCAGAATGCCATAGAACGCTGGAACATCGGTCACTAAGACTGTCATTTTAATCTTCTTTTTTGGAAATGCCACAAATGCAAATTGGGCATCTTTGATCTAACCCAACAGAGGCACTTGTTTATTTTCCATGGATAAATATCTTCCAAAAGTTTTAATCAGAGTGAGGCTGAGAGAATCTACCACCTTAGCTGGCATGACATTGTTAGAGGCTCTGGAGTCAATTATGCAGTTGCTTAGCTTATGTCCATTTATCAACAGGGAAACATAGAAAGGTTCTATTTTTCTAGGGGCAACAAGAGGAGTAATGACAAGGTTATTTGGGGTGGATATGTTCTGTGGGAGATCATGGGTCACCTTTGGAACACCTTGTCTTATAGGGACGGTTTTATTCTTTACACATTCAACCAACCTATCCAAATGCTCAGGGTTGGCTTGTAAGTATTCAAACTCAGTCATTTAGATTTTGGTCTTCTTAGTATAGTTAATTATATTAAATGACTGAAAAGAACTAGGGGTAAAGGAAGGAAGTCCCTCATTTTGAGTTTTCTAGGGTGTGGTACTGGTCTGAGAATTTGAAGCAGAAGAAACAATAATATTTGAGGTAATTACTTTCTTAGTGATCATCGGGTCCTTTGATTGGAAACGCAGAGAAGTCCCCCGTTTAGCAATTAAAATTGTTGGTCGAGATTCTTCCCCTATTTTTTTATCATCTAGTTGAGTTGATTGGTTCTGGGATCTGATAAAAATAACGTATGATCCATCAAACACTTCTCCTTTACTTCGAGCTTCATCCTGGTAGTTCAGGTAACCAATGTTGGAGTTGCTAGCTAATTCTTTTTCCCCTTCTGTGAAGAGATTAACGTCATTTTCTTGGTTCAATTTAGGTTGGAAAGAGAAATCAGATTCAGTCTCAAGATAACTAGCTGTTGAGTTAGCCGGAGCTGCTTCAATGGTAAGCTTCCCCTGTGGGAGAGGAAGACGATTTGGTTGCCTTTGATTTTTGGCAGCATTACCTTGATATGACTGGTTGAGAAATGTCCTTGGTATGTCTCGATAAAGAGTAGACATTTCATTGGGCCATTTGCTTTTTCAGAGCTAGCAATTCATTTGCTAGCTTTTGCACCATAGGATCAGTAGTGCTTGTAAATTTTTTTCAGAAGATGAATTATTTCTATTGGGATTTCTTCTTATCTTTCATGTCACGATAAGATCATCTTCAACTTCAGTGGCAAAATCTTGAGCTGCAACAAGGTCTATGTGGCCAGCATGCCTCAACATGAAACTCACTTCAGGAAGCTTATAATTGATGAAGAAACACTTGAAATTTTCAGGTGTTGGCGGAGCAATTATAGGAATCCTGTTCTTTAGCTTGTCAAATTTAGCAATGAAATCTCTCATAGGTTCGTGAGGCTCCTTCATTTGCATGAGTTGAGCTAACAGGGCATGTGCATTTTCTGCAGGTTTGAATCTAGTTTCAAACTTGGCCTTGAGAGTATTCCAGTTAGTTACAGTCTGGGCTTGTAGATGATAAAACTAATTTGTACAGCACCTTGTAATGTTTCTACAAACGGTCTGACTGTTATGTCTTCATATTCAACCTCTATCACTTCACAAGCTATGCAGAAAGCAGCAATATGTTCATCAGGTTGAACTCTTCCATCACCATAGAACTTGGAAAAATTCTTTCTTGAACTACGGGGTAGTTCATGTAAAGGTGGGGTTAGATTGAGAGGACCAAAGGTGTTACCCCAGGGGCCTTGAGCTGCCATGATATGACGGTTGAAAAGAATGATAACAAATCAAGGTGGAGTATGTATAAACAAAGCTCTGCTAGCAAAGGAAAGAGAAGCTTTACCTGGTATTGGAAAACTGACTGTTTCTAACAATTTTTCGCTTTCTACATTCAAAAGGAATAAGAAACTAAGATAAATGGTCTAGGGTTAGATGATACCCGGATGAGGTCTGCGCACCGTTATCCAGACGACTGAAGGGACTCCTCTTTGGCTGTGGAGGATGACACCTGCATAAGAAAGAGACTTGAACAAGAAAATTGTTAGATGGATGTAAGGTGGACTGCCAAGCGATATGCTTAGTCCCAGAAGTGCAAAGACTTCTTTAAGGGATGTCAGTCCACTTGTTGATAAAAAATAATGCCGAATAAAGATAATAATGACAAACTAAGCTAGAGAAATACAAACAATGCATACCTGCTGTCTGCTGTCAGTCTGCCACAGTCGTCGATGCCGGTTGGTCTGCCGACGTCGATTGGTTAAGGTCGCCGACGTCGGTTAGTCTGTCGACGTCGTTATGGGCAATGGGCCTGGTGGCCGGCGTCGGTCGGGGCAATGGCCTTGGACGGGTCTTGGACAGGGTCTATGGTCGACAGAATGGTCTGCAGAATGCTTTGGGATGTCTGAGGCTCTGTGCAGGGAGGTAAGACAGCAGACGTCTTTTAGGAGGGACAAATGCAGGGGATATGTTGTCAGAAAAGGGGTAAGGGTATGGGAAAGGCCTCTCAGCCTTTTCGGGAAGAGAGTCAGGTCAGGGAGAAGTTTGGTTTGGTCTGGTCTAGTTGATGGCCGGAGCTGGTTGATAATACTTAGAAGTAATGAAAAGAGGGTAATTGCTTATACATTCTAAATACATTTTAAATCACTGAAATAACAAAAAGCGCAAAAGAATACTTCCCTGTTGCTTGGTGCAGAGCCAGAGGTGTTGGAGACGCTTGTCCCTGTTGTGTCTGTAGCCAGAAGAGCGTTGATTAAAGTCTGATGATTGATTTCAGAGAGTCCCTGTTGATGTCCAGGAGAGTCGAGAGAGAGAGGTCGAAGTCCAGGCACAAGAGGATTTTTGCATTCGGGGGAAGAGGATTCATTGATTCGGCCTGCAAGTTGGTTTTAAGCAACCGACGTCGGCGATCCCACCGACGTCGGCCGACTGTAACTGACGTCGGCAGCTAGAATAGCGACAAAAGGGCTAAAATTAGCGCTTTTGCCCGTTCTTCCAATTGCCAGGGTCAATTGGTCGTGGGAAAACGGTTCAAAGCGGATTGAATGAGCGCGAGGGGTTAATGGGAGGAATGAAATGGGGTTTAAGTAATTAAGATTTGGCATGAGGTGAGGGAGGCATCCAAGGAGAGGTATCCTAGGAGGGGTGAGGTGAGGTGGCAAGGATGAATTATTAATTTAAAATAGGTATTTTAAATTAATGAAACATAGGTTAGGAGTGTTTAAGTGGAAAGGGACTAAGGGGGAGTCGACCAATGGATAGACACGATTTCGATGTCTACACTGACATTGGTAGGAGGAAAACTCCTAGTTCGCTGAAGGCGAGATCGTGGAGGAGAAAGATCAAAATAACTTTGCTGCACCAACTCGATTACAGGGTCAACAATACTTTGAGCTCTCTGGCTTCGTGTGTACCATGGATCTGCTAGAGTTTAGAATAAAAATGGAAAAGAATTGGAAATGCTTCAATTGGAAGCTTGAGGCTTCAAATTGCATGTTCTTCCCCAGCGGAGTCACCAAAAAATGTTGGGTGAATATTTTGTCACCAACTAAATGACGACAAAATAGATATATCAACATCAGCATAAAGAGATTTATACGGCAAAATGTGTAGGTCTATCACAACATAATGAGATAAATCTCTTCTATCATCAAAGGGAGGTTCCCTAGAAACTACTATATACTAATATAAACTGAAAATACACTCGGGTGAAAGCACACCATCCATCTTTTTTTTTTCAAAAATGATGTTTACAAAGAAAAGGAAAAATCTAAGGTAATTGTTGGAGGCATTTCTCTTCTTTAAGAAATGATGTTCAGAAAATTAGAGAAAGACTTTCTGGATAGTAATTGTAACCACAAGAAACCCACGAAAGCAAAAAGTCTTTCGTTGCTTCTCTCATTGATTCAGGATGAAGTAACACAGTAGAATGAAGCGTAGCTCAAAGTCTCCACCTCAACTACAATAGAGTAAATATTACAAAAGATAAGGGGAGATCAAAGTCTCTCCAATATCTTTTGCAGTAAAACACAAAATACGCAGACTAAAAACAATTATGGTAGCACAAAGTCTCCCACAGTCGACTTCAGGACATCTTCTAGCTTATTTCCACTTGTTCTTTATTTGATTAAATGGACAAGACTGTATTTAGGAAAAAGATATAAGATGGACAATATGAAACAAACAATGTTAGATTGATTCTTGAAAGATTAGCAAAGTGAATCATTATGAGAGGTTGAAGGCATACTCTTAAGTGTGAGAGTCTGTTTTATCAAGTTGAGATAACTAAGAGTGGGTCAGATGGAATAACTTCAGGGCTATCTAAAATTGGTGGTCGCGGTTATCAGTGGAGGACCTCATAAACTATTACAGATGTCTTCATAGGCTTAGTTACATCTTGTGGTTTCGATAACACTTGGTGGTGATTATATCCATGAGTGACTATTAGGATTGAGGTTGGGGGTGGTTGATTTTGTGTTAGAAAGATTAGCTTCCTGTAATTACATTAGTTTACTTATGGCAATTTCTAAATTTGAGGCTATAAACTTCTTCTTTTTAGACTCATACATACTTAACCAAAAGGAAAAACCTATGGACTATTCAAAAGATACCCTTAATGGGAGGAACATCTTCTCTAAGGATACTTGGAGAAATTCTTTGCCCTCTAGGATTGGTTTTGACTCACCTGTAGATGCGAGGGGGGATATTATACATCATCAGGGGCCTAACACACTCCTAAGTGGCGCAGGGGGTGGAATTGGAGCCATAAATTTGTCTAAAAAGGGGAACGTATCAGGAATTAATGTCTCTAAGGGTGATTTAGGGATTAAGGATCAAACTCTTCATATGAACCACTTTGCTATACCTAGAACTTCTAAATCTCCTTGGATCATAGGATCTACAGGGGACTCCACTGAATGCAATCTTCCTATAATATTTTCCTTAGTTAAAGGTGATTTTATTACACAAGAACTTGAGCAATTTGGATTTTATAGATAAATTAGTAGAGGTTCTAGAAGATTTGAGGGGGTGTTGCATCAATAACCTCAAATTTTGCCCAGTGATGGGCATGCTTTACATCCCCATGCATTGGAAAATAATATAGATGCTCCACTAAAGTCTTTAGGGAGAAAAGGAATAAGGTGCATAAAAATTAGGGGGAAACCAATCCGATAGGTGCTTGGTTAAGATGTACAAATGGATCAAGTTATTGAGATGAAAATCACTATTCTAATAGGGTGTTTCTTCAGGAGGAGAATCTTAGCTTACAATTTATATAGATGGATTAAACAATATTGGAGACCTATTTTAGGATACTCTCCTATATCCCACAGCTTAGTCAGAGGCTAGTTGGATTTTGTCTTCAACTCCATAGAAGATGTTACTCTCATATTAACACAAAGATGGTTTTGGGGGACATCACCACTTACTATTAAGAGGTGGACACCAGTTTTTTATCCTTGGGTGGAGAAATCCTTGACACATCTAGTTTGGGTAACATTACCGGGTCTGTCATTAGAATTATAGAATCAAAAAAAATTTAAAGCCATTAGGGATATCATTGGAACTTTTCTTGAGGTGGATAATAGATATATAAAATAATATGCTAGAACAATAGCCAAAATCTTGGTTGACATTAATTTTTTGGATGGTATGGAGGAGAATATTGTTCTAGAATTTGGCTCTTGGATACATACTCAAACACTTGATTATGTAGGAGTGCCAATAAAGTGTGTTTGATGTCATGCTTATGGACACCTATAAAATGATTATTCTCATGGTTTCTCTCCCAAAGATTGGAGAAAGAAGTAGTGACCACATTTTCAAACAGATCAAGAAAAATATGTTAGATGTGAAGGGTCCATGGAACCTCAACAACTTGTTGATAACATGAGTCTTATTCTATCTAATGGGGTGGATGATAACCTCTTGTGTGATCAGCAACCTACTAAGAGATGTCTAAATAAATTTTCTATGGCCGAGGAATTCTCAATGGTTTGGAGTGGCTCACACTCTTCGAGTGTGGGTTTGGATAAGTCAACGAAGGAAACACATTGGGATGTAATGCTACTAGATCCCATTGTTATTGAACACTCACTTTTCAAGACCTTCATGCTAGGCAATCAATGACAACTATGGTGGGGAATGATGCTTTATCTTTGAAGCCATCTAAGAAAAGACTAAAGGATCATATATAGCAGAAAGGATTAAAGAGTGATATTAAACTCATTGAGTCAATGACATATCAAAAGGGAGAGCCAGAGAGTCCAAAAAAACTCTTGGGGGAACACTCTATTCTTAGGGAGTCTATTCAAAAGGTTGGGATAGCAAAGAAAAATCATCACAAGAGGATTTTTTCCAATTCTATCCTAGTTGAGTCCCTCTCCACCTCTAGTCAATCTCATTATCCTTTGAGATCTCATATGGAAGTTGAATTCAATTCCAATATTGAAGGTGGATTAGGGATTCTCATGGGCCTTACTTGATCATGCACGCGGCCAAGTCATTCATCCAAGATCACCTAAACCATATGTATAGTGGGTTGGGAAGTTAAACAATGAAAAAAAAACTATCATAGGGGCCCTTAGATTAGGGACACCCCGAATAAATGGTTGATATGATTATTTTATCCCTTAATATTAGAGGGTTGGGAACTCCCCACAAAAAAATGCTTTGAAGCATCTGATTCATTTGCACACGCTGAATTTGCTTTTGATATAGGAGACAAATGGATAAAGAAGTAAAATCATTGAAATATTATCAAAAAAATTAAAGGACTGGTCTTTTTTAGCTTCTAACTCCAATGGCAGTGTCGGTGGTTTGATTTCAGGGTGGAGGACTAACTCCATTAGGCTGGAAAATTCTTTTTTATTTCACTCGAGCTTAGGTTAGAAATTTACTTTATGAAGATTAGAAAATCTTTCTATGTCTTAAATATTTATAGTCCCTATGAGGAGAGACTTGCATATTGGGATGATTTGTTTACCCAAAACTTTCTGATAGTATCTAATCTCATTGTTAAGGGAAACCTAAATTTCACCACTATGTGAACAGGGGTGTGGGGGGACGTTGTGAGCATGGATCCATTCGCTGATTACTTCTTACAAAAATCTGTGGATACAAACCTAGTGGAATTAGAACCTATTAAATTGGCTCCTACTTTGAGGAACATGAGAACTGGGGTTCACAATATGACTAAGCAACTTCATAGATTTCTCATCTCACATTCACTATTGATGGGTTCTGAAAACATTAGATCCTAGGTTGCTACTAGTGGTAATTTTGATTATTTACCAATTTTGATGTAGATTGAAAGAAGGGTCATAAAGCCTCCAAGACCATTTAAATTAAATACAAATTGGCTGAAGGAATAAGAATTCATTAATTTTATCAAAAAAGAGTGGGTAGATTTCGATCCACAATCAGTTGAATCAGCTAGCCTACAATTTGATACTAAACTTAAAAGAGATAAACAGGGCACTGCAACCGACACTGTCAAAAAATGTCTTAAAGGTGAAAAGGAAATCTCCTTGTTGGAAACTCATTTAATTGTTATATATGGTCATGATTTCGAACATAATTTTGATGAGTTGTCCAAAAATAAGCTCAAAACTTTGGAATTGAAGTTGATATAGCAACTTGTGGATATTAAGGTACAATGGAGACTTTGAAGTAGGACTCTTTTGTTAGAGAATGGTTTCAAAAATACAAAATACTTCCAAAACTTTGCTAAGAACTGCAAAAAAAAAGAATACTATATAGGAAATGCCCAAATCTGTTGGACCTATTGTGTGGACTTTCCATTGAATATCTGAGATTGGTGTTTCTCACTTTCATCAGTTATATCATGACCCAACTCATGTTAACATTACAGAAATTGTATAGATTTATACCCTTTTTCAAGTTTTGTCATTGACACTGATAATGAGACGCTAAAGTCTATTGTTTCCAAGCATAAATTATTATCAGAACTAGATACCTTTGAAAAAGATAAGAGCTCAGGGCCAGATGGTTGGTCCATTGAATTCTTTGGTGGTTTTATTCATTTGATTGGGAAGGACCTAATTAGGGTCATTGAGGAGACCAAACATGCAGGTAAGATTCTCGGGAGTTTTAGCTCCACCTTCACTTCCCTTCTCCCCAAAAAGGACACTCCAAACTCATTTTATGATTTTAGGCCTATTTCCTTGTGTAACTATATTTACAAAATCATTTTTAAAATCATTAATGGATCAACCTCTACCTTTTTTAGACCATCATGTGGGATTAAATAGGGCTATCCACTCTCCCCTCTACTCTTTCTACTAATTGCTGAAGGGTTGAGTCGACTCCTACTTGAGGCAAAAAGATCAGGATCCCTTAGGAGGATTAAGGTTATTAGGGATATCTATCTCACACACCTATTATTTGTGGATGATGTGCTACTATTTTGTGATGGTTCTTGTAAAGACATCTCTCTACTTATGGATTCATTGGGCCTCTTCAATGTGGCCACAAACATGATTATAAATGTGCAAAAGTCTAGCATCTCTTTTAATGGATTAGGGGATCATTAGATTGTTATGATCCTGGTGGATAGATTCACTAATAGTCTAGGCTTTTGGTGTAATGGTTTGTTACATATGGTATCAAATCACCCACCTGTATTCACGTTTTGGGTCTCGAGTGGTAATGTTGACATGGTAGTGTTCATTCGAGGCTCCCACATACATGTGGAGGTGCACACACATCTCAAGGACATTATTGTCAGAAATGTGGAGGGTGTTAAAATCCTAGTGGATGGATTCACTAATAGTCTGAGATTTTGGTTTAATGGTTCATTACATAGATTTGTTGGATATACGATATATTTCCTTTCCAATATATGGATCTACAACATAACCTTATGTATTTGGGGTTCCTATTGAAACTAAATGACTACTTTAAAAATGACTAGAATTGGCTTATCGATAAGGTGGATAAGTATACCTATTGTTGGTATAATCTTTGGCTTTCTATTGGAGGCAAAATTACACTAATCAAATTTTTACTGGAGGCTATTTTGGTCTACTGGCTTACTATATCCCATATTCCTAAAGGAGTCTTGGAAAATATCTATGAGAAATGCTTTTGGTTTCTTTAGATGGGTATATAAGCGAAAGATGGCATTGCCCTTGTCAAAGGGTAGACCATGTCTACTCTTAAAGACATTGGGGTTTAGGGAATTAAAGATATACATCATTTTGGTGTGGCTCTTGCTGCTAAAAGTCTTTGAAGTCTCTTCACAAAGGATGGATTATGGAATCAAATAATCATTCAAAAGTACATTGAATGACTATTTGTTGAAGAGTGGATTTGTTGAATGACAATGCATCTATTTCATGGAAATATTCTATTCAATCCTTCCCCATAATTAGGAAATGTCTTAAATGGAAGGTGTGATCCTACACAAAAGTTAGATTAGGGATTGACCCTTGGATTGGTTGCATTCAAATTATCAACTACCTGTAGACATGATGGTGATATTGGAAGGGTTGGACATCACTTTTTAAAATCAGGTAGAAGATCTAAATATCACTAATCATTGGCAACAAGGCTGTAAAAGTGTTCAAATGTTGGGAATTGTAGGGGAGGTTAGGATGAGATGGGATTCATATTTTCAATGATTAAAATGGAGTCATACCAGACTTACTAATGAGGATGATGAGTTAGGTTGGTATTTGAACACTAAACTGGGGGAATACTCTTTACATCTTGGTTACCAATATCATTTATTCAATGTGGTCCTAGATGAGAGACAATGGTGGTGGAAGAAAATATGGTAGATAAAGGCACCTCATAAAACCAAAATCTCTATGTGGCTTGCATTAAGCAATAAAGCTTTCACCTGGGAAGTTCTTCAAATAAGGAATTGGCATGGGCCAAGGAGATACAACCTATGCTTTATTTCCTTGGAGACCATGACCCATATCCTTATCACTTGTCCATATGTTGTCAATATTATCGCTGAGATGGAGGATTCTATTGTGGGAAAAGATTATTGGCAGGGTCACACAGTTACTGAGTGTCTCAAAAATTAGTTTAAGATAACTGAACTATAACACTACAAGGCATTACCACTAATCGTATATTAGGGTATCTGAATCATGGGGAATGATTCAATATTTCAAGACCAAATCATTCCAACATTTCAATGTCTCTCTTAGATTTGGCCCATTTTTGGGCATTTCAAAATCATGCTAAAAATTCATAAATAGTGTTGTCTTGTTCATCTTTCTATTGATTACAATGTTGCTTGGGGATACATTGACAATGATTGTCAAAGTGATCGTATGGTTTGTGGTACTAGTGGAATCCTATTTCTAAACTCCAATCACTATTACAGTTTTAAGGCAGGTTTGGGCATTGACACTAATAATTTTGTAGAGCTTTTGGCTTTGAAGCTTCTCCTAAGACTCACAAGGAAGAGTAGTGTGGTAGCGCTACAAATTTTTGGTGACTCATTGGTTATTCTCAACTGGATGAATGGGGATTCTAAAATGGAAAAACTTAGCTTACTCCCCATTTTTAAATTCTACTTATTAGATGTCTCTTTCCTTTGATGCCATCTCTTTTAGGCACGTCTGCAAGGAACTAAATGGAGGAGTTGATACACTCTTTAAAGAAGGGATACACATGGAACTTGCACATTGGGTCATAAATGATTTCAATGAAAATGTTTTTATTGAAACACTTTCCCAATCAGTTCTGGAGGAATAAAGCCACATTGCATTTTACATACTTTGCTCATTTTACTAGACATTACTTGTTTTTTGTTGCTCTCTTTTTTTTTTCCCCCTTTTTTGGGGTAATGACAGTGATGGGAAATTCCTTTGCGTGAAACTCCTCATTCTGTTTTTTGTTCCGTTGGGATCCTCCTTCAATTGGGCCCTTTAATAATTGTGCATGCCTCCTTTTTATAGGGTGATGGGCTTTCTATGTGGGCGTCCTCTTCCACAAGTTTATTTCCCCTATTTTTTGTCTTGTCTCTCTTGTTTTGATGTTGTCTTGGATCCTTCTATCTTTCCTTTCTACTTGCTTTCTGGTGTGCCTTTGAATCTCTTATGGCGTTTCTCCTCCTTTTGTGGGTGTGAGCTCATGTATTATTATTTACTTGCTCCTTTTTTCCTTTTGATTGTTATTACAACTATGACATGTAATTTCAATTTTAATTAATATGAAGTTTTGCATTTTTTAAGGGAAAAAAAGGTTGTGATCACCCAATTGATTTACAAACAACAAATTTTTAAATAGGATTGGAACATATAGGAAACCAATAATTGTACACCCATGATTACTAAGTGGTAATAAAATGTCACTTTTACCTTGGACACTAAATGAAGTGTCATCTCCAAGAGATACATTTCCATGATATGATGAATGGTTGAAAGTGGAGAACCAATAATTTTGGCTAATCATATGCCTTATGGTATCAAAATCCACATGATAGATTCAATTTGGATGAGATATATTCATAGTTGTTGTGTAGTGGAAAACAATCATTATCTTTTACAATTTTATTATGTTGTTTTTGTGGGGAAGGATTTTGTTTCCAAGTATGCGTGGACTGTGTCTTTTACTACTTCTATAATTGTAGAAATTGATGTTGTGTGGCCTTATTATTTTTGGATGAGCCTTGTGTATATGCATCGTACCAACAATCCTTGAGTTCATGACCTTTCTTTCAATAAATTAGATAGATCTTATGTGATCGAGGTTTGCTCCCTTACTGGCATTATTGATTATCATGTTTAAGGAATTATTTTGAAGGATTCATCCTCTTCCCCTTTTGTCTTGATGGAATTGTATTTTTTTCTTCATTAGATTCATTTATGTGCATGGATTCATCCTATTGCAAAATATTAATTAACTTTTGAAATTTTGGTTTTGTCTCCAAAATATTCAGAGTAGTCACAAAGATCTTGTAGGTAGGGGGGTTGGGGGGCGTAGTTCTCTTAGGACTATAAGTAACATGTAGTTATCTGACACTTTTTCATGCAAAGATTGGAGCAAGGCTTGCAATTTTGTAACATGCCAAAGAAAACTTTCAACTTTTTCACTTGTCTTCAGTTTAAGACCGTGAAGATGGATTTTTAGATGAAGAATGGTATTCTAGTTCTAGGCCTCATAGATAGTGTAAAGTTTGTCTGTTACGAACCTCTAAACTCATAAAAACAGTAAACTAAATATATTATAACATAAATTACAATATTCTTTTTTGGTGGGAAGGAATAACTCCACAATCTCTTGCCACTTTAAGGGGGTTACCTCCTTATCAGAGCATTCATATATAATTAATATATTTTGCTAGGATGTCTTAACACTAGCCTATGCCCTCTTATTTATACTATTCTAATCTATCCCACTCTTCATTTTTATGAATGTGGTATTATTATTACTTTTCACCACTATTCATTCTGCTACTTTTCGACCCCCAATATATAATATATACCCCTATCTAGGTATATTACATTCCATCTCCCTTAACATTTTTCATCCTCAAAATATGCTAAGAATTACATATCAGAAATATGTTGAGGATCAAATGGATTCCCAACCATGCATCCTTTTTTTATTCCACTTTTTCCACCAGTGTTGGGATATGATCATGTGCATTAATAATGGGAACATAATCACTACAACATGAGGTTGAAGTGCATAGACAATGATGAAGGGAATAACCTCAACTAAAAACATGTTAGGGTAGACATGATAATCTATCATTGAAATTTAAAGCTTGATGATCATCACCTCAAACATAGAACAAGGGTGCTCAAAATAGTCATCTTGATGAGCTAATCGAGGATACATACCATCTCCATTAGCATTATTTTCTGAAGGATTTTAAAATTTTGGGCTCTACGGTGATCGACTTGGGTATGTTGATTGCCTGGTTGGGCTCGTTGGTGGCCAATCAGAGTACCATTATGAATTGCATAGGCTTTAAAAGTGCCTTACTAGGCTCTGTTATGGCTTGATTGGGCTCATTAGGTGCTTGCTCTGGTGCTTTGGGTATCAACTCAGGTGTTGGTATTCCTGACTTAGGTCCTTTGTGAGCTTGATGAGGTGCTTATGGAACCTATTTGGGAATGTCAGGTGTCTGGTGATGACAGTGCCAAGTGATGTGATTTCCTTTGAGAATAGTTCATCCCATGACTTCCATCATGGTTTGAGGTCAAAACATGTTTACCTCTACTTGAATCTCATCATGAAGTCTGTTAATGAAGCATTTTTGGTAAAAATCATGAGATAGACCTTCGAATAGATTGATGAGTTTGTTAAACTCTATATGATATGTTCTAATTATATCAGTTTGATGAAGTTGAGTCAAGGTCCCAATAATATTACCTTCAAAAAAAGTAGGAAGCCTCATGATTACAATTGAGTGGTCATCAATTTCAACCAAAAATGCATCCTTACACTTTTTTTAATATATATATATATATAGTATCATCTAGTAAAACTATGATGACTTTCACATTTCTTAACAAAATACAAAATTTTAAATTGTTATAGCAAGATGAAAACAATTCACACAAACCCAAAAATGTTTTGGCATGAAAGATTACAATTTGAAAGTTGTCTATTAAAGAACAAATATTTTTAATACACAAAAGCGGTCACTAAAATTGTGATAAATTTTGAAATATTTAATGAAATTAAAAAACTCAATTTTTTCTAAAAATTAGAAACATAGGTGCACAAAACCTAGATGTTTAGCATGATTATTTATTGTTAGAGAGCTATATGCGAAAGAAAAATTAGGTTTTTTAGGACAAAAAATGTAAATTTGTACTTGAAACTGCAATTAAATGGTAGATCCAGTTGACTTCACAATACCACAAAACCTACACTTTTATAATTAGAATCTCCTACTCTATCCAAACCAAACATTTTTCTCAACCTAAAAAATCAAAATCACTCATAATCTACTTTGTTATGATAGTCATAATACCTATAAACATATTAGAAAACCCTTCCTACAACTTTGCAACTATACGCTCCACAATAATGAAATAAGCAAACTAGAAAATGAAATCAAAACTCTTATCTTAAAAAAAATAAGATGAAAACGATTTCTATCCACTTTTTGATCACAAGATTCCATTAAGACAAGGTGAGAGCATACGATGAATAAAACTACAAAATCCTACTTGTACAACCTCCCACATAATAATAATAATAATAATAATAATAATAATAATAATAATAATAATAATAATATGGCCTTAGAAATATCTATGATACCAAATTTTAAGAACCTCTAAACTCATAAACATAATAAACTAAATATATTATAACAAAATTATAATAATATTCTTTTTTGGCGAGAAGGAATAACTCAATAATTACTTGCCACTTCGAGGGGGCTACCTCCTTATTAAAGTATTTGGCTCTAATTGATATATTTTGTTTGGATGCCTTAACACTAACATATGCCCTCTTATTTATACTATTCTAATCTATCCTACTCTTCACTTCTATGAATGTGATATTATTATTACTATTCCTTATTATTCATTGCTATTCACCACTATTCATTCTACTACTATTCTACCTCCAATATACAATATATATCCCTACCTAGGTATATTACATTATCTCAAAAAAAATTAGCTGAAGTATCATTTTAGATATGAGGTTGTAGCTCATTTGATACCTCGAACATAATGATCAAATTTTTCTTCTAGTTCACTTTGTTGAATTTATGTTGTTTATTATTTGTGTCATGTTGGGTGTATGTGCCATCAACATGATACTGCTATGTATAGGAGGAATAAGGTAAGATTTATATTATAATAACATTACCATATAATGTAAAGTTGTATTATTTCTAGTTACATATTTACAATGAGGTGAAAGCTTATAAAGCTATCATGAGGTGGTTATGGGACCCAAATGACTCTCCTATCAACCAATTACCGTACTAACAAGTTTATTTAATTTATAAACTAACATACTAACAAAAATATAAGCAAAATAAGATTAGATCGATCGACTCGATAAACCCCCATTGATCCAATAAGGGGTATAGAAGATGATCTAGAGATATGACTATGAAGTCATCAAAAGTATATTTCAACCCTGCAACTGGCACGCTGTACATCATGGTATTGATCAAAATTTATGTCACTCCATATAGAAGCCCACTCCACAAGTTATGGTATAAAAGTTGATGAATATAATCAAGGCCTACTCATCCCCTGAGATCATATATATTGTATTGTAGTATAACACAATCAAGGCATTTTTAACCACATCGATCCACGTAATGTCTCATATAGAAACTTGTCCAATTGGCTTTGCAGTACTGTGTATGACACATCTCCTTGATATCCAACAAATCATGATAGACCTTTACTCAAGACTATGGTGATATCAACTCCTATGTCAACTCGTATAATCATCAATAACTAATCGAAGGCCATGCAATACATCTTCCCCATTAGGGGAGATGTGATAAGTTCTTGTAACAAAACACCAAATCAAAACTACCTTTTATACTTCTCATCATGAATATCAATGAAGTGAACAAAACCAAAACTATAACTAAAATAAACAAAATACTACTATAAAAAATTACCATTCAAATATTTGACCCAAACACTGAGTGAAAAACCAACTGGGTAATAGAAATAGTCCTCCAACCTCTAATGGATCCTTCAACCTCCAGTGTGACACTTACACTTTCTCAATCACAAGGATCTTGATGGACCTATAAAATATGTTATTGTCTCTGAGAGCATAAGCATGAGGCGACATTATGAAAATGGTCATTTTAAAGGTGTTGGGTTCTACCAAAAATGTTCCTCTATACATCAATTTTAATACGTTTGGATGTAAATATTATATGAGGAAACCTTAAAACACAATATAAACTATTTCATTATGTCTGAAACATCAAAAAATGTAAAAATCAATTGGTTACATGACCATCTTTACATAAAAGAGTAACTAGTCAAAAATTTATCTCAAGAAGTTACAAATACACCCTTATATTGCCAATTTGACTAAAAAAGTAGCTTGAGGAGATTTGAACCCTAAACCCCTCTAGCTTCCAAGTGAGTGATAAGAATAGTTTAACCAACTCTACTTGAAGCTATTTAAAAGTATAAAGGGGAATATTACATATATTCTTGGTTTTATGAATGTTTACTTTAAAAAAACATTTATGGTAATATTTTACCAAATATTTTCCCTTTGCATGTGGAATTAATTCACTTGTAGATATTCCTTCATGCAAAAAAAAACTTACGCCTTCCTTCCCGAGTGGAGCCCATATGGAAAACAAACTTTGGAAAAGCAAATGTTATAACAAAGAAATTACAACTATTTATTTATGGCCCTTATTTCAATGACACACTCCAGGCCATACAATGCTCATGTTTATGCAAATGTGAGGCTTAAAATTTTGATTTCCCTACATTCTACATAAAGATCATATATGAATTACTCAAACAATCTGTACATACAAGTTTAGGAGAATTCATGGGAACAAATCACTTGTGTAGATAGTTATTATTTAGACCAGGTAATACACAACTATATTTAGAACAAAGGCTTTCTTGCACTAGTATATTGGTGAGGGTATGGTTGAGATGGAATTTACAGAAGCTGAAAGCAACATCAATAATTTGGTTCTAGAATATTGATGTCGTATAGTTTATATAGTAATTTAAGACAAACTTGAGGGTATATAAAAAATTAAAACTTTTCAAAACTTCATACTATACAAGTGTAAACCCAACTATCGTACTAATCAAATCATGCACACATGAGTGCATGGGGTCACCTAGTGGGTGGATGGGATCTCCATTCCACTTAGTCCCTTTAGTGCTTACACCACTAAAGCCTCTAACCCACTAGTGTTCCCTTAGTGCCCTCTCCACTCATAGTGTCATAGCCCATGCACTCAAGTTGTCTAGTTGAGTCACCATACCACTCAACCTACCTATTTAATGGCCTATCCTCTGTATTTGGTGAACCAGAGAGCTATTGTTCTTGTGTAGACCACAAGGAGTCTAGTATACTATATTAACTTAGTGAGTTATGACAACTATGAATATATAGTTGTGAATTGTTTGAACCCATGCTTTGTACACCTCCATTTATGAATACAGTCTATTGTAGTTTCTACTCTCTTTTGATTTCTAGTTTAAATAGTTGTGTGTTTGCTTTACAGTCACAGGTCTTGAACATCCAGTTCTGGATGATTCTCACAATCCACTCTTATTTTATAAGTATTTTAATATATTTTAAGTAATGATGTGTTTACTTTTAAAAATATTTAATTTAGTTATTATAAACGTTTTAAATATATATCTTTAAAAATGTTAGAGAGATTTGAATATTAACACAATTATTTTGATTATATAAAAAAAAAGATTTCAAATTTGATTGTATATATTAAAATTTATCTATTACCTTTTCTAAATAAGAAAAAAAATTGTAAAAAAATTATGGTGGTTAAATGAATGTACAATTGAAAATCAACCATTAATCATTAACAATCGATCACCATCTAACAATGATTTAAAAATAGCTATTACGGTCTTGTGGAGGAGGCCATCATGAGTTTTTTACTCTACTAGGGTTTTATCCATGCACACTTTTGAGTTGAAATTTGGTTCCTTGCTTGACCAACCTTGTGTCATACTATGGCCTTAAGCACCTACAGGGCTTAACATTTATTGTCATTTAGTGTTTCTTGCCTTTGATTGAGGCCAACCTTTAAAATGTCTTCTCCCCATTCTATCCTGGTTGTTTTAGATGTAGAGAAGAACAAGGGAGTTCAGAGCAATGGCCCCCTACAAGTGCCTAAGGAAGTTTATCCTGAATGTATACCATGAGGTAATACTTTGGACCCTGATGTTGTTTTGCCTACTCTTAAATTTAATTCTTCATGTCAATGGTTTGAGCAGTTTTGTTTAATATGATATTTTGTCAGGAGAATCCCCTTTGAAAGTATGCTATGGTCTCGGGTTCAAACTCATTGGGCATCTCATGGCATTAAGATAGAGAGCATCCAAAACTTGAGTAAAGGTTTTTTTCTCTTATGCTTTTTTGACTCGTCCCATATTGGAGGAATCCTCTATAAGTCTACCACTTGGTATGTTAGGAACTCGCTAATGGTTCTCTCCCCCTAGACATAAGACTTTGTAGTCTCAAAGCACTCCATTCTTAAAGTCCCAGTTTGGGTGGAATTTCCAGGCCTCCTACTCTAATGATGGCACTTTATTCACCAAACAACATTCTCCATAGGCCGTGTGGTTTGTCATGAACAAACCTGGTTCTACTCTACTAGACCACAAAAAAGGGTCTACATAGAAGTAGACTTCTCCCGGGACCTCAAATAGTCTATGAAAATCCAGGTCAAGGATGTCAGGCACTCTCAATGAGTCCTATTTATCAATTTGTCTAACACTTACTTCTGCTATCAAGCCACAGACCATAGATAAGGGATTGTCCCCTTCAATTGGCTCATGATAATGTATCCAACCACTTAGCCTCTCGCCCGCAAGCCCTCTCGTGAAGCTAGAAAGACACAAACTAAGGATGGTTAGACTATGTTTGGGAAGAAGAACACTTGCACCAAAGTTGTAAACACAATTGTTGTTCGAAAAGGAGGCAAGCCATCTTCAAGCAATGGCCCACAAGAGCAGGTTCCTGTTGTAAAAAAGCCCTCACTAGCTATAGCTATGATATTGATAGAAAAGCCAAGGGTGTTAAACACTCTTCTGAATACTAACATTTTATCTCAAGGTATTGAGACCTATGGGCCCAATTTTTTATGCTCACAACCAACCACTCTTCCACTTCTTGCTCGATGAAATGCACCTAAATGCTATCATAGCCCTCCTCAAAGCACTGATGTGGCAGAGGAAGGAGAGTTTTTCGCTGACCTTGACTTGAGGAAACAATATGAGTTCTTGAATACCAATAGTGGGCACTTTTTGTAGAATCGATATGATGCCCTGGAAAGGCCAAACTCAGAGGACATGTTCCTTGACTCCCATCATCTATGAATTACTTTTTATAGAATGTTCGAGGTCTAACAGATCCAAAACACAAGTTTGTTGTTCATGAATTCAGAAGGAAGTTTCCCAAGATGGACATTCTCTATTTGTAGGAAGTCAAGGTGGCATATTTTTTATTGACGACTATCAATAATTCCATCTAGCATGACAATATCATTCTTCATAGCAACCATGCCACAGGACAAGGAGGGGTGATCACATTCATTTCTCTAAAGTGGCAGCCGCACTTAGTGCAATCTGGTGTGGACTCTACCAATCAACTTGTTTGGGCTCTTTTTATCATTAAAAGCCACTCCTTCAGCTTTATTAATATTTATGCTTCGAATGACACTTTAGAGCATACCCATTTATGGTGGTGGATAGCAGATGAGCTCCTTGATGCCCATTGGGTATTATGTGGTGACTTTAATATGGTGGCATCTTTTGAGGATAAAATGGGCCACTTGCCTATGAGGTGGGCAACTAGTGAAATGGAGGTGTGGTTTTACATATGCACTAAATGGGTCTTTTATGACCCCAATTTAACTTGCCATCCTACAAATGGAGTTTGGTACATTTGGAGTAATTTTAGGGAAGGTCCCACTCAGATTTTGAAGCATCAAAATAAGGAAATGATGTCCACCCAACTGTACTTCTCTTTTGATAATGAATTTTTTCATCCAGTGGAGGTGCTACCATATTTTGGGCTTTTTGACCACTCCCTCATTCAATTTCATGTGACGTGGTAGTTCATGAAGCCCAAATTTCACAAAACGCAATTCTCCTTGAACACCTCCTTGCTCGAGCATGGGCCCGTGGTGGCATACATTAGGAGAGTTTGGAATTCAAATTCACATCATTTCTAAGACTTTGATTGGATTCTCTAGTGGGATGATGCCATCAAGAGGACCTCCTACTTTCTATGGATCTATGGCCACCAACTCATCAAAATTTGGAGACTCTCCTACTCTGCTACTACTTCAGAGCTAAGTTGTGCAGCTCTAGCTCTGGAAAAAGATCCCTTTAATGAGATCTTATAGGTGAGAGTTATTTCCTTAAGGTACCACATTCATATTATAGATAACTACAATGCCTAGGGAGCCCAAATCAAAGCCAGGCTTCATTAGGTCAAAATAGGGGACAAAGATTCTAAGGAATTCTTTCATTTACTATGAGACAAAAACTCAAAGCAACAAATTCAAGTCATTGTTAAGGCTGGTAACAAACTCAATGAGACTTCAGATTATGTAAGCCTTTGTCTACCATTATCATCAGGTGTTCAAAGCTCAATTGTCTTTAGCTAAGCATGATTCTTGATCCAAAACTCGAAAGCTTTGGTTGACATATAATTCAAGAAACAAGAACAACACAATTCAAATAATGCTATCTCTGAGAAGAGATGTTTTATTGATCAAATTTACAGACCCAAACATATTCCTATCTCTGAGAAGAGATGTCTAATTTCTATTTTGGGTTACATCTTGATTTATACATTTTTTGAAGGTGGGAGGAGTATGTTCAAGGTCACCAATCTTGAGGGAGATTAAGTGGTTTGACTTCCATGATTTACAACAATACAAAATTCGAGGAATTACTATTTTTAGAAACTTACTATTTTTAGACTACACTACTAAAAATAATATTTAGGTAACTTCCATTGGGTTTTTAGAGTTCAAAATCCATTGAGTTGAGCTCCATGCCATCTCACTGCATTCTCCTCATGCTTAGCTTTCCAATGGTTCAAACGGTGAGTCAATTGGAGCTATGGTGCAAAAGTTATGGCTCCCGAAAGTTTTGTCATCAATTTGGGTGGAGCCATCACTCGAATTGTCGCTTGAATTGTTGCCCGGATCATTCCTCCTTGAGAAGCAATGGTCCCCATTGCATCAAGATTTGTCATCAAGTGTGGTAGTTGTATTTTGATTTGATTCCTGATGCATACTTGGAATGGACTGTGCTTTATGGAACTGTGTAGAGCCTGATAGTTCACCATTTCTGTCTGACCATCAGTCTGTGGATGTAAGGCCATGAACTTCTTCAGCTTGGTATCTATTTGCTTCTATTGTTCTGTTGTTTGTGTATTCAGGGCTACAACATCGGCCCTTTTGTATTCTTGTGGCTTGACCACCATGAGAACAAATTTCTTGGCACTAATCAGAGAGATAGATGTAGGAGGTGGTACCTCTGGTACCCCGTAGTGTCATGTTCCAAGAGTGAGAGTGATCTTTCGAGTTCTTGATTCATAGATGCCATGTCGATCATACATGAGTGGCTGACCAAAGAGTACATCACAAACATCTAGATTGACCACATCACATAAGACTTCATCTTGGAAAAGGTTTATTGCATATGAGAGAAGACATTGGTGGGTGACACGGAGGTTTTTCCCTGGACTCAACTATTCAATACTGTATGGCTTTGGGTGAGGCTTCATAGACATATTTAGGCATTTCACAAAATTAGCAGAGATTAAATTCTTTTGACTTCCACTATCGAGAATGAAATGTAGAGGCTTACCTTTCACCCAAAATTTAGAGTGAAACAACCTTTCCTTGTCATCTAGCCTCTCCTCACAGGTCTGTGATGAAGCAATAATGGCTTCAGGCTCAACATCTAGAATATCTTCTTCAACCTCTTCAACTTCAGGGTCTGTATGAGGTAGTGCAGTGGATATTGAGGATTGTGACTCAGAAAGCAGGGACTTGATGGCTCGACATTCTTCTTTGGAGTGAGTTCCAAATTTGTGATAATCACACCACTTCCTAGTCTTTCCTTCCTTTTGCTTCCAATTTTGGCCTCGTGTTTGACCTTCTTTGTCACTTTTTTATTTTGAAGGCTGACTCTTTGTATTCATTCTTCCATGCTTCTACTCAATTTTTACTTCGAACTTGTACGCCTCATCGAGGGTTTCCAAATTGAAGAGTTCCATTTCTCCCCGTATGTACCATTGTAGTCTGCCATGATATTTGAGAACTTTGTGTTTCTCACTTTCTTGGATGCCCAATCTCACAAATAGAGAATGAAAAATGTCAGTGTAATCTTAAACATACTATTCCTTACTTTGGCGAAGTCGTTACCACTCTATACAGATCGTCATATGCTCCAATGGGGTAGTATTCTTCCTTTACAGCTTCTATGAAATCATCCTAGGTAGGTTCCACTTCAAGGCCAATATCTACACTAAATCTCTTTTTGTACACTTCCCACCAATTTTTGACAGGTAATGATGCTTTCAAAATAGCAAAAGTGATCTTTTTATCGATGAATTTATTTATAGAAAAATAAGATGACAATTGATCCAACCAATTTTCTACTGCATCAGCATTGATTTTGCCTTCAAATGTAGGAATATCAAAATTCACCTGAACTTTAAAGGGTGTTGGGGCACTAAAAAGATGTTGGGGTGTAGATGAGAAGCCATAATTTTTCATCAATATTTTTTGAAGAATTTGAGTGAATTATTATAGCATCTGCGCTTGTTGCAATTAGAGGGCTTCATTCACCATTTCCTTAAAAGGATCGAATTTCTTGATGTTGTTTACCATTTGAAGTCATTTGGAGTGAATAGGTGGATAGTCTGTTGGGTCTATTTTCCACCCAAGCTTCCTGTAATCTGATCTCATCCTCAGGATCATACACTCTAAATACAAACCAATCTGATACCACTGATCCAAAACTCAAAAGCTGTTGTTGAAAGATAATTCAAGAAACAAGAACAATAAAATTCAAATAATATTATCTTTGAGAAGAGATGTTTTATTGATCAAATTTGTAGATGCAAACATATGCTTATCTCTGAGTAGAGATCTCTGATTTTTATTTTGGGTTACATATTATTTTATACATGTTTTAAAGGTGGGAGGAGGATGTGGAAGGTCACCAATCTTGAGGGAGATTAAGTGGTTCGACTTCCATGATTTATAACAATACAGAATTCGAGGAATTACTATTTTTAGTCTATTGGGTTTTTTAGGGGTCAAAATCCATCAAGCAAAGCTCCATGCCATCTCAACACATTCTCCTCATTCTTAGCTTTCCAATGGTTCAAACAACGAGTCAACTGGAGCTACGATACAAAAGTTATGGCTCTCAGAAGTTCTATCATCAATTGGGGTGGACCCGTCACCCGAATTGTCCCCTGAATTGTTGCTCAAATCAATTCTACCTTTCAACAATGTATTTTAATGGTGTCATGCAAACCCACCCCTGCCTATTGGGTGATTTGCAATAGGCCCCTCACTGTTGATGATTTACATGAAGCTATGTCTCATATGGCTAATGACAAAGGCCCTAACATTGATGGATTTCCCTATGAATTTTACAAAACTTTGTGGGGTCTTGTGGGTAGTGATTTGCTTAAAGATTATCAAGAAGCATTTTGTGCACATTCACCGGGTAACAATATAAATAAAGGAAATATCGAATTCATACTTAAGTAGGGAGATACTGAGTTGATCTACAACTGACGTCCCATCACTCTCCTGAATGTATCCTATAAAATTATCACCAAGGCTCTGGAAATTCAACTGCATAATATGTTGCCTCTCATTATGCGTCTAGAACAAATTGGTTTCATTAGAAGCGTTATATCTTGGATAACATAATTGTCATCTAGAAAGGGATGGATTGGGCCAGATGGTCTAAAAAATGTGCTTTGTTCATCAAAATTGATTTGAAAAAACTTATAATCGCATCGAATGGCCTTTTATATTAGTTTTGCTTCGATCTTTGGGTTTTGGGCCCATCTTCATTCAAACTATTCAGATGCTTTTCTTTGATGCTTCAATAGTCCTCTCCATCAATGGAGTTACCTCCAAGCAATTTGGCCTTTTTCGTTCCATTCACCAAGGGTGCCCTCTAGTTCCTACCTTATACATTTTTGTAGATGAGGGTTTTGGATATCTCCTCAGTAATGCCCAAGCTAGTGGCCTTATTAAGGGAATTTATCTCCTTTTTGATGCATCTAATCCATATGAAGATATGCAATTTCTTAATGGCCACTTTGTTTATGACTCCATCCTTACCCTCATTAAGATGAAGCTAATGTGGATAATGCCTTATAGTGTCTTGACACCTTCTACCTGGTCTCTGGCTCTAGCATGCAATGGTAGAAAACTCATTGTTACAAGTAGTCTTACCTCCATTCGCCAGTGTGGGCTGCTAAATTTGGTTGGAAGTGGATCCAACATGATGAAATATTTAAATTCCTTGGCATCTTCTTTGGTTTTAATGCTTTTCCACCTTTACTGTGGTAACATGTTGTTGATAGAGTTGCTAAGAAGCTATATTACTAAGTGACCAAGTCTCTTTCATTGGCAAAAAAATTTCAAATTTTAAAAAAATCTTGCATCCACCAATGTGTATTATTCATCATGCTGGGTACTGTGATCTAGGAATTTGACTCAAGAGAGGATGGTTAGTATCATGTTAGTTTCAAAATGAAAGAAACACACTAATTAGTATAACATCTCTAGGCCTAGACACTAGAGAGAGCTTACTTAACAAACATGAATAAAACACACAACTAAAATGCAAAATAAACTTTCTTTTACCTTCTTTGGATGCTCTAAAATACTTTTTGTAGTGACTTTCTCAGCTTGTGCTCTTGAAGTCTTCATCAAAGGAGGCTTGGCTATCTCCTCTTCTACTTGGCACTTTGTGTCTTTGGCTTGGCTTGGCTTGAAATCAATTTGGCATGGTAACACTAATTGCAATATCTTTTGAAATCATTTGTGCATTATAACTTTGCATTATCAAGACTTAGCAATGATGTTCATGGCCTCTCTATTTATAAATTTTTGAAAAAGGCTAGAATCAACATGAACTATCCATTTCAAGATTGAGATGTGTGGCTAAGGATTAATCCAATTATGCAATTAATGTTGATAAATAGGCTCATCAATATTGCGATAGAATAGCAATTAAGAGACATGGAAGACTTTGATGACGCATGAGAGGCATGAATCCTGATATTTGTGGCATTTATGACTTAGGGATGTCTTCCTAAGAAATGAGGTCCCCTGATGATGCAAATATTCAATATTCATTTATAAAAACAAGTATTCAAAAAGTTTTCATAGAATTCTTAATTAGGTTCTAATTTGGTTTAATTAGCTCTTAAGCATGATTAAACACTTTGTGCACAAATTACTCAAATTGATCAAAATGCCTTGTTATTGATCCAAAATTTAACTGGATTGGAATTGGAAGTTAATGTCAAATGCATTGGAACCATATTCCCATTTAGAATGTTATCAATAGAAAATAACAAAGGCATGTGTCTCATGCAAGAAATTTGATAAAAAAAGAGCAATCCAGAGTACCTAAGTGTAAAATTGGCATTTTAACTTGAAATGATTTTATCAAAGTTAGTTGGCCCATAAATTGCATTGCCCCATTTAATGATACTTTAGCCAAAATCGGCACTTGAATATAATCAATTTTAACTCATTTAGCATATTTTAATGTTTTTAGGCTGAATTGTGCATTTTGGTGGAAATTGGTCAAAAAATTGGTTGGAGGTTATTGATGGCTAAATTTAGGTGTCTACAGGTACCTTCTAAAATTTTTTATCAGAAGATGGAAAAATTACTTTGAGATTTCCTTTGGGAAAACTCCCTAAAAGGTAAAGGATTCCACAAGGTGGCCTGGGAATATTGTTGCCTCTCGTGTGAAGCTGGAGGGATGGGTCTCATTGACATAGTTCGACAAGGGACTGCCTTATGCACCAAATGGATTGTGTAGGCCATTGAGGGTTCAAAAACTTGGAAGGTGTTATTCATACACTATATCTCCTTCAAGTTTCCCAAGGGCAAGAAATCCTAGAAAGGGATTGACTTCCCCAATCTACCCTTCATCCAATCTCCCATCTAGATCATGGGTTCCTTTGTGTTCAAAATCATGTGGAAGTCTTGGGAAAAGATTAGACCTTGGCTTATTTGGAATGGTACTAGTTTCCATAATGAGCTCTCTACCAACTCCCACTCTTTGTGGTGGTATCCCATTTTTTCTTACAATGAAGTGCCTCTAGTAGAAGTCCCTTGGATCAATGCCCTCAAGATTTTTTACAAAGGAATTCATTCTGTTTAGGATATCTTTTGCAAACGTTCTCGCTCTTGCCTATCTTAGGAAGAGGCAAAATCTAAATTTTGATTATCCAATGCATACCAAGAATCTTGCAGGAGATTATCAATGCCATCCCTATGGATATGCTCCCCAAAATTTTAATCTATTCCACTCGACCTTGGTGGAAGGATTGGAAATGGTATGTTTAGACCCCTTTCTACAATTACACTCCTTGGATAGGCTATGCTTGCTCACCCCCCATTTGACCATGGTAGATAAGCTCAATGCCTGTTGGGGGCTATACTCATCTATTAAAATGTGGAGCATTAACTTCAACACTATCTGGGGGCTTGTGTGGAGCCCAAGCTTGCCCACTTTACTTAGTGTATACTGTTGGGTGAATATTTTGTCAATCAACTAACTGATGAGCAAAATAGTTTTGATCAACCACAACAAGGAAGATTAGTTGGCCTAGTGTGCAGGGTTACCACATCCAAAGGGGACAAATCTCTCATCTCATCAAGGGGAGGTTTTCTATAGGTATAAAGGGGCTATATACTATAGATATAAGCAGAAAATAACACTCAGGGGTATGGTATCACCATCCATCTCTCTTTTTTCAGAGATGATGCTCACAGACAGAGGAGAAATCTTGGTGAGGACACTGAAGGCACTTCTCTTCTTTCAAAAGTGGTTTTACAGGGAACAACAAGAGTTCGTTCAGGTAGTGACAAATGACTGGTAACAGGGTCCAACAACCAGCAGAATGAAGTCTAACACAAAGTCTCCACCTCAGCGACCCAAAGAGTGAAAAACAAAGGATAATGGGGGCACAAAGTCGTCCCAAGATCCTTCACATAGAACATAAAATAGACAAATAGATTAAAGACAATCGCAGACAGCACAAAGTCTTCCACCACTGACTTCAGGATACCTTCCTGATTACTTTCACAAATCTTGCTTGTTAGATTAAATAAACAAGAATGCTTCTCGAAAACAGACATAAGAACAATTTCTTACAAAAACACAAGCTATAACAGCACAAAGTTTGCAAGTATTTTGCTTTTTCATTCAGATAAAATAATATAAACAACAATTTGAGCTCAAAGTCTTCGTATTTGCCTTTCAATTTGGGCAGAGTTTCACTTCTGTAAAAATGAAAAGTCTCCTTTGTAAAAAGCCAAGTTTTACATGATATAGCAGCCCAAAAAGGACTGACACTTTGTTCCATGGAGCAACCCATGTTGCATTCAATGCTTTGAATGTGTCTTCAGTTTTGTCCTTTGACCATGCTGGAACATGGTGACTGCCTTAACTATGACATGTTATTTCATTTCACATGTCTTCTCTTGGCCCTGGGTCATTTCATCTGTGTCTTGTCTGCACAGTTGCCCACTTTGTCTTTAATCCACGGGAGACAAACATGCGACATCTTCAATGTTTAAGGGCTCAAATATATATTTTGCAGACTGTTCCACCAATTGGAATAACTTCTACGCAGATATTTCCCTGTTTGTCTTTTCTTGCTGCGATTTGAGCCCTCAGGCAACCTTTTCTAGCTTTGCTGGCTCTTTCGGCTCCTCTTCGCGGTTCTTCCTTTTGGCCATGGCCTTAAGGCCATTGAATGCATTCACGTCTGCGTTTAAGTCTGCAAGGATCAACGGCTATTTCATCACTGTGAATTTGACGTCTTCAGACTGTCATCGTTTGAAAGCCAACGGCTAGTTCGCTGCCCTGAATTTGATTGCTGCGGGGACGTCGCTGGACTTTTGGATCTCAACGGCTAGTTTACGACGCTCAAATTTGACGTCTGCGGGCTCGTCAATCTCCTCGGCAATTCCTTCGACATTCTTGTTTGATCCTTCTCGAAATAGAATAATCCCTTTGGGGTCTTGAGAAAGGCCTATTTTGGCTGGCGAGAGCCCCTCGCAAGGGTACATGCCCTTCGGGATGCTTCAGATGGCCTTCGGGCTTTAATTTCTTCGATCGGCCTTTGTTGGTTCTTTTCCTTTGGACAAAAAGTCTAAAGGAATTCCTTCGTTGTTTCTTTCGCCAGGGTTTTACTTTGCTTCGGGATTTTATTTCGGCAGGGTTTTGTCTTTGCTTCGGGCTTATTCCTCTGGACAAAAGTCCGAAGGAATTCCTTCGGACATTTTGTCCGAAAGAAATGTTCCTTTCCCTTGCCTTAGTCATTTTTTCCGCCAGGCTTCATCGGTCGGGTTAATTCCTTCGGAAAAAAGTCCGAAGGAATTCCTTTAGACTTTTTGTTCGAAGGAAACGTCCTTAACAACTTTGCCACGAGATTTCCTTCCGAAGGAATTCCTTTGCTCACTCGGCCTTTGAAACGATCCACATGCTCCTTGCCTGCCCTCTGCAAGCGCTGTCTGACCTCCAAGGTTGCCTTTCGGAAAAGTTGCAAGGGTCCATTTTGGCTCCCAAGTGCCCTCCGCAAGGGCACTTGTCCTTTGGGCTCTTGGAAGACCCCTTTGAACTTCTCGATTGAAAAAATGGCTAAGTGTTGAACCTGTTTCTTTCCTATAGAGTCCGTAGAAGCCAACTTGCAGAGTCTGTAGAAACGAGTTCGTAGATCTGGGGAAGTTCGTAGATGTGAAAAACCGGCCTGCAGAGTTCGTAGAAGCCAAGTTCATAGTTTTCTCTAACTTTGAAAGAGTCCGTAGAAATCTAGCTTGCGGAGTCCGTAGAAACCATCTGTGAAGTTCGTAGTTCCACCTGCAGAGTCCGTAGTTCGAGTCCGTAGAACTGGGGGAGTCCATAGAAATGAGTCCGTAGATTTCTTCCTGTGAAGTCCGTAGATTTAACCCCCCAGAGTCCGTAGAATTCTGCGTGTGGAGTCCATAGAAATGACCCTGCAGAGTCCCTTAGTTGAAAACGTTTTAAAAAATAGAGAATTTGAAGGCTCATAACAATTTTTGAGAAGGAAAGAGAAATTTTTGGCTTGTAGGACCAAAAATAGTTCATATGTTGTCCCAAAAATGAGTGATAGACTTTGAGAACAACAGCTGGCTCCAGTTATGGAACTTCCTTCAGTTGAAATTTTAGAACAACCGAGGGGAGTAGAAACCAGAATCTCTAGTGCCTTGAAGTGTGCCATTGGGCTATGGAGTCGTGCCAACCAAAAGAAAGCAAGACGCCAAAAATGAAAACGAAAAGGAAAAGCACAAAACAGAACTAAAGACTACAAATATACATATGTACAGAAAATCATATCTGATACTTCGAGAGTTGAAGTGCTTCGAATGCTGCCCGTTTTGAGGCAGAGAAAAAAACGTGCCATCTTAATACTTCAACAGAAAACTATTTTCACCATTGAGCTCATGGATAGTGAACGGGGCCTCTCCAAAGGAAATCAAATTTCTCATGCATTCCCTTTGGTTCTCTTCTTTTGTCCCATAAAATGATTTGATCTCTAATTTGGAAATCTCGAGTTTTTGTTTTCTGGTCTGTTGGGTGAATATTTTGTCACCAACGTACTAAGAGCAAAATATGTTTGATCATCCACAACAAATGAGATTAGTCGTCCTAAGTTGCAGGTTTATCACATTTAAATGGGACAAATCTCTCCTCTCATCAAGGGGATGTTCCCTATAAAATATGAGGAGCTATATACTATAAATATAAGTAGAAAATAACACTCAGGGGTAGAGTATCAACATCCATCTCTTTTTTTTCAGAGATGATGCTCACAGACAAAGAAAAAATCTTGGTGAAGAGATTGAAGACACTTTTTTTTCCAGAAGTTATCTTACAGGGAACAACAAGAGTTCTTTCAGGTATGATAAGTAACTGGGAACAAAGTGTAGTAACCAGTAGGATGAAATGGAACACAAAGTTTCCACCTCAACTGCCCAAATAGTGAAACACAAAAGATAATGGGGGCACAAAGTCGTCACATAATCTTTAACACAGAAAGAAACTAAAAACACACACTGAAGAGAACTATGACAACACAAAGTCTGAAAGTAACTGACTTCAGGACATCTTCCCCTTTTACTTATATTGGTTCTACGTGTTAAATTAAATAAACAAGAATGCATTTAGAAGACAGACATAAGAACAATCTCTTAAAATGACACAAGTTATAATAGCACAAAGTCTGTCGGTAACTTGCTTTCTCATTCAAATAAAGTAATATGAACAACAATCTGAGCTCAAAGTCTCAATATTCGCCTTTCAATTGGGGCAGAGTTTTACTTCCGTAAAAGAAAGATCTCCCTGTGAATAAGACGATATTACAATATATAGTAGCCAAGAAAGGCTTGGCGCTTTGTTCCATATAATGGTCCATGCTGCCTTCAATGCTTTGAATGCATTTTTAGTTTAGTGAAAGAGGGCCATGCTGGAACCGGGTGGCTGTCTTAATTGTTGGGCCTGAGTCATCTAGTCTGTCCCCTAGTGTCTGCGCAGCTATCCACCTCGCCTTTACTCCAAGGGAGACAAACAGGCCGCGTCCTTGATTTGGTGTGCTCAGATGACCACTTGATCCACTGTTTCACCTACTGAAAATAACTCGTAGATATTATTGATTTTTTGTATTGTTTTCTCTTCCTTGTAGCAATTTGGACTCTCGAGCTCTCTTTTCCACTGGTCGCTTGGTTCACTTTTCAAATTATGCGCCATATTTGAATTTTAACGGATATTCCATCACCTTAAATTTGATGTCCGCGGGGACGTCACTGGTCACTACTTTGTTTGAACCATATTGAACCATTGAACTTTGAAGGCTCCTTTTCATCTAAGTCTTTCAAAGCTTCTTTTTGCGTCTTTATCAAGCCTTTGAAGCACTTGGAAGGGAAGGTGTCCCTTCGGGCTTTTCAAATGGTCTTTTTTTGAGTGTCAAATGCCCCCTGCAAGGGTACGTACCCTTCATAATTTTTCGAGCGGCCTTCGGGCTTTATTTCTTTCGGCGGGCTTTATCCTTGATTTTTTTCAGACAAAATGTCCGAAGGAATTCCTTCAGACAATTTGTCTGAAGGAAATCTTCTTTGGCTTTGTCTTTTTCTACCAGGCAAAATTTCGAAGGATCCTTCTCTTCCGGTGTTAGTCATTTTTTCGAAGGGATTCCAACTTTGCCCGTTTCCCGCTGATCTTAACAAGTGACACGTGACATTTTCCACTGTGAAATAGGCGAGGACACTTGGCAACATCTGCTTAACTTATAGGAGCTTTAGATACCTTTTGAGTGTCTCGCAGAAGATGACACGTGGCAACTTCCGCTGAGCTTCTAGAAACACTATAGAAACTTTTGGGACTCATTTGGATTTAGCGACTCACCCGGGGCCTACCATAGTCTTTACTCAATAACGAAACAAAAGAGAAAAACTGCGGATGTTGACACTTGGCGGCTTTCGTCGAGCTTTACAAGGGACACATGGCATTTTTTGCTACTTTTTAGAAAAATATATTAAAACCTTTCGTCGTTGACACTCGGCGCTCTCTGCAGGACTCTGAGAGAAGCTTATTGAAAGAAGCTTTGAAACTTATCAGAACCTTGAAATGCGGATGCCGACCCCTGTCATGCTCTTTAGAGTTATAACGGGACACTTGGCACGTTCCACTTACTTTAGCAACTCATTCGGGGCCCGCCACAATCTTTACTCAATAACGAAACAAAATAGAGAAACTGCGGATGTTGACACTTGGCAGCTTTCGCCGAGCTTTACAAGGGACACGTGGCACGTTCTGATGCTTTAGAAACAAATTATAATGTGTCTCGGCAGATGACACTTGGCATCTTCCGCTCGACTTTAGACAAAATCCGTGTAGAATGAAAACCCTGCGCCCTGTGTCATAACCCTTATTGCCTTGAAACTGAAACACATAGGGACAAAACTTGGAGTGCACAACTGAAACTCAAAATAAAATGTAGAGTATTTCACTCTACAAAGGAAAGAGAGAATTTTTGTCTTGTAGGACCAAAAATAGTTCATGTGTTGCCCCAAAAATGTGTGACAGACTTTGAAAACAACATGGTCAAAGAGCTTCTTCACCAGACTTTGGTGTGCAGCAATTCGGTCCACCACCACAGTTCTCTGCTTGTCCAAATTAGTCAAGCATATGATCCTCTTATCAATGGAGCTTTCATAAGTTTGATCCTCAATTGCCTTGGCCAATTTCAATGCTGATAGTTCTAGAGTGGCTGGTATCTTAGCATTGAGACCATAAAGAAGTTAGAAATGAGACATACCATTTGCCTTTTTTAGTGTAATTCTATCTGCCAATAGAGCATCAACCAATGCTTTATGCCATGTCCGTTGGTTGTCATCCACCAGCTTCCTGATGATGGTCACCAGGTTTTTGTTACTTGATTCAGCTTGGTCATTCCCTTGTGAGAAATAATCAGAGGAGTGGGAGAGGGTAATCCCATAGTAAAAACAAAACTGAGTGATCTCATGAGAAGATAAATTGGCAGCATTATCCGTCACAATCTTGGTTGGGACCCCAAACCTAGTAATGATGTTCTCCTTGAGGAAGCCGCATACTACCTCTGAAGTAGCATGCTTGGTTGGAATTGCTTCCACCTAGTTGGTGAAGTAATCTGTCGCTGTGAGAACATAATCATGTCCAACACTTGAAGATGGGTTTACAGCACCAATGAAATCAATTTTCTATTGCTGAAATAGCTCTTCTATGACCACTGGCTTGAGAGACAGAGCAACTAGCTTGGGTCTTCTCATGAACTGTTGGCACAATTCACACCTTTGTACCCACTTGTACGCATCCTGAAACAAAGTAGGCCAGTAATATTTGGCTCTAAGAATCTTGTGGGCAATTACAGGAGCAGAAAAATGTCTTCCACAAGCCAAATTATGGAAGGTCCTCAAAAGTTGGCTCTGCTGCTCTTTATCCATGCAGCAAAGGAACACTCCATCACGACTTCTTTTGTACAGGCCGTTATCTTAGAGGATAAAATTGACAGCTTTCAATTTGACAGTCCTCCTTTATTTACGAGACAGATGGGCTAGACACTCACCATAGATTAAAAAAATGAGCAATACTTGAATACCACTCATTTGTGGTGGAGACAAAGAGGACTGTTGGCATGTCTTCTACTTTCACTTCATTATGCTCTGCTCCTTCGGGTTTGTTGTCAGCAATTAATTGACAAAAGCCCTTTCCCCGCACTAGCTTTGTTGGTTTGATGACTAGATCAAACTCTTGGATTTTAGTAATCAAATTCCCTCTTTTGATTCCAAACTCTTGCTGAGTTAGTATGGATTTGACTGTGGTATCAGGGACCAGGGCAGTAACATGTGAATTGAAGATGTATAAACAAAAATATTTCACTACTTTGACCACCACATAGGCATGCTTCTCCATGTTTGAATACTTCAGCTCATGAATTTTGAGAGGACAGTTCATGAAGGATATAGAAGATTCTGCACCTTTTTCATTCTGCTTAACTAGGATGGCTGAAAGTGTCTGTTCAAAAGCATAACTATACATGATGAAATCCTTGATATAATCTAGACAAACCAGAATTAGGGCGTGGGCAATACCTGTCTTGATGTTTCAAAATGTTAATTTGCCCTCTTTAGTCCAGATGAAGGTGGCCTTTTCCTTCATCATGTCCACAATATAACGGGTCTTTTCAGCGAACTCAGGGATGAACATAAAAAATTTACTTTTTTCGAAGAAAGAGTGAACTGCAGTCTTACTCGTGGACAGAGTAAGCACATGAATAGATTTGACTCCTTTTGAGTCAATCTTTATGCCTTCTCTGGATACAATGTGTCTGAGAAGTTTTCCTTCTGTCACTCTAAAGACAGACTTTTTGAGGTTCAAAGAAATGCCATTCTGGCGGTAGCATTCCAGCGCTTGTTGCAAATGGCGCACATGCTAAGGGCGATGCTTAGAAAAGACGGTCAAGTCATCAAGATATACTACAGTGAATTTACCCATTTCGTCTTTGAAAGCAAGGTCCATTGCTCTCTGGAAAGTGGCGCCAGCATTTATTAGGCCAAATGACATTTTTTGATATGTAAAGGTATCTCAAGGCGTGGTGAAGGTAGTCTTATGCTGGTCTGCTTCACCAACTTCTACTTGATTGTATCCTGAGACGCCGTCCAACATTGATAACATCTCTAAACCGGTCACTATCTAAAGCACTTGATCCATGATGGGCAAATGATAGTTATCCTTTAAGGATGACTGATTTAGATTTCTGAAGTCCACACAAAGGTGAATTTCGCCATTCTTCTTCACAGGTACTATATTGAAAATCTATGTGGAATGATGGATTGAAAAGATTATATTGGCATTCAACATTTTCAGTATTTCAGACAGAATAGTACCTAATATCTTCAAATTGTAGTCATTGACTTTTTGCTTGTAAGGCGTCGAATCATCTTTGAGAAGAATTTCATGGCAAATTTCTTTAGGCCTGAGCGACTTCAGATCATCATAGGAGTATGCTAGGACATCCATGTACTGACTGAGCAAAGAAGTGAACTTGAATCTTTCTTTAGGAGTGCAACATTTTTCAATGTTCACCATCTTGGGATTTTCTTTAGTACCCATGTTTATTTGATTAAACTCTTGAGAAGAGCTTGAATTTGTTTGCTGCTGTTTGATGAATCTGTCATGTTTGTCAAACAACTTCTCAAGAGAAACCAGGGTTTTTGAGATTTTATTCCTTTTAAGTTGCAAATTTTTTTCCCCTGTCTGTACTTGATTCATGAGCTAGTTCAAGCTTTTGAGGCTTACTGCCTTTGAAATGCAGCGATTCAAAGCTGTCCTTTTGCTCCAAAAAGGCAATGATTTGGCGGTCACCATTAAATACTTGCCAATGACTGGCATTATCAGGTACACTTGGTCGAAAGACCAATTCGATAATGTACTTGACTCCCTTAAAATCAAGGTGAGGAACCAAAAGAGTTGCTGAAACAACCAATGCATCAGCGCTGTCATTGAATTCTTTGGGTATGGCAGATATGCTGAAAGTATCAAAATATTCAAGTTGATCTCATACTAGATTGCGGTAGTGGCACAATCTTTCGTTCTTTATTTGATATAGGGTCCTCACCTGACAAACCACCAATTCAACATCTCTGTTGGCATGAAAAGAGTTTGATGGATTTGTCGCGAGCAGCCTTCAATCCAAGTAAAAGAGATTCATATTCAGCGGTGTTGTTGGTGTTATTGAACTGTAACTTATATGAAGGAAGGATATCTCTTTGAAGAGATATCACCACAATTCTGGCTCATGAACCAGTAGAAAAACAGTTGCCATCGAATTCCATAATCCATACTTCCTCAGACACTAATTTTTCTTCTTTTGGAAGGAGAGATTCCTCAGCACTTGTACTGCATTCTACTATCCTTTTTGTTGTTCCAGTCGAAGGTATTTTCAGGCTATCACGTTCAGGAGTTTCATTAGGCACTTCATGGACTTCCTCTGTGGTTAAGAAATAATTACCCATGCCTGAAGACTCAAATAAGATTTGAGCTTCGGACGCTGATGTCTGAGTAATCACATATTTTGGTTTCTTCTCAGAGAGCAACCTCTTCATGATGCCTTTTACAGGGATTCTCGTTTCGGATAAGTCCATGCTCAATTTTCCTCCAACATCTTTACAGAAATTTTGGCCAAAAAAGATGTCGAATGATGTTAGGACGTTGGCCACAAGAACAATCATCTTGATTTTTGTCTGAGAATGCTGCAAATGCAAATTAAGCGTCCCTGATTTGTCCCAGCAGTGGGACTTGTTTATTCTCCATGGAGAAACATCTCCCAAATGTCTTGGTCAATGTGAGACCAAGAGATTCTGCCACTTTGGCAGGCATGACATTGTCTGAAGCTCCGAAATCAATGATGCAATTGCTTAGCTTGTGACCGTTTATCAGCAGAAAAACATAGAAAGACTATTTTTTCGGGGGTAGCAGAAGGAGTAATGACAAGGTTGTTTGGGATAGACATGTTCCTTGGGGGATCATGAGTTACCTTCTTAGCTTCTTGTCTTGCTGAGATGGTTTGGTTCTTTACGCATTGAACCAACTTGTCCAACTGATCAGGGTTGGACTGCAGGAATTCAAATTCAGACATTTGAATTTTGATTTTCTTTATATGGTCAATTATATCAAATGTCTAAAATAAACTAGGAGCAGAGGATGGGAGTTCATCCTTTTGATTTTTGGGAGGGAGAGGACTGGTCTGTGAGTTGGGAGTAGAAGGTGTAGGGATGTTTGATGTATTCACTTTTTTAGCAGTCACCAGATCTTTTAGCTGGAAGGGTAGAGTGGTTCCCCGCTTAGCAATTGAGATCACTGGTTGAGGTCGCTCCTCTGTCTTCTCTTTATCAGCTTGTTGGGTTGACTGATTCTTGAACTGAATAAACACAACATATGATCCCTCAGCTGCTTCACCTTCACTTCTAGGTTTACCCTGATAATTCAGGAAACCAATGTTGGAGTCGCCAGCTAATTCTTCTTAGTCCTCTGTAAAGAGATCAGTGTCATTTTTTTATCAAACTCATGTTGAAAAGATGAATCATGTTCAGTTTCCAGATATCTAACTGCTGAGTTGGTTGGAGGCGCTTCAATGGCCAGGTTCTCCTATGGGGGAGGAAGACGGTTTGGCTGCCCTTGATTTTTGGCAGCATTGCCTTGGTATGCCTGATTTTGAAATGTTCTTGACATATCTCTGTATGAAGGAGCAGATGACATTCCTTGAGGCATTTGCTTTCTAAGAGCAAGTAACTCATTGGCCAGCTTCTGCACCATTGGATCAATAGTGGCTGTAGGTGAGTATTCAAAAGATGAAGATGATTTACTTTTATTAGGGTCTCTCCTTATCTTTCCTGCCAAAATAAGGTCATCTTCTACCTCAGTAGCTAAATTTTTAGTAGCAACAAGGTTTATGTGGCCAGCACGTCTCAACAAAAAATTCACTTCAAGTCGCTGTGAGTTGATGAAGAAATATTTGAGGTTTTCAGGGGTACGCTGAGCAATTGTAGGAATCTTGTTTCTCAGCTTGTCAAACTTTGCTATGAAATCTCTCATAGGTTCATGAGGCTCCTTTATCTGTGTGAGCTGGGCCAGCAAGGCATGGGCATCTTCTGCAGGCTTGAACCTGGCTTCGAATTTGGCTTTGAGTGTATTTCAATCAGTTACTGATCGAGCCTACAGGTGGTAGAACCAATCTGCAACATCACTTTGCAATGTTTCTTCAAATAGCTCGACTGCCACGTCCTCAAATTCCACGCCTATCACACCACAGGGTATGCTGAACGCTGCAATGTGGTCATCAGGATGAACTCTCCCATCACCAAAAATTTTGGAAAAAATCTTCTTTGAACTGCATGGAAGCTCGCGTAAGGGTCGAGTTAAATTAAGTGGACCAAAAGAGTTACCCCAAGGGCTTTGAATCACCTTGATTGGATTATGGAAGGTAGGAATAACAAATCTGGTTGGAGTATGTATAGGTAAAGCTCTGGTGACAGCAGAAAAAGAAGCTCTACTTTGTATTGGTGACCTGATACGAATGCAAGGAACACTCCTGGATCTTTGAACTTGGGGTTGTGGAGGAAGCAAATCGAAATTTCCTTGCTACACCAACTCAAAGACCGGGTCAACAACACCTTAGGTTCTCTGACTTCTGGTATAGTGTGGAGTTGCCAGATTGTAAGATAAAAATGAGAAAGAACTAGTCCTGCTTCAGCTTGAAGCTTGAGGTTTTAAACTGCTGTTCTTCCTCAACAGATCTGATTTACATACTAGATTATATAATGGGAACGGATAAGGCTATAATGTAATGGGTAAGACCCAGATGAGAGAGTCGCCAGAGTATACAATGTATAAGAATATGAACTGCTTCAATCTGAGGCTTGAGGCTTCAGATTGCACGTAACATCTCTAGCGGAGTCGTCAAAAAATTGTTGGGTGAATATTTTGTCAATCAGCGAACTGATGAGAAAAATAGTTCTGATCAACCACAACAAGGAAGATTGGTCGGCCTAGTGTGCAGGTTTACTACATCCAAAGGGGACAAATCTCTCCTCTCATCAAGGGGAGGTTCTCTATAGGTATAAAGGGGCTATATACTATAGATATCAGCAGAAAATAACACTTAGGGATAGGGTATCACCATCCATCTCTCTTTTGTTAGAGATGATGCTCACAAACAAAAGATAAATCTTGGTGAGAACACTGAAGGCACTTCTCTTCTTTTAGAAGTGGTGTTACAAAAAACAACAAGAGTTTTTTCAAGTAGTGACAAATGACTAGTAACAGGGTGCAATAACCAGCAGAATGAAGTGTAGCACAAAGTCTCCACCTCAGCTGCCAAAAGAGTGAAAAATAAAAGATAATGGGGGCACAAAGTCGTCCCAAGATCCTTCAGATGGAATAGAAAATAAACAAACAGATTAAAGACAATTGCGGACATCACAAAGTCTTCCACCACTGACTTCAGAGTACCTCCCTGATTACTTCCACAAATTCTGCTTGTTAGATTAAATAAACAAGAATGCTTCTAAGAAACATACATAAAAACAATTTTTTAGAATAGCACAAGCTATAACAGCACAAAGTTGGCAAGTATCTTGCTTTCTCATTCAGATAAAATAATATGAACAACAATCTAAGCTCAAAGTCTCAATATTCGCCTTTCAATTTGGGCAGAGTTTCACTTCTGTAAAAATGAAAAGTCTCTTTTGCAAAAAGTTGAGTTTTACATGATATAGTAGCCCAGAAAGGACTGGCACTTTGTTCCATGGAGCGACCCATGTTGCATTCAATGCTTTGAATGCGTCTTCAGTTTTATCCTTTGACCATGATGGAACAAGGCGGCTGCCTTAACTATGGCATGTTATTTCATTTCACATGTCTTCTCTTGGGCTTGGGTCATCTCATCTATCTCCTCTTGTCTGCGTAGCTGCCCACTTTGTCTTTAATCCACGAGAGACAAACATATGGCGTCTTCAATGTTTAAGGGCTCAAATATTTGTTTTACGCACTGTTCCACCTACTAGATTAACTTCTACGCAGATATTTCCCTCTTTGTCTCCTCTTGCTGCGATTTGAGCCGTCAAGCTACCTTTTCCAGCTTTGCTGGCTCTTTCGGCTTCTCCTCTTTGCAGTTCTTCCTTTTGGCCTTGGCCTTAAGGCTATTGAATGCATTCGGGTCCGTGTTTAAGTCTGCAAGGATCAACAACTATTTTATTATCGCAAATTTAAAGTCTTCGGGCCTGTCATCGTTTGAAAGCCAACGACTAGTTCGTTGCCTTGAATTTGACGGTTGCGGGGACGTCGCCGGACTTTTGGATCTCAACGGCTAGTTCACGACGCTCAAATTTGATGTCTGCGGGCCCGTCAATCTCCTCGACAATTCCTTCGGCATTCTTGTTTGATCCTTCCCAAATGAGAAGAATCCGTTCGGGGTCTTGAGAAAGGCCTATTTTGGCCGGCGAGAGCCCCCCGCAATGGTACATGCCCTTCGGGATGCTTCGGATGGCCTTCGAGCTTTAATTTCTTCGAGCGGCCTTTGTTGGTTCTTTTCCTTCGGACAAAAAGTCTAAAGGAATTCTTTCGTTGTTTCTTCTGTCAGGGTTTTGCTTTGCTTCGAGCTTTTCTTTCGGCGGGCTTTTGTCTTTGCTTTGGGCTCATTCCTTCGAACAAAAGTTCGAGGGAAATGTTCCTTTCCTTTGCCTTAGTCGTTTCTTCCGTCGGGATTCATCGGTTGGGTTAATTCCTTCGGAAAAAAGTCCGAAGGAAATGTCCTTAACAACTTTGCCGCGGGATTTCCTTCCGAAGGAATTCTTTTGCTCGCTTGGCCTTTGAAACGGTTCGCCTGCTCCCCGTCTGCCCTCTGCAAGGGCTGTATGACCTCCAAGGTTGCCTTTCAGAAAAGTTGCAAGGGTCCATTTTGGCTCCCAGTGTCCTCCGCAAGGGCACTTGTCGTTCGGGCTCTTGGAAGACCCCTTTGAACTTCTCGATTGAAAAAATGGCTAAGTGTTGAACCTGTTTCTTTCCTACAGAATTCGTAGAAACCAACCCGTAGAGTCCGTAGAAACGAGTTCATAGATCTGGGGGAGTCCGTAGATGCGAGAAACTGGCCTGCAGAGTCCGTAGTTTTCTCTAACTTTGAAAGAGTCCGTAGAAATCTAGCTTGCGGAGTCCATAGAAACCATCTGTGAAGTTCGTAGTTCCACCTGCAGAGTCCGTAGTTCGAGTCCGTAGAAGTGGGGGAGGCAATAGATTTCTTCCTGCGAAGTCCGTAGATTTCTTCATGCGAAGTCCGTAGATTTAAGCCTGCAGAGTCCGTAGAATTCTGCTTGTGGAGTCTGTAGAAATGAACCTGCAGAGTCCCTTAGCTGAAAAAGTTTTGGAAAATAAGGAATTTGAAGGCTCATAACAATTTTTGAGAAGGGAAGAGAGATATTTTTGGCTTGTAGGACCAAAAATAGTTCATGTGTTGTCTCAAAGAGGAGTGACAAACTTTGGGAACAACATATACTACACCAAGACTTGCCTATTGGCCAATGACTTGTTCAGCTGGTACTATACGAACCTACTTGCCCCTTTTGTGGCCACCTAGAGATGTTCCCTCAACTCTTCTGGTACTATTCCAAAGCTCAAAGGGTTTGGACTTGGATCCATGATCTTTTCATGTTTTTCAGCCCAAATTTTTCATTTGCCAGCATATCTTCCTTGCTGACAAACCTGACATGGCCTTCATTTACACACAAGTCTGGCATGCTTTCAAAGTGGAGATTCTCTTCTAGATTTGGAAAGAAAGAAATAATTATATGTTTAATCATGCTTCTACTAATTGTAATGTTTTTGCTTTGCATAAATCTTCTATCATCTCTAATGTTCTTTTGCAGATTCAAGTCCAAGACAATAAAGTGGCTATGGATCTTACGTACCTTCAGGATATCTTCTCCCATTGGGGAGATGCTCCCTGCACTATAGCTTGAGTTCTACCTTCTCCACCCAGGGATCCCAGATTGGATGATAGAGTGCCTTGACCATTTTATGGTGGGCATCATCACAACCGTTCCAGGTACTTCTCTGATGACACCCTATACCAGCGTGTTTCCCCTCTTGGGCAGTAGTGAGGGTGGCAATTGTCGCCTCCTTCCCCTACCTAGTAGGATGGATGGGGCACTCCTCGTCCTTCACCCCCAGAGGCTTGGGGGCACCACCTAGAGTCTATGTAGATGTGCTAGATAAGTTCCCCATGCTCTCTTTGGCTATATCGCCCCCTCAGACACAAGCTGATGATGATACAGACACTACCCAAGTCACTAGCTGGGAGGCTATTTTAGATGGCAATGATCTTCCAAGCTCAAGTTGGGGTCTGGATGATATAGATCCTCCACCTATGGGCTTTGCTCTTGCAGCCTAAAAGTTATCTTTTATGATTTTGTGATAGTTACTTGTTTGTAAGATCTACCTAGTTGTTTCCTACTACTTTGGTTTTGCTCTTAGGCTCTACCCAATGTGTCGTGGTGTACTCTCATAGTGCCTTATTTTTTTGTGAATTATTTGTATATTTCTTTTTAACTAACATATGGATATATTTCATTAAAAAAATACCTATTGCCAAAAAAAATGACACCTCAATAAAACTAAACTTTATTTTATTTACGAAAACATTTACTTCTCATATAACTATCATAATAACTATCAATAAAACTAAACTTATTTTATTTACGAAAACACTTACTTCTCATATAACTATCATAATAACTATCATGTATGTTCAGCCTTATTTACTTGCCTCATAATAACTAAATGTATCTATTACGTTCTACTTAGGACTTGGTAACATTGGTATTCATTTTAAATAAAAGGGTGTACTTTATATTTAAATTTATAACTTATACATTGCCAAACCAATCATTTCTTTTAATTTTAAACTTATTAATAATAATTCATGTGAAATAAGACTATATTTTGAGGGTGTCAAAGTCCTCCAACTATGTAGAAATTAAGTACTGCTTATGACATGACAACATTGGTATTCATTGGTAGACAAAAGAATGTTTTTATAAATTAAATTTATAATTTATACATTATTAAAGTAATGATTATTATTAATTTTAAATTTTATTATTTAATTATAAATTATGTGGGGATTAATCAATAAATTTTTTTATTAAAAAATAAAAATAAAATGATATTGAGTAAGAATAATATTTCAGCTATTAAAATTTCATCTTGATAATTTTTTTTAGGAATTATACACTTTACAAGGGTAAAATAATATAATGTAATAATCGATATAATTAAACATATAAAATATTTGACATGCATGAGATAAAATATAACATTTATATAATAAAATCTTGATAAAGTTAAGGAAACATCACGGTGCAATACATAAAGTTTTATTAATTTCAATATGAATAGATTACATATGAACTTATTTTTTAGATTACATGCGACCTTCTAATTGACAAAGTACTGTTAAGATTCTTTCTCCTAAAAATAAAGTGGAAAAATATCATTAAAACTTTCCTTCCTAAAAGTATAATTTGGTAAGGAACCGTATGAGGAATGGGCTATAAATCATGCCATAAACGAGCCCAAAATTTAACTTTGTCACATATCTAATAAAAATTCAATAATTTTAATTGGTTACTATTTAAGATAATTAATTTTTAGTAAATAAAGAATCTTGTGGTTCTAGCCTTTCGCTGTAAACCTCGTACTAAGGACTATTATACCATCACAATAATGGGGTAGAACTTTATATTGCAACACACCCAAGGAAAGTTTAAAATTATATACGGTGAAAAATTTAAATATCATCTTAAATGGTTTGCTTCTGATCTTGTTACATTGAAATGATATTTGGGAGTTTTCTTGCTCCATAATGAGAAAAATAGAATTTGAATCAGTAATATATAATAGGTTTAGTTAGATTTTTTTTCATTGATTCATCTTTTAATATTAATTGGTATTAAGTATTCAAATTACTTTACTTAATGCCAAGGTTTAAGATTATCTATTCTATCAAATTTTTGGGAAATTTGAATTTAGTATCATCTTTTATGATGTTAGATCTTTGTAGTCTAAAAATTGATCCCTAATGAACTCTTCCTCAACCAAATAACTTTCCCAATAAACCACCAACCTTTCAACCAGTTGACAAATTTGAGACTAACAATTGAAAGCTTAGCTTAATAAATGGGTGCCATTTGATGATAAAGAATCTTACAAAGATTAAAAAGTATACACTAACACAAATATGGCTATTAAAATGTATATAGGAGCAGGCGAGAAGATTTGTCAATTTCAAACATAAACATAAATGATAGAAATACACTAGGGCAAGTAGTAAACTGTCTATGGAAAGAAATTTAACAAGCATCATTCACCGAAACAAATGAGGAAGACATCTCCATTGAGATGAAATTGGCTCGTAAGGGTAAGAAATATATGGATGCTCTAGTGTTTCTCTTTCACTTAGATGGTGCAGTGGATTGAGCTAGAGTAGGTAGCCAATAGACTCAATAAAACCAACATCCCTTATGGGCAGATGATGGCTTAGGGATGTTCTCTTTGGAAGAATATATTCCAGTTCCTCAATTTCCTAAAGATACAACCAGGAAAACTGAAGATTATAAATAAATTTAAACACCAAGATTGCACAAACAATATTTAAAAACAAAAAGTGAAGATTATAAATGAATGTGAACATAGAGTTTAAAAAGTCAATATCTTAAAGATAAAGTTGAAGGAAATCTTCTGTGAATCATTAGGTATTATAATTATCGAAATATACTAGTAGGTGATCTTCTAGTAGGGTGAGCACACAAGTATTCTGCAAATCAATGTCCCTGCTCATATTCATAAATGAACAAGATGTGCAACAAGTACATAATGTATTGAATTGCCTTGCTTACTGATATTTGCTCTACAATGCTCTGGTTTGCACTAATCAGCGCAATTACAATAGCATAGTGAAGAGGAATATAAAAGAGTAGGGGGAGTTAACTCATTGGAGAACTCATGGTGGAACTAAGTGTAACTCACTATGGAACTCATAGAACTCATAATGGTACTCAGTAGAACTCCAGAGTAGAACTCACCCTCTCACCCACTTAACCTCTTATCACACCTAAGTAAGCTAAAGCTACAAGTGTAAGAATTTTCTATTTAATAAGTAAATGGAACACTTAATATCCTACACCAACACCCCCTTAAGCATAGCTTAGGTGGATGGAAAAGAAATGATGGGTCTCGATAATAAGTCTTGATGAGGTACCCATATGCAATACAACTCTCAATAAGTGGAGTAAAAGGAGAAAATCCAATGAAAAAAAAATCTACCCAAAAGAAAGACAAAGAAAATAAGTTAGGACTAGAAAGCCCACTCCAACACCCCCTTCAAGCATAGCTTAGGGGGCTTTAAAATTGGGTCTCAGCAACGAGGCCTGGTAAGGTACCCAAGTACATAGTTATGACCCCAATATCCTATAAAATATGAAGGATGTGTGCCTCCACAAAGAATATAGAGAATGTATGTGCAGAATGTCACATGGTGAATGTTGTAGTAGGTACCTCTACAACAAATATTGTCTCTTTGTTTTGGAAGAAAGAAATCATGAGCTGTTAAACTATTGAATTCCCACTCAAGTGGAATGTGTGTCGGAATCAATACGTAAATCTCTAAAAAATGCTGAAATGTCTCCCTGCTAATGCTCAATTGTGCCAAAGTCTGATTAGATATCATAAGACAACTATAGAAGTTGGCAATGAAGTATACAAGGAATGGGAAATAACATAACAGCTAGAGAAGAAGATAGACATGGAACATTCACTAAAAGAATGTCCATGTGACGATTGGAGCATGACTCACTAACTAAAGAAAGAATGTCCATAAAAAGAGATGAGTCATCAATGCGCACAATAGGTGTACTCATACTGAAATCAGTAAAGTCTTTGGAAATGCAAGTCTGTGAAGGCTTTGAAAGAGCAATAATATGCACAGGCATGAAGCAGAATCTGCAATAGGACAACTAAGGTTTGGTAGAATCGCATCTTGTAGTGAGGGCTGGAAATAAAGAAAAACACTATCCACCATAGATGTATCATCACAAGAAATAAAATCATGAGGAGAGAGAACAATAGTCTCAGAAGAGACAATATGAAGCGGAGGTGTGACATAAATCTCAACAGGATCACTGAAAAGACTTTGTAGTATGCTCCAAACAGTGCATGAACACTCTGTATGTTCCACATGGTAATGAAGATCCATGGAAACATGAAGTAACAGAGGAAAAAATCTTGTCACAACTATTAGCCCACTTATCAAACCGAACAAGATCAGTGGGTGCAAGAATCTGTCCATATAAAAATGGAATACGATTATTGTGTGTGAACAAGTGTTCCATATAAACACGTCACAAAGCATAATTATCCTTTCCAAGAAGGATCACTGGAGATGAAATAACTCTCCTCATCTATAATTTCTCAAATGAGGTCAATATGACCAAGATAAGACACCATAAAAGTGCACAAATGCACAAAATACTCTACAATGAACCCCCTAAAGCACGCTTATGAAAGGGACATCAGACACAGTCGAGAATGCATCCAAATAAATAATCAATGCAAGAGTAAATGAAAACAATGGTGCATGCTTTACAGATGAACTTTAGACTACGCTAAAAAAGAGTCCATATAGATGAGAGCAATCAGTGCACAATGTATGCTACAGAAACTAGTAGGGTCCACAACCCCCTTGAATATGACACTTTATAACTTTAGTGCATTTTACAAAATAAAATAGACCAATAAAAAGAAGATGAAAAAATATGCACTTCTAAAAAAAGTGGCACTCAATTTTGAGTTCGCAGTCAAAAATTATAGTAAAATACATTTTCCATCATTAGTAGCCTATTTAATTAAATTTGCATAAAAAATTAAAATACATACATGTTTAAATGCAAAGCATGCCCTATAACCACTCATTAAAAATGGCAAAAAATTCTTGACCTCTTCACATCAACAAAAGTCATAAATACCCCTATCTAGGCACCTTTGCGTGGAATTTTTAAAAAACGCCTCTTACAAGAGGTTTTAATTAAAAAATTATGCAAAGCTATATTAAAAAGAAATAAAACATGCTTTAATTTTTTAATTATTTTTAGGTAAGATTTAGCGTTTTGACTTCTAGTTAGCAAATAGAAAGAAGTCAGTTTGAGTGGCGCCACCTTATGCATGCAAAAAGCGGTTTGGAAGAGCTGGAGGAGAGGAAAGCTCGCAGGAGGAGTTGTACGGTGCCACACATGTGTATGTAAACTAAGAGAAACGCTGTGAGACACAGAGATCAAGTATGCACCATCCAATGGAGAACTCAACAAAGAGTTAACAATCATCCAATTATCTGCTTTTTTAACAGTTTGAAAATCTAATAGCAAGCGAATCAATCATGCAGGACAGGCCAAGGTACGATCTTGGTCTGTGCTCAGACCTATTCGGCATTGCCCTCCTTACAAAGCCAAACCGATGGAATTTCCTTCACATGCCTCAAATCGACGAGCCTGCAAATGGAACACTGCGATGTGGAAGGGGAATGAGGAAGGCTGTGACTGGATCTAATACCCATGAAAAAATCCTTGAGGACGAAAATTCCGCCCGATTCGATGCTTGTGATGCTGGAGATGGTGGGCAAATTACTCACCTTCTCTCTCTAGAGCATTAAAGATTGTGTCTTTCTCAACGCATAGCCTTCTCAGAAATTATGAAAGAGTTGCAGCCAATACACAATAACGCTAATATGTCTGCAGGAGCCTTGACGCCTTATGGAGGAGCAAACAAATTCTAATGCAACACCATACATTTAATCTGCATAGGCCAAACAAATGCAGAAGTGTGAATGGCAGATTGTTGGCATAGGGTATGCCCAACGCAGATTCAATGGCAAGCTTCCAAACATGGCTTATCATTCAAAAGATGCCTTTTAATTCAAAGTATCTTTCTGACAGAATGAACACCGATGTAGAGTGGCTTCTCTGATTTGAATATCATAGATCTGCACCAACAAACTTATACGGCCAATGCAATTTACATGCAAAATGCTAAAGCAAACAATATGCAAATTCCTGTTAAAATAATATAAAATAGAAATCAACAGATAAACGTAATGTTCATTACCAAAACCTATAGCTATGATACCATGTCAAAATATACCAGGAGGTCATCCTCTGGGAGGGTGAGCAGACAAATATTCTACAAATCAATGTCCTTTCTTGTATTCATAAATGAACAAGAAGATGTGCAAAAATTACATAATGTATTGAATTGCCTTACTGTAATGCTTTGGTTTGCACTAATCAACATAATTACAATAGCATGGTGAAGAGGAATATAAAGGAGTAGGGGGAGTTAACTCACTGGAGAACTCATGATGGAACTGAATGTAACTCATTGTGGAACTCTAGGTGGAACTCACCCTCTCACCCACTTAACCTCTTATCACACCTAAGTAAGCTAAAGTTACAAGTGTAGGAATTATCCATTTAATAAGTAAATGGAATAATTAATATCCTACACCAACAATAAGTTTATAACAAAATTTAGGAAAAGCTTCTGTTAATCATTAGGTACAAGAACTTTCAGAATATTTATTTGAAAATTATTACTTCATAAAAATGGAAAACTCCTTGAACTAAAATTTGAATCATGGAATTAATATTCTTTTGAACCAACAACCATCCTCCATTTCCTGGCATGCAATTCTTGAATAGTAAGCGTAAATGTCCATAAAGTACTTTTTCAATTTAATTTTCAGAACAATACAAAATTTATCCAATTTTGGACAATGCAATGTCAAGTAAAACTCAATCTTACGTAAACACTGCATATCAATGAGTGAAAATGAAGAAACTAAACATAATAAAAAATTATCATTGAAGTCTCCAATGTGTCATGACCTTTAAAGCACATGATTTTCTATGTACAACAAATACATTGCCAATATCTAGAAGAACAAACACAAACGTGCCTTAAGTAGTTAAGACATTGAGAATTTACCTTGATTTACTTCAATAGAAATATAATTAAACTTGACATTGGTTATTGTCATCTTAAGCCATAGATTAAGAGATTGTAAGGGTTTGTATGTGTGGTTGGTATAAATTGGTACTCCCTTAAACCTAAAACACAAAGCTCGGTGACAAGAAAGGTTACAGGATTGGGAAAGAGCGTATCTACTCAAGCACATGGAAAAAAGTCAATTGATCATTTATTTATTCACCATTTCCATAACTGAGACTTGCTCCTTTAGTGGCATGCTATATGGCAGGCTTAATCCTCCCACAAATCCCAGTGTTCAATGCTAAGCATCAAGCAATCATAAAACTAGTAACATTCAGATTCTTTCTCTCCTTGTTGCTCTTCACCATTCTCTTAAGACCTTTTGGTGCATTTTCCTATGGAAGAAAACTCCCACTTCTAACATCGACCCCTAGGCATGAGTTTCCTATGCTAGCTCTCTTTACAACATCCTCGAATCACAAGACTAATTACATTCCGATTCTTTCTCTCCTTGCTGCTCTCCACCATTCTCGTAAGACCTTTTGGTGTATTTTCCTATGGAGGAAAACCCCTCCTTCTAACATCGACCCCTAGGCATGGGTTTCCTATGCTAGCTCTCTTTACAACATCCTAGAGCATCTTTTTGTTATTGTCTCCACTCCACCACAATATTTTATTGTTTTCTCTGCCAATATAGTTAGGAGGGCTATTCAAAAGTTATGTACTAAAAAAATAGTGGATTGCATGGGCCTTCAGGATGAATTCCTCAAATATGTTATGGATTCCCTTGCCTTCACAATGAAAAATAATTTTAGTGAGGTTATTTGCTTTGAGTTTCTTCATTCTTGGTCCTAGGAAAAAAATCCATCTCATTCATAAGGTTAAGGATAGCTCTTACCCTAGCAACTACAAGACCATTATATTGTATTTTATTAGAGTTTACATAAATAATTGCATATGTGAGCCACACACAGAAATATTTTTTGAACCAAACTACTATTATATTATTCACTTTCATAATATTACAAATAACTTCATACAAATATATAGGAGACATATATCCTATAATTGGGGATGCTCCAATCCCTACAATCACTCAACAAACAACCTCTCAACTATCTATAATATCTACCTGTATATTATTGTTGTTATTCACAACAATAACATACCAAATAATATAATGTAACTTAGGTAATAGTATAATTACTATTCACCAAAGTAAACTACCTAATGTAAATGTTAATCCTTAACATTCTCCCTTAGTGTTTACATCGAGAGAATGTATATCTTCAAGAATTGACTCGAACATAATTGTATGCTAATACATACTTTAAGGTCTGCATACTACTGTCTGAACCTTATTATCCAAATCTTCCTGCATATGACCACTATTATGTGAAGAACACATCCTACGTTTACTTCATGTGAACTCAATAGATGTTTCATTGGTTGATCATCTTCATAAAGAAGTACAATAGTCAGAGGATCTCTACAATCAGAAGATTTTTGCAATTAGTTTCCCTCCTATACAATTGTTGCCACATTCCATTATATCTACACTCTCCTTTTCTCCAATCCAGTAGAGGAATGAAAACACACATAATACTAAAAAATGAAATATTATGAAGAATAAATCATTGTTGTCATCTTAGGTAGCCTTTGTCGATGTTTATTTCCATCCAAACAAAAATAACATACATAATTTTCACTACCACTAAAAAATTGTCCTTGTCATTAGCTGATTTTGCATAAAACATACCACATAAAATATGTCACCAAATCATTTGGGTCTCATTTTTGGTGATTGATGAGAGGATCTAAAAGCTCCAGCCTTAGTTTCCTCTATCCTCTAGTATATTGTTGATTACTCAGTTTTCTAAAAGCTCTACCTAATATGTTGATGATGTTCATTTGTATGTTGATTTAAATGTGATAGGGTTCCCCCCCAATAAGATTGACACATTTCTCATTTAACTCAGGATGTCATGTACAAGTGATAATGCATCCTTTACATACAATATTTTTATTTTGACAAATGTGACACATCTAATTGACATAAAAATACTTTAACTCTAGACTTGTTTTTTTATTTTGACTCTTAATCCATTTGACCATATCATTTATGACATATAAATTTTGTTGACATGCATTCAATTACAACAAGACTAATATCTAGAGGACTCAATTAAGACTATGAAATGACACAAAAATGATTCTAATATTCACCTAGACAAGACTCTTTTATTTTACTTTTGACAATATATAAAGGACCAAAGATCTTGAACGAAACCCAATTAAAGATAGGATTTAACTAATCAAAAGACTTAAGAGATTAAAAAAGATTAATTAACCTATGACTAAATATAGATAACAAATCTTATAAAAAAACAAACTGATTTTAACTTTTATGAACTAACCAACAACTTGATAGCTGCATGGGAGATGGATGCTATGCATCAAGTTATAACCCAGCTGTGAGAACGTTTCCTTTGTGATGCACGAACATCATGTGTGGCTATGAAGTTTAGAGCAAATATTCATAATAAGACGTCAACATAAAAATAATAAACCATATGCATGTCCATTGAGCTTCCGAGGTACAACAGAAGACATCAATGTAATTGACAACAAAATATGTGTGCATGGATAAAGATGAGTCTCCATAAATTGATAACCCAATACGGAAGTTTGAATGCTACAAATCTGAGTGGAGATGGTTGATCTTTATGTCATATGACAAAACATCTATCCAAGTTAAGTGGTTGGTATCTGGCATGCTATAATGTCTATTGTCTTCAATTGTAACTAAACAAGTGCAAAAATGATGCAGATGTAATTATTCATAGTGTCAAGTATATAAGTGAATCTCATACACAATATCACAAATTCCCATCACACAAGTTTTCTCTATAGAGATTTGTCAGATTTGACAAATTCCCAATCCTAAAAATGTAAGGATTAGATTTGACGGATACCTCCTTAGGATTATAATGATGCACTCCAATCAAAAGGATCGTATATATTTAATACTACATATGTCCAAATTGTTGGCTCAAAATCTTATTTATTTGGCATTTACATAGCTACAAAATAAAATCGTAATAAATTCTAAATACCTTCAGACCATGCTATGGAATTAAAATTCTTATATTTCATCCACAAGGCAATGAAGAATATCAGTTGTCCATAGAAAATAATTACTTTTCCATATCAGATCTGTTGGGTGAATATTTTGTCACCAGCTTACTGATGAGCAAAATAGATCTGATCAACCACAGCAAGGAAGATTGGTCGGCCAAATGTGCAGATTTACCACATCAAAAGGGGACAAATCTCTCCTCTCATCAAGGGGAGGTTCCCTATAAATATGAAGGGGCTATATACTATAGATATATGCAGAAAATAACACTCAGGGGTAGGGTAACACCATCCATCTCTCTTTTTTCAGAGATGATGCTCACTGACAAATGAGAAATCTTGGTGAAAACAGTAAAGGCACTTCTCTTTCTTCAGAAGTGGTCTTACAGGAAACAAGAGTTTTTTCAGGTAGTGACAAATGACTAATAACAGAGTGCAGTAACCAGCAGAATGAAGTGTAGCACAAAGACTCCACTTCTGTTGCCCAAAGAGTGATATACAAAGAACAATGAGGGCACAAAGTCATCCCAAAGTCCTTTACACAGAAAGAGAAAATAGACAAACACACTAAAGGCAATTGTAGATAGCACAAAGTCTTCCCACAGTTGGCTTTAGGACACCTTCCTGATTATCTCCACAAGTTCTGCTTATTTCATCCAATGGACAAGAACACATTTAGAAGACATACATAAGAACAATCTCCTAAATGACACAAGCCATGACAGCACAAAGTCTGAAAGTAACTTGCTTTCTCATTAAAAAAAAAGAAATATGATCAACAATCTGAGCTCAAAGTCTCAGTAATGGCTTCTCAATTTTGGCAGAGTTTTGATTTTTTTAATAAAAAAGATCCCCCATTGCATAAATCAGGGTTTTACAATATATAGTAGCCCAGAAAAGACTGGCACTTTTTTCTTTGGAGCGACCCATGTTGCATTCAATGCTTTGAATGCATCTTCAGTTCTGTCCAAAAGGACCATGCTGGAACAAGGCAGGTGCCTTAACTGTGGCGTGCTAAGTTATTTCACATGTCTCTTCCTGGGTCTGGGTCATCTGGTCTGTTTCTTCTTGTCTGCACAGCTGTCCACCTTGCCTTTACTCCAAGGGAGACAAACAAGGCCCGCCTTCAATGTTTGCAAGCTAAAATATCTATTTTGCAGACTGTTCCACCTACCGGAATAACTTCTATGTAGATATTTTGGCCTTTCCCTCTTTTTATTGCGATTTGAGCTCTCGAGCTATCTTTTCTCCTTTCTGATTTTGTTTTTTCCTGGCATTTGAGCTTCAGGGCTATATCCTAAGCCTTGCTGGCTCTTTCAGCTTCTCTTCTCGGCGGTTCTTCCTTTTGGCCTTGGGCTTAAGGCCTTTGAATGTATTCAGGTCCGCGCTTAAGATTGCAAAGATCAACGGCTATTTTATTATCGCGAATTTGATGTTTTCGACCCTGTCATCGTTTGAAAGCTAACGGCTAGTCGGTGATGTTTGACTTTGACATCTGCAGGTCCGTCATCCTCCTTGGCAATTCCTTCGACTTTGTCGTTTGATCCTTCTTGGAGGGGACCTGCCGTTCGGGGTCTTGAGAAAGGCCTATTTTGGTCAGCGAGAGCCCCCCGCAAGGGACATGCCCTTTGGGGGGACTTCGGGCTCCAATTCCTCCAGACAAAATGTCTGAAGGAATTCCTTCAGACATTTTGTCTGAAGGAATTCCTTCAGACATTTTGTCTGAAGGAAATGTTCCTTCGTGTCTTTCCTGCTTGCTTTGGCCGCTTTTCGTCGAGCGATTTCGGAGGGCAGGCGTGGAGCAGATGGACCGTTTCAAAGGCCGAGCGAACAAAGAAATTCCTTCAGAAAAGGTTTTTCACGGCAAAATGATTAAGGCATTTCCTTCAGACAAAAAAGTCTGAAGGAATTCCTTCAGACTTTTGTCCGAAGGAAATGCCTTAATCATTTTGCCGTGAAAAACCTTTTCTGAAGGAATTTCTTTGTTCGCTCGGCCTTTGAAACGGTCCATCTGCTCCACGCCTGCCCTCTGAAAGCGTTGTTTGAGCTCCAAGGTTGCCTTTCGAAAAAGTTGCAAGGGTCCATTTTGGCTTCTAAGTGCCCTCCGCAAGGGCACTTGTCCTTTGGGCTCTTGGAAGACTTTCCTTTGAACTTCTCGATTGAAAAATGGCTAAGTGTTGAGAACCTATTTCTTTTCTCCAGAGTCCGTAGAAACCACCCTGCAGAGTCCGTAGATACGAGTTCGTAGAATTGGAGGAGTCCATAGAAATGAGTTCGTAGATTTCTTCCTACAGAGTCCGTAGATTTGAGTCCGTGGATTTCCTTCCTGCAGAGTCCGTAGTTCCACCTGCAGAGTTCGTAGAAACAAGTCCGTAGAACCCTCCCTGCAGAGTCCATAGTTTTCAACCCGCGAAGTTTGTAGAACTGAGTCCGTAGAAACCCTCCCTGCAGAGTTTGTAGATTTAAGCCTGTGGAGTCCATAGAATTCTACCTATGAAGTCCGTAGAAATGTATCTGTAGGGTCTCTTAGCTGAAAAAGTTTTGGAAAATAGAGAATTTGAAGGCTTAGAACAATTTTTGAGAATGGAAGAGAGATTTTTTTGCTTGTAAGACCAAAAATAATTCATGTGTTGTCCCAAAAATGAGTGACAGAGTTTAGGAACAACATCTGGCTCTAGTTGGGAAACTTCTTTCAGTTGAAATTTTAGAACAGCTGAGGGGAGTAGAAATTAGAATCTCCAGTGCCTTTAAGTGTGCCATTGGGCTATGGAGTCGTGCCAACCAAAAAGAAAGGCACCTAACGAAAATTAAAAAAAAAACACAAAAAAGAGCTAAAGACTATACAAATATACATATGTACAGAGGATTTTATCTGATACTTCAAGAGTTGAAGTGCTTCAGATGCTACCCGTTGTGAGGTGGAGAAAAGAGCGTGTCATCTTGGTACTTCAATAGAAAATTATTTTCACCATTGAGTTCATGGATAGTGAACGGGCCTCTCCATAGGGAATCAAATTTCCCATGCATTTTCTTTGGTTCCCTTCTCTTGTCCCATAAAAGGACTTGATCTCCAATCTGAAAATCTTGAGTTTTTGCTTTCTGATCGAAGAGCTTCTTCATCAGACTTTGATGTGCAGCAATTCGATCCACCACCATAGTTCGCTGCTCACCCAGCTCAGTCAAGCACATGATCTTTTTGTCAATAGAGCTTTTATATGTCTGATCTTTGACCGCCTTTGCCAATTTCAGTGCTGGCAATTCCAGGGTGATTGGTATCTCTGTATTGAGACCATACAGAAGTTGGAAAGATGACATACCTATCGCTCTCTTGGGTGTAATTCTGTCTGCCCATAAAGCATCAACCAATGCTTTATGCCAAGTTCGTTGGTTGTCATGCACCAGCTTCCTGATGATGGTCACCAAGTTCTTGTTGCTTGATTTAGCTTGGCCATTCCCTTATGGGAAATTAATTAGAGGAGTGGGAGAGTGTAATCCCATAGTAAAAAAAAAAATTGAGTGATCTCATGAGAAGAGAAACATGCAACATTGTCTGTCACAATCTTGGTTGGGACCCCAAACTTGGAAATGTTGTTCTCCTTGAAGAAGTCTCATACTATTCCTGAAGTAGCATGCTTGGTAGGAATTGCTTCCACTTATTGAGTGAAGTAATCTGTGGCTGTGAGAACATAATCATGTTCAGCACTTGAAAATGGATTTACAATACCAATAAAATCAATTCCCCATTGCTGAAATGGCTCTTCTATCACCACTGGCTTGAGAGGCAGAGAAACTAACTTGGGTTTTCCAACTAACTGTTGGCACAGTTCACACATTCGTACTCATTTGTATGCAGCTTGAAACAAAGTAGGCCACTAATACCTGGCTCTAAGAATCTTGTGGGCAGTTACAGGAGCAAAAAAATGTCCTCCACAGGCCAGATTGTAGAAGGACCTCAAAATTTGGTCCTGCTGCTCTTTATCCACACAATGGAAGAACACTCTATCAAGGCTCATCTTGTATAAGACGTTGTCTCAGAGGACAAAATTGGCAGCTTTCAGTTTGACAGTCCTCCTTTACGAGATATGTGGGCGAGACACTCATCATAAGTAATGAAATGAACAATACTTGAATACCACTCATTCGTGGTGGAAACAAAGAGGACTGTCAGCGTGTCTTTTGCTTCTTTTTTTTCATGCCCTACTTCTTCGGGTCTGTTGTTAGCAATCAATTGACGGAGGCCCTTTCCCCTCACAAGCTTCGTTAGTTTGATAACAAGATCAAACTCTTAGATTTTAGTAATCTAATTACCTTTTTTGGTTCTAAACTCTTGTTGAGTTAATATGGATTTGACCATGGTTTCAGGAACCAGGGCAATAACACGTGAGTTGAGGATGTAAAAATAGAAATGCTTTACTGTCTTGACCACCGCATAAGCATGCTTCTCCATGTTTGAATATTTCAGTTCATGAGCTTTGAGAGGACAACTCATGAAAGATATGAGATATTCCATACCTTCTTCGTTCTATTGAACTAGAATTGCTGAAAGCATGTGTTCAGAAGCATAACTATACACTGTGAAATCTTTGGTATAATCTGGACAAACTAGAATTAGGGCGTGGGCAATGGCTGTCTTGATGTCTCAGAATGCTAATTTGCCTTCTTCAGTCCAGCTGAAGGTGGCCTTTCCCTTCATCACGTTCACAATGTGGCGAGTCTTCTTAGCGAACTCAGGGATGAACCTTCGTAACAAATTCACTTTGTTGAAGAAAGAGTGAACTGCAGTCTTATTCGTGGGCAGAGTAAGCTCCTGGATGGACTTAACTCTTTCTGAGTTAATCTTTATGCCTTCTCTAGATATAATGTGTCCGAAAAGCTTCTCTTCTATTACTCTAAAAATAGACTTCTTGAGATTAAGAGAGATGCCATTTTGGTGGCAACGTTCCAGCACTTGTTGCAAATGGTGCACATGGTCAGGGCGATGCTTGAAAAAAACGATCAAGTCATCAAGGTATACCACAATGAACTTACCCATTTCATCTTTGAAAGCAAGGTCCATTGCTCTTTGAAAAGTGGTGCCAGCATTTATCAGGTCAAATGACATTTTTCGATATACAAAGGTGCTCCAAGGCGTGGTGAAGGCAGTCTTATGCTGGTCTGCTTCACCAACTTCAACTTGATTGTATTCTGAGAAGCCATCTAGCATTGATAACATTTCTGAACCGGTCACTGTCTGAAGTACTTAGTCCATGATAAGCAAATGATAGTATCCTTTAAGGATGATTGATTCAGATTCTTGAAGTCCACATAGAGACAAATTTTGCCATTCTTCTTTCTCATAGGTACTATGTTGGCAATCCATGTGGAATGATGGATTGAAAAAATTATCTTAACATTCAACATTTTCTATATTTCAGACAAAATAGTACTTGATATCTTCAAATTGTACTGCCTGAATTTTTGCTTGTAAGGCATCAAATCATCTTTGAGAGGAATTTTATGGCGAATTTCTTCAGGCTTGAGAGACTTCGGATCATCATAGGAGTATGCTAGGACATCTATGTACTGGCTGAGCAGAGCAGTGAACTAGAACTTTTCCTCCTGAGTGCAACATTTCACAATGCTCACCATCTTGGGATTTTCGTTGGTACCCAGATTTACTTGATCAAACTTCTGAGAAGAGCTTGAATCTATTTGCTGCTGTTTGACGAACTTGTCATGCTTGTCAAACAACGTCTCAAGAAAAACCAATCATTTGAGAATTTTATTCCCCTTAAGTTGCAAAAAATTTTCACCTGCATCTGGATTTGTTTCAGGAGTTGGTTCACTGCCTTCAAAGTGGAGCTGTTCGAAGCTGCCTTTTTGTTCCAAGAAGGCAATGATTTGGTGGTCGCCATTGAATACTTGCCAATGATTGACATTATCAAGCACACTTGGTCGAAAGGCTAGTTCGATAGTGTATTTGTTTCTCTTAAAATTAGGGTGAGGAACTAAAAGAGTTGCTGAAACAACCAAAGCATCAGCTCGGACATTGAATTCTCTAGGCACTGTAGATATATTGAAAGCATCAAAGCTTTCAATTTGATCTCAAATCAGATTGTGGTAGTGATGCAATCTCTCATTTTTGGTTTGGTACAGATTTTTCACCTGACAAACCACCAGCTCAGCATCTCTTTTAGTATGGAGCTTGACACCTTTGTCTTTAGCGGCCTTCAATCCGAGCAGTAGAGATTCATATTCGGCAGTATTGTTAGTATTGCCGAATTACAACTTGTATGATGAAAGAAACATATTTCTTTGAGGTGATATCAACACGATTTCAGCCCCTGAACCGGTAGAGGAACAACTGCCATCAAATTCCAGTATCCATACATCATTTGAAACTAATTTTTCCTTAGATTTCTCCTTGCTTGGAAAGGGGAATCCTTCTGCGTTTGCACTGTGCTCTCTCATGTCTTCTGTTGTTTCGTCTAAACTAATTTGTAGACTATTATTTTCAAAAGTTTTTTCAGCTAAAATATGAACATCCTCTGTGATCAAGAAATAATTACCCATACCTGAAGACTCAAACAAAATTTGAGCTTCCGGTGCTGATGTTTTAGTGACCACATATTTTACTTCCTTCTCAGAGATCAATATCTGCATGACGCCTTTGATTGAAATTCTTGCTTCAAACAAGTCCATACTCAACTTGCCACCAACATCCTTACAGAAATTTCGTTCAAGAAGGATGTCGTATGAGGCTGCGACGTCAGCTACCAGGCTGTCATCTTGATTCTTTTTTCTAGGAAAGCTACAAATGTAAATTGGGCATCTTTGATTTGTCCCAACAGTGGCACTTGTTTGTTCTCCATGGAGAAACATCTCCCAAATGTCTTGGTCAGTGTGAGACCAAGGGATTCAGCTATTTTGGCCGCCATGACATTATCTGATGCACCTGAGTTTATGATGCAATTGTTCAGTTGATGTCCATTTATCAGTAGGGAGACATATAATGGTTCAGTCTTTTTGAGAGCAGCAGGGAGAGTAATGACAAGGTTATTTCGGGTGGATGTGGGAGTGACCTTTGAAATAGTTGGTCTTGCAAAAACAGTTTTATTCCTCACACATTCCACTAACTTATCCAACTGCTCAAGGTTGGATTACAGAAACTTAAATTCAGACATTTAGATCTTAGTTTTCTTGACATGGTCAATTATGTCAAATGTCTGAAATGAATTATGAAGAGGGGATGGGAGTTCATCTTTCTGGTTTTTTGGAGGGAGAGGACTGGTGTGCGAATTTGAAGTAAAAGGTGTAGGCAAGTTTCGAGCACTTACTTTTTTAGCAATCACCGAGTCCTTGGATTGGAAATGCAAAGAAGTTTCACGTTTGGCAATTGAAATTGCAGGCTGAGATTGCTCTTGTCTTTTTTTTAGTAGCTTACTGGGCGGATTGGTTCTTGCACTGAGTGAAAACAACGTATGTTCCCTCAACTACTTTACCTTCACTTCTGGGTTCATCCTGATAATTTAAAAAATCAATGTTGGAGTCGGTAGCTGATTCTTCTTGGTTTGCTGCAAAGAAATCATCGTCATTTTCTTGATCAAACTCAAGTTAGAAAGAAAAATCATGTTCTATTTCTAGATATCCAACTGCTGAGTTGGCTGGTGCTATTTTAATGGCAAGTTTCTCCTGTGGAGGAGGTAGACGATTTCACTGCCTTTGGTTCCTGACAGTATTGCCTTGGTATCCCTGATTAGGAAATGTCCTCCTTGGTATATCTCTGTATGAAGGGCCACATGACATCCCTTGCGCCATTTACTTTTTGAGAGCAAGCAATTCATTCAACTTCTGCACCATTGGGTCAATTGTGCCTATAGGTGAGTATTCTGAAGATGAAGAGAATTTACTTCTGTTAGGATCTCTCCTTATTTTTTCTGCCAAGATAAGGTCATCTTCCACCTTAGTGGCCAAATCTTGAGCAACAATAAGGTCTATGTGGCCAACACATCTCAGCAAAAAACTCATTTCAAACAGCTGTGAGTCGATGAAGAAACATTTTAGGTTCTCAAGTGTAGGCTGAGTAATGGTAAGAATCTTGTTCCTCAGTTTGTCAAACTTGGCAATGAAATCCCTCATAAGGTCATGAGGTTCTTTCTTCATCTGCGTGAGCTGGGCCAGCAGGGCATTTGCATCTTCTGTAGGCTTGAACCTTGCTTCAAATTTAGCTTTAAGAGTGTTCCAATCAGTCACTGACCGAGCCTGCAAGTGGTAGAACTAGTCTGTCGCAGCACCTTGCAATGTTTTCACAAATAGTCTCACTGCCACATCCTCAAATTCTACGCCTATCACACCATAGGCTATGCTGAACGCTGCAATGTGTTTATCAGGTTGAACTCTCCTATCACCAAAGAATTTGGAATTTTTTTTTCTTGAACTGCGTGGAAGCTCATGTAGAGGTGGAGTTATATTAAGTGGGCCAAAAGAGTTACCCCAGGGGCCTTGAATCGCCATGATTGGATTATGGAAAGCATGGATAACAAATTTGGGTGGAGTATGTATAGGTAAAGCTCTGGTGACAGTAGAAAAAGAAGCTCTACCTTGTATTGGTGCCCTGGTATGGGTAGGAAGAACATTCTTGGATTGTTGAACTTGAAGTTGTGGAGGAATAAATCGAAATTCCTTTGTTGCACCAACTCAAAAATTGGGTCAACAACACCTTGGGTTCTCTGGCTTCTGGTATAGCGTGGAGTTGCCAGATTGTAGGATAAAAATGGAAAAGAACTGGTCCTGATTTAACTTGAAGCTTGAGGCTTCAAACTAATTGTTCTTCCCCAACAGATTAAATGGATAAGGCTAAAATGATAATGGGTAAGAGCATGAGAGTTGCTAGAGTATATAATGGATAAGGATAGGAACTGTTTTTTTGAATCCCCAACTGAGTCGCCAAAAAACTATTGCGCGAAGTTGAGAGGAAAAATTAACAATGAGAAAGCACTGGAGCAGCTCGTTCTTTCACAGCAGAATAAATGGATAATGCTATAATGATAATGGGTAAGACCTAGATGAGAGTTGCTAGAGTATATAATAGATAAGATTAGGAACTGCTTGTTCGAATCCCCAGCGGAGTCGCCAAAAAACTGTTGGGTGAATATTTTGTCACCAGCTTACTGATGAGCAAAATAGGTCTGATCAACCACAACAAAGAAGGTTGGTCGGTCGAATGTGCAGGTTTACCACATCAAAAGGGGACAAATCTCTTCTCTCATCAAGGGGAGGTTCCCTATAAATATGAAGGGGCTATATACTATAGATATATGTAGAAAATAACACTCAGGGGTAGGGTAACACCATCCATCTCTCTTTTTTCAGAGATGATGCTCACTGACAAAGGAGAAATCTTGGTGAAGACACTGAAGGCACTTCTCTTTTTTCAGAAGTGGTCTTACAGAAAATAGCAAGAGTTCTTTCAGGTAGTGACAAATGACTGGTAACAGGGTGTAGTAACAAACATAATAAAGTGTAGCACAAAGTCTCCACTTCTGCTGCCCAAAGAGTGAGATACAAAGAACAATGAGGGCACAAAGTCATCCCAAAGTCCTTTACACAGAAACAGAATATAGACAAACACACTAAAGGCAATTGTAGACAGCACAAAATCTTCCCATAGTTGACTTCAGGGCACCTTCTTGATTATCTCCACAAGTTCTGCTTATTTCATCAAATGGACAAGAACACATTTAGAAGTTAGACATAAGAACAATCTCCTAAATGACACAAGCCATGACAGCACAACTCTGAAAGTAACTTGCTTTTTCATTCAAAACAAAGAAATATGATCAACAATCTGAGCTCAAAGTCTCAGTAATGGCTTCTCAATTTTGGCAGAGTTTTGCTTCTTTTAATAGAAAAGATCCCCCATTGCATAAAACAGGATTTTACAATATATAGCAGCCCAAAAAACACTGGCATTTTTTTCTTTGGAGCGACCCATGTTGCATTCACTGATTTGAATGTGTCTTCAGTTCTGTCCAAAAAAACCATACTGGAATAGGGTGGCTGTCTTAACTGTGGCGTGCTAAGTCATTTCACATGTCTCTTCTTGGGTCTGGGTCATCTGGTCTGTTTTATCTTGTCTACGCAGCTGTCCACCTTGACTTTACTCTAAGGGAGACAAACAAGGCACGCCTTTAATGTTTGCGAGCTAAAATATCTGTTTTGTAGACTGTTCCACCTACTGGAATAACTTCTACGTAGATATTTTGGCCTTTCCCTCTTTTTGTTGCGATTTGAGCCCTCGGGCTATCTTTTCCCCTTTTCAATTTTGTCTTTTTTTGGCATTTGAGCTCTAAGGGCTATATCCTTGGCCTTGCTGGCTCTTTCAAATTCTCTTCTCGACGGTTCTTCCTTTTGGGCTTGGCCTTAAGGCCTTTGAATGTATTCGGGTCCACGCTTAAGCTTGCAAAGATCAACAGCTATTTCATTGCCGTAAATTTGATGTCTTCGGGCCCGTCATCGTTTGAAAGCTAATGGCTAGTCGGTGATGTTTGACTTTGATGTCTGCAGGACCATCATCCTCCTTGGCAATTCCTTTGGCTTTGTCCTTTGATCCTTCTTGGAGGGGACTTGCCCTTCGGGGTCTTGAGAAAGGCCTATTTTGGTCGGCAAGAGCCCCCCGCAAGGGTACATGCACTTCGGGGTGCTTCGGGGGGACTTTGGGCTCTAATTCCTTTAGACAAAATGTCCAAAGGAATTCCTTCAGACATTTTGTCCCAAGAAAATGTTCCTTCGTGTCTATCCTACTTGCTTTGGCCGCGTTCCGTCGGGCTTATTCCTTCGAACAAAAGTTCGAAGGAATTCCTTCAGACTTTTTTGTCCGAAGGAAATGCCTTAATCATTTTTCCGTGAAAAATCTTTTTCAAAGGAATTCTTTTGTTCGCTCGGCCTTTGAAACGGTCCATCTGCTCCACGCCTGCCCTCCGAAAGGGTTGTTTGAGCTCCAAGGTTGCCTTTCAGAAAAGTTGCAAGGGTCCATTTTGGTTGCTAAGTGCCCTCGCAATGGCACTTGTCCTTCGGGCTCTTGGAAGACCTTCCTTTGAACTTACCAATTGAAAAATGGCTAAGTGTTGAGAACCTGTTTCTTTCCTGCAGAGTCCGTAGAAACCAACTTGCAGAGTCCGTAGATACGAGTTCATAGAACTGGGGGAGTCCGTAGAAATGAGTTCGTAGATTTCTTCCTGCAGAGTCTGTAGATTTGAGTCCGTGGATTCCCTTCTTGCAGAGTCCGTAGATTTGAATTTGTAGAACCCTCCCTGTAGAGTCCGTAGTTTTCAACCCGCGAAGTTCGTAGAACTGAGTCCGTAGAAACCCCCTTGCAGAGTCCGTAGATTTAAGCTTGCGAAGTGCGTAGAATTCTACCTGTGAAGTCCGTAGAAATGTATCTGTAGGGTCCCTTAGCTGAAAAAGTTTTGGAAAATAGAGAATTTGAAGGCTCAGAACAATTTTTGAGAATGGAAGAGAGAATTTTTGGCTTGTAAGACCAAATATAGTTCATGTGTTGTCCCAAAAATGAGTGACAGACTTTGGGAACAACAAGAGCCAACCATGCTTTGATATTAGATATTGTATTTTATCAAAGTCTACACAAATAAATTGCACTAGAAATCCAAACATAGAATTATTTCTTCAACCCAAACTACTATTATATTATTCACTCTCACAATAATACAAGTGACCTCATACAATTATATATGAGACATACATCCTATAATTGGGGATTCTTCGATCCCTACAATCACTCAACGGACAACCTCCCAACTATCTATAATATCTACCCATATATTATTGTTTTTATTCACAATAATATCATACCAAATAATATAATCTAACTTAGGTAATGGTATAATTACTATTTACCAAAGTAAACTACCTAATGTAAATGCTAATCCTTAACACATTATGATTAGGGATACATTTTCCAAACATTATGCCATGTTGTTAGACATGCAACTTTCACAACACTTGAAGATAGGTAATCTTAGAGCAAGGGGCAAACTAGATATAGGAGAGAATACCAGACCATTGACCACATTTTTATTCTTTGTGTTGTCATTGATGAGGCTTTCATTGGTCTTCTAAAGTCTTTTATTATTTTATAGACTTCCAAAAGGCATTGGATTTGATTTAGAGACATCCACTTTTGTAAAATTTATACAATATCAACATTTCATATTCTCTCAATACTGATGATTGGAGGCTCTATGAGAAAATTTTCAAGCAATTTCATACTTCTCACACTCTTTCTAGTTTTGTGAAGTGTACCATGGGCATCAAGCAATAATGCCCTCTCTCACCAACCCACTTCAACACTTATATTGATGAGCTTCAGGATTTTTTGACAACATATCCATGCAAATGATGATTGTGTTTTAGATGATGTGGTGATAGCCATACTTATTATTTCTGATGATGTTGTTTTCCTTTCTCACTCTGTCAATGTTTTATAAAGATAACTTGATATCCTTGGTCATTTTGTGAGCTTCATCCACTAGTGATCAACTTTACAAAAACTAAGATAATGATATTCAACACGTCCAAACGTTCTTTCGCCCTATTTTATTTCCTCTATAAATGATACCTTTGGAAATCACATCATCCTACACTTACTTGGGGGTCTAGTTTTTTAGAACATCTTTTAGTATGAATCCTACCTCTCTATTAGGCATTTATAAGGGATACGTCTCCCTTATTATTTTGGAGCGCCAATATTTTCATATCCACTTTTAGGATATCCTTCAAAGATGTACCTCTTTGATATAGTCATCAAGCCTATAGTTTTGTATGGGTGAGGTTTGGGGTTCTAGTTTGGGGTTCATTTAATTGGGTTCATATTGAGAAGGTTGAAATTCTCATGATCCAATGTATGATCCATTGCTAAAATATTTTTCCTCAGTGCATCGTCCAACCTAATTTTTTCACTCAACAACTACGCCTTGAGACTATATTTAGGCTAAATTTCTATGTTCAAGCCATGGGAGGTATCCATACTTAGCCCTATGTTATTCAGAGAAGATTCAATCTTATGGTCCCAATAGACAACAACATTATTGGTATTCTATGACTAGTTGGATCCTCCAATCTATTGGCATCTCTATTTATAGTTACTTCCTTTCAAGTACTCTTTGGATGTCCCTCACTGATTTCTTCCCTTAAAAGAGGTCATCATTAGCGCTGTCAGATAGGATAGATAAAAATAATACATTCAAGTCACTTGGACCTTTCTTCCTTAATCACTTAGCCCTAATATTGCCTTTTAAGTTGAGCATTTCTTGAGGGTGGCAAATTGTGTCATCTTCCACCATGACTCTCTCCACTATCATTGGTCTCATGGCTTGAGGTTTTCCCTCAGTTAGTTGAGGGTGTTCTCACCCTAGTTGAGAATTGAGAATGATCATTATATTCCACATAGGGACTAGATTTATTGTCTTTACTCACTCCAAGAGGTAGAGACTGAGGAAGACTTCATTTTTAGATGCCCTATTTATTATGAGATCCAAGGGAGATACCACTATTTTTATAGACACTTGGTAAATTCCCTATCCAATTTATTTTGGTACCTGAACCAAAGATGTTTGGTTATTTTTATTTGAGAAGTTTTCATAGTTTGATGTAGGTCCCTACAAGGATCCCTTAGAGCCCCAAATCTAATCACCTCTTTTTTTAGCCCATCAAGGAGGTTGGCAACATTAAGTGCCCTTCATAAATAATCACTTCACACATTGAGGGGGTAGGTTAGTAAAATGATTCCCATATTTTCTCAAGACTAATACTAAGGAACCCCATCACACCATCTCTTGGAAACAAGGATATGCCCCAACTTTGCATCATGGATCTTTTCCTTGATGTTGTATATCAACTCATTCATGATCGCTTCCTAAGCCATTGAGATAAACACAATTTCAAGTTTCTTCACTACCATGACATTTTCTTTAGCCTTAGATTTTTATGATGGATTCTATGGGTGTGCTTTGCTTCCTCCTATGATTACCCAACTTAGCCCCCTCAGTGCTATAACTCTGTAATGAGTAAATTATTAGATCTTGCATTAATTAGCCCTTTCCAGTGATAGACGATGACATAAATTATGATTCCTCTTTCTTGGGCATGATCAAAGATATTTTATGGGACTACCATCTAGTCTCGTTGACTTTCATTAACCCATGTTCTTTGGGGGTTCTTACTCCCCCCACATGGTTATTTGTATTGGCACCATAACTGTGTGGGTTGTAGGCTTTACTACATTGGGTTTAACCCTTCTTTATTTTCTTTTATACTTATTTTATTTAATTTTTTGTTCATCCTAGGATCATTTTACCCTATCAATTTCTTTTGTAATTGAATGTATTCTCAAATCCTTTTGATCTAATTTTGGTCATTCATGGACATTAATATGATTTATTTATTTCTTTGTTTTGTTTGGAGGAATGCCATGCATGAACATGACCCATCCTTTTCTTAAAATACCACTTTATTCCAAAAAGAAGACATTTGCATTGACACATAAACCAGTCACCCAATAATGGCAAAGAGAAGGATCAAACACCAATCATCAATCACTATTGCACTAAGTCTAGGTTTAGCCAATTTCTAAATAACACACTAAGCTCTTCCTTTACTTTAACCAAAACTAATTTTAATTTATCTGTCAAAATTATTGGTGTTCCAAAAAAATGTTGTTACAATTAGAATTTTTTACAAATATTTTTTATACTATGCTTCATGAGGTCATTATCCATACATTCTTAATCATTACAATCCACATGTTAATTGATACATATATGCAACACTTTGAAAAACATGGACTTAAAATACATGAAAAAATAAATTGCTATCAACATACACAATGATGCTAAAACAAATGTGATTTCTTCATTCCATCATTAAATACTAAATATATATTGAACTATTATCACCTAAGATCAAATATTAAATGAAAAAGGAAACATTTGAACAATGAACATTGATACCTAAGAAGATAAAGAAAAGTCTCATGGTGTCATCAAAAGGAAAAATATAATGAATGAGGTCATTGTGATTGACCTTAAATGATCCAAAATGGATCAATTTAATTTAGGAAACATGACTTTAGTCTCTCGCACTCAAAATTGATAAGACAAAGACAAAGAATGACAAAGGAAAGAAGAGATCATGATAATAATAAACAAAATTATGCCAATTCAATTGCCTTGGGCAATGTTTAAGCACCGAACAACCCCCTAGCAGTTTCAAGATTGAGAAACAAAATCATTTTGATGGGTTTGGCTCGTGCCAAGATCTTTATCAAGTTCTAAGAAAAGCAATAGGGTTCAACCTATAAAATTGGTGATCAAGGCATGAACATTATAGGGAAAGTGTCTGATTAGATATCCACAAAAAAAACCATAAGCTCCAATATCCATAAAATAGACTCATAATGTATAAACATCCTATGCCAATAAAATCATAAGCATATGAAAAACCTTTGTGCTAATGATAGCACAAACCAAAAACAACTACGATTTGAGAAAATACTTTGTTTATCTCATTATTATCTCATTAATCTAATATCACCCCAACATTAATGACTAAACCTTATACAATCCCAAGTTTATCTTTAAACTTGGTAAACTTATCTTAAAGAAGTGGTTTAGTCAATATGTCAATAATTTGCTATGTCGTAGGATAAAAATAAAGACAAATATTTTTTTTATCAACCAATTGACAAATTTAATGGTGATGAACTTCAATATGCTTAGTTATGACATAATAAACAAAGTCCTTCACCATCTTGAGAACACTATGGATGTTATAGAACATTGTGGTTGATGTTTTTTGGTCAAGATGAAGATAAACCAATATCCTTCATAATGTTAGGAAAAAATATAATATGTGCAAGAAATAGATGTTAAAAATAAGCAACAAATCAATGATATTGAAATAACACAATAATAAAGAGATTTATGTGGAAACCCTGTAATGTGGAAAGGACAAATCATGGGTTAATAAAAACTTTTGATTTTTATTCCTTTATCAACACCTTATTATTTACAAAGCTTCCTCAAGTGTTAGCGGGACAATATGCATACAAGGTGCCATCATAGCATAATGACATGTCAGTAGTCTATAAGGTGCCATCACAACATAAAAACATGCCAGCCATCTACTTGGTCAACATACACGAGATACTTAGTCAAGAAATGTATTCCATTTTGAACAAATTATATGGATTCAAGTTTTTATATTTAGGGAAGCCTATATTGAGGTTAGAGTTGTTGAATATTCCAAATGTAGTCTGTTGTAACCATACGCCTAAGATAGAGATATAGTATGTATATATGTAATCTACAAAGAATGGAAGGGGGTTAGACATTAAAGAATTAATTCTGAACCCATGTATGAGAGACTTTTTGTATAAGTGCAATGTAATGAGTTTATCCCTATGTAATAATTATCAATTTATATGATTGTTTTATTAAATTCATTATGGAATATTTTTGTAGACTTTTGTATTGTCTATGATAAGGTTGTACTATATATAAGATTATATAGGCATGTGGATAATTAAATTATGTAATAATTGATGAATCTATATTGTTAACTAGAAAGGAATTCATATGAGAATCACACCAATCTAAATAGCTATGGTTCTGGTACTTCTATTGTATGTCCTTTGGAATCTACGCTTCTACCAATTAATGACCCATTACCTCTCTCACAATTGCCATCATAATGAGTATGTTCTGGGAAACCAAAAACCTCTACTAACAATGGTTTGGTGAGCATGGAACTATTATGGGTTGCTAAAGAAAGGATATGATCTAGTGGTTACCAATTTAGAGGGATTTGGAAGAATTATGGGATCAAAAATTATCTGAGTTTGCACAAAAAGAGGTGAGAAGGATAAAGTGCATCAAAAAAGAACTCATAGAGCATCATCTATATGGTGATGTACACAAAATATTTTGCTATGAATTTTTGAGCCTACTTGTTATGTGGCTGGTGAGATCAGAACATTTTTGTTTCCAAACTAGATTTACATCTAAAATTTAGTGGACTGATGATCTAATTGAACAATTATAGTTCCTATAGGTTGTTTATACCCATGTGATCGATCACTAGATACAAACCACTATAGATGGATATATAAAATAATTTGCAATTTGTGATTATATTACTTTTAACACTGTATATGACTTATTTATACGAGGGACTAGAGGAAAGTTTATGCAATGAATACCAATTCTTATCAAGATGTTGGTCATTGAAAAATCCATAGTGCCCTTCTCGTTCATGATGGAGTACTCTTTCGGGCACTATGGGGATGTGTGCGATCAAGATGTGAGATGGTGTGGCGTTGATCAAGAAAGTTAGCCAATAGAAACTAGATGAGGAGGCCAGATGAAAGGGACCAGAAGAAGCTTTTGGATACAAAGTGAGAACTATGATAATAAAAGAGGTGGAATATATCAGGGACTTCACGAGCAACTGCGAGTAGAGGTAGAGGAAGAAGTAAGAGTAGAGGTCGAATAGTTTTAAGAGATTGAAAGGAGGAAGAACAATTTGATGAAAGGATAGGAGAGAAAAGATTTGATGAGCGAGGACTCAGGACTAGTGAGACCAAAGAGAAAGTAAAGAAGTAGGTAGAGGATGATGATAAATGAGAAAGCATAGAGGAAGGTAGTTTAATAGATGGTAGTAGATTGTAATCGCTCAAGGAGATATCATTCATCTTCGTAGGATATTTCCTTGATTTTAGAGGCATGGGCAACTGCATGAGTAGTATTGGCTCATCTTTCTACACAAGGAGAAGTAGATAAATAGATTTTTCACCCCCTCAACACAAATCCCTTGAGCCCATATTTTATAGAAATACTCCTATTTACATTCATCCATAGAGATTTGAAAGTTAGAGAAAGAAGGAGATCAAGGAATCAAGAAGAAGTATCAAATAATTAATAGATTCTAATTTCAAAAGAACCACACAAAGACTCACTGAATCATAGAAGAATTATTTAAGAGAGGTAGCAACTAATTTGACTGACCCCTTGTTGATTGAATAGGTTGTCTATTGGGTGTTGTAGATTGAAATTTTCACTAAGGAGAATAAAACATGAACAAACACCATTACAGAGACCAAAGATGAGTCATAGGTATTTTCATCACCTGAGTGATCTCCATTCCCTCTATGATCTAAGGAATATTTTCTATTTTTGCAAGGTTTCCCATTTTTGACAAATACATTATTACTTGGAGCTAGTCCCACTGGGTCTGCAAGACCATCACCACAGACACCACCAATGAACACTCTTCCTCAAGTGACAACACCACTCCTAACACCAAGAAGTTCTCAGGGATTGATTCCATAAATTATAATATCATTACTACCATCTGAAAGAGTGCATATAATGCTTCCTTTGCAACCGATCCTAGGTAATATGGCTTTACATTCAGGAGCCTTTATCACACTAGCAACCTATGATGGAATTGTAGATCCCGATCAATACTTATGTGTGAAATGAATTGACAAACTAAAGGAATTATAGATGAAAATATGAATAAGTATGATTTTAGTGGTGCCTTGTCTGGAAGAGCATTGGAGTTCATGTTTTGTAGAGGATTAGGAACAATAAGTTTTGATGATGTGTGAAAATGGTTGATTTCAGAGTTCAATGTTAAGAAAAGTATGGGATAAACTATACAGGACCTAAAATAAATCCATCAAAGTCCAAGGGAAACTATTCATGATTATGACCACATATTTTTTAATGTGGTTAACAATGTCGAATTTACTTTGAAAGATAAAGATACGGTCATTTGGTTTGTTGAAGGACCCAAAGACCTAGTTTGCAATAGCATAAACCAAGTTCACTAATAAAGTAGAAGATAGAATAGCCACTGTAAGAGTGGAGAAGATAGAAGATTGTGGTACTTGATAGAGAGTAAAACATAGTTAGAAAGCACAATCCAAGCTATTTTGTAGACGTTGGAGGCTCTGTAGAATACTACTAAGTGACCTAAAATTGGTCTATGGTGTATTGAGTACAGAAAAGAAGGCCACCGTAGAAATGAATATCCAAAAGTATGCGTGGATTTTTACGACATCTTTCATATAGTGGGACACTCAATAACTCATTGTCACTTATTACAATAGTATGTAAGAAATCTATAGATTATGTACTATAAATTCTATAAATATACTAATCATGAAGATAAGGATTACATGGCTCTACAAGAATTAAAGGAAGAAATTATGAAGAATGTCTTCATAGTAGCCACACAATAAGTGCCAGTGACATCACAAGTTGTTACAAGAGTGAAAACCACTCTTGCCAGTGTAGCACAGGCTGGGTTGGCATGAGCTCAGAATGCACAACCATTTCAACCACAAAGATTAGCTGGTGGATTTCAAGTTGTGCAACCACTATAATATTATTATCAATCTACCTATAATCTTGAACTTCCATAGTCATAAAAAATCAGTTGGGATTCACATATAAATCAACCCCAATATGGTGGTTATGATAATCAATAGTACCCGTAGGGGTGGAATGTACCACAAGCCACAACAAAATTTGGGGCACAATAGGCAGATGGCTGGGGATATCAAGGGAAAAGAGGTGGATTCAAAGGTGGATACCATGGTAGTGCACAACAAGGATGTGGTAATAGTACTTGAGGTCATATTAGATGCTATTTATATAGGGAATCTAATCACGTATAGTGAAACTACCCCACAAATCCATAATGGTAAGCCTATTATGCATACTACCAAATATCTAAAGAACATGATACTCACAAGTACCTTGTTTAGAAACATAATGCAAAGATCAAGCTATGTGGAATGTAAATCAAGTTGTATTTCAAGCCAAACCACAATTCATATATGCGAGTAGTAACAAGAAAATAGTACGCACAACAAGGATTACTTTCTTTAGAGATGCCGACATATTTTAGCATATGAAAAGCTAAAGTAGATACCTATCTAGAACCAGTAAAGGAGAAGGGACTCATGAAAGAAGATATAGAAATTCTATAGAATATTGAATAGCAAGGTTCAACTATAGTAGATGAAGCCATAGTTGACACACAAATGTATGGGCAGATTGTGTGAATCATAAAACAAGAGGAGGTTGCAACATCATTAATAAACTTGATGAAATTGTTTAATACTCTATGAAATGAAGATATATCATAGAATATCACTAATCTCTTGCACAATTTGATCGAATGTGCATAGAAGGGAAAGGAAAGGCCTTAGAAGATGGTTTGGTTTGTTAAGACAAAGAAGCCCTAGGTTGTTGATGCCAGGTTGATATAGCTATAACAGGGTATGAGATACTAAACACTATGTTTGATTTTGAGAGCACCATGAATATGATCCCATGATCTACCTGGGAGGTGATTGGAAGACCACCTTTGAGTTATAGTCTTGTAACCCTCAATTTGGCAAACTATGGTAGGGTAGAGCCCATAGGATGATGAGAAGATGTGGAGATTAAAGTCATAGAGTTAACTTTACATGGTGATTTTGAAGTAATAGATATGAAGACAGATGAAAAGCACTACCCATCTTTACTAGGTAAAAAGTGGGTCTATGACGGACAGATGACCATCGACACAGTAATGAAATAAATAGAGTTGCATCAAGATGATCATATAATCACCATCCCTCTTAATATAGATTCCAAATCATACATAATTCCCAGGGAACCTGATTCTCCCCATGTAGTGAAAGGCAATAGTTAGATGCAAATTATAAAGTATAGTGTACCTGATATACAATATAATAGACCAATGAACCATTAAAACTCTCTTTTATAAGAGCCAACAGTGATAGAATTATGCGGTAAGTGTTCTTTAAAATCTTTGAATATTTCCACAGGAGAAGAAGATGAAGTGTGATCTCTGTTTGTTCACTCACCTACATAGTCCGATATAGAGATGTTATATCAAGTTGGTTCTATGGAGCGTGACTACATTGAACCTACTCCTGAAGGTATGCTTCCATCGGATCAAGCTTATTCTGTTAGTGGTGATTCTGATACTTAAATGCTCAATTGGGCTCGAAATGATCATGAGCTTAAACCTTTACACATGGTTTATATGACTGATCGGTAAATCCCCTAGTATTTTTCCACTAAAGACATTGGTGACTTTATAGTGTGGTTCTAAATGCATATACCATAGGACAACCAAAGGCTAAGTGCTCCCAATTATGCATTGAAAGGAACTGTAGCTAACTAGTGGGTAGTATATTGCACTGGTAGTAGAACATGGGCATAAGTGTGTGAATTTCTTATCACATGATTTCAATTGCCTAAGGAAGTGTGAACATAATGGCCCATGTTCCATGAAGGAGAATATCCCCAAAACCATATTCACCAGTGCGTTGAAGTATAGATGGCTGAAGAAATCAATTCGAAGTATTGGCCGCACTGTTTTATCTACACATTAGGGGTTTTTCCTACTACTTGGTACATTCACCAAGAATGCCATAGAGAGACACAACACTGGATTCAGTTACATAATGATTTTATTCAAAATTTTATATTTGAAAGTGACAATCCACTTGTGAGTAGTGCATTACAAAAGATGAAAACATTCCTTTGTCATGGACGAGTGGAAGATTTGCGCAATGACCACACTTCGTAGCTAGAAGAAATGGAGGCTCATGAACTTATTAATAATATCACCATGGAAGTCAAGCATAGTCAACAAGACACCTAGGATTTAATTGATGCTATGACTATGGGGACTCTATGTAGAGGAAAAGAAAAGATGGAAATCCATCCTTGTCATCATATTCAAGAAGAGTCTATTGATGACCCTAATTAGGTTAGTGATGATTCTTTAGAACTTGTAGAGTTTTTTGAGCCTGAGCAAGACTATGAAATATTACCTTAAACTTTGGATGATGAAGTTGAAGAAGACTGATTATGATAAATACAATTTATAGAATAAGAGGGTGAGCAGGGCATCCAACAATCCATTCTCAAGTAAGAATGCCAAGTATATCAAGAACCTCTAAAGGAATAAATTGTGAACATTGGGTTTGAAGCAACCCAAAAATTGGCACATGTTGGTGACTAGTGGGAACAATAAGACATTTTAGAAGCATTGTAACATTTCTTGGATTATGTAGATGTGTTTGCAACTACTTTTGTAGAAGTCAAAGGGTGGATCCTTATTTATGAGAAATGCATATAGAACTCAAGGAAATTTCATGACATATTAAGAAGAGGCCATACCATCTCAATCCTAACATGAAGATGAAAGTTAAAGCTAAATTGGATTGTATGCAAAATGCAGGAATAATATTTGCCATGGAAAAAATAGACTATGTAAGTCTTATGGTTGTACAACCAAATAAAATAGGCAAGATTCATATTTTTAGAGACTACCACATCCTAAATGATGCCTATGTTAATGACCCCTTTCTAATACCATTTACTGATAAAGTGTTGGAAGTTGTATCTAGACATGAGGTGTATTCCTTTAGTAACAGATTTAGTGGGTATCATCAAATACCCATCGTAGCTGAGGATAGAACTAAGACAACATTTGCTATAAAATGGGGGTCCTTCACATATAAGGTAATGCCATTTGGTCTAAAGAATGCACTTGTGGTTTTCTTCATGGCCATAGTAATTGCATTCAAGCACTTTATTCATGATTTTCTAGAGGTATACTTGGATGATTGGGCGGTGTTCTCATTATTTTGAGAACATTTATAAAAATTAAGACTCATGTTGGAAAGATGTAGAGTGCTCAGGATTGTGCTTAACTTAAAAAAATGTTTATTTTTCATATCGTTTGGTGTTCTTTTAGGCCATGTAGTGTGCAACAAGGGAATATTGGTGGACCAAGTGAAGATTGCAGTGATAGTGAGTATGCCACCACCAAATTCTTTAACATAAGTGAGATCCTTTCTAGGACACATTAGGTATTATCAAAAATTCATAAAAGGGTATACAACTATTTTAGCTCCAATGGAGAAATTATTGTGTAAAGGTGTTCCTTTTATATGGACATAAGATTACCAAATAACGTTTGTGGATCTGAAATATCGGTTAGTTATTGCATAGATACTTATTTTTCCTGACTGGGTTAAACCTTTCCATGTATATGTGGATGCATCAAGCACTACAACTGGTGCAGTACTTGTGTAGCCTGGCAAAGGAGGCTTGGACCATCCAATCCATTTTGCAAGTTGAAAACTATTTGCAATAGAAAATAACTATACCACAACTAAGATGGAAGCTCTAACGATTGTATTTTCCCTACAATAATTTAGACATTATTTGCTGGCTACCCCATTTGAATTGTTTATAGATCATTAAGCTCTACGATATCTAGTAAATAATCCATTATTGGGTGGAAGGATATCTCGTTGGTTGATGTTTTTCCAGGAGTTTCATTTTTGAATCAATGTTAAACTAAGGTGGGAAAATGTTAGCCCTGATCATCCTAATAGATTTCATAATGGTGAGGACCTAGAGGATATCCTCGATGAGTCTCCTGATGCTCATTTATTTAGAGTTTCTATGATTCCTGAGTAGTTGGCCAAAATCGCATAGTTCTTGGAATAGGGGACATTACCCACACATTACACTAGAAAAAAAGCACTTCCTTTTAGAATTGTAAATGAATTTTTTTATCATATGGGGAAAGATGAGGTTATGTGATGAGTAGCACTAGAGCATGAATGGCCGTAAATCCTAGAAGAGGCACATCAAGGCATTGAAGGAGGATATTTTACAGGGGAAGCTACTATAAGGAAAATATTACAAAGTGGTATTTGGTAGCCACATCTTTTTGAGGATGCACAAATGGTTGCCAAACAGTGTAATGTCTAACAACATATGGGTAAACCCACTCAGAGGGATGAGATGCCTCTTCATCCCATATTAGCACAAAAACCATTTGAGTAGTGGGGAATTTATTTTATTGGCCCCGTTAATCCATAAAGTAAATGCAGTTTTTCTAGATACATAATTATTGTGACCGATTACTTTACCAAATGGGTATAGGTTGTTACATTGAGCTATAGAGCTAAAGACACTGCTAAGTTTTTTTATGATAACATCATTACTCAGTATGGGTACCCACTATGATTGGTAAGTGATCAGGGTACACATTTTTTGAACAAGACCATCAAGATACTAACAATTTTTTTTTATGATTTCTCATCATAAAAATGCAATGTATCATTCATAAGCGAATGGGCAAGCAGAGGCTACGAACAAAGTACTTGGTAAGCTACTGATAAAGGTTTATGACATTAATAAATATTATTAGGACAAAATTATTTTGGTACTCTGGGCTTACCAAACTCATTTTAAGCAAACGCCAAGATTTACTCCATTCCAGTTGGTCTATGGGATAGAAGTTATTATGCCTATGGAATATGTCATGCCTAGTATGTGAGTTGCTAATGCAATGCGTCTCAATGATGTAGAATCACTTAAAAATTGGTTGTTAGATCTCAACCACATGGTGAAAATAGGAGCAAAGGTGTGTGGGCAAAAGAAATTAACCAAAGGAGTCAAAAGGCATGGCATGCCAAGATTCTCTACATGAAAGAATTCCATTGTGAACAATTGGTTTTATTATATGATAGTCAATTCTATGTGTTTCCAGGAAAAATCACCATTCGATGGAAAGGTCCATATGCTATTCAAAAGATTTTGTGAAATGGGACTATAATATTGTGAGATCTGGAAGGTAATGTTTTGCCCAAAAAGGTTAACGGCATTAGACTTAAAGTCTACTGTTGTTAGGATCAACATTGTAATAATAAAGTGTAGTTTTGCACATCTAATATAGTTAGGAAAAATTCATTCATGCAAGTTCTTTTATGTTTGGTTTTCATTGTTTGTTTGTTGCATGTTTTAGTAAGTTGACTATTAGAAGAGCATAGGATCAATTCCAATTTCTGTAAAAATACAAGATAGGCAGGGTCTAGCTGGACTAGCACATGCTGGCTATCGAGTCATTATAGGTGGACAAGCTTCTAAGTGATGTCCTCGAAGAAAGATATGTTTGGGTCATCTATTAAGTTAGGGAACTATACTTGAATAAGATCTAGGGTTATTATTATGAATAACGGTTGCTGAAAAGGGAGTTATGGCCAAAACATATCGGTAAGCGGTTATAACATCATTGTTAGAGTTTTATGTCACAATCAAGATCACCTATCAAATAGATATAGACAACAAAAAAATGATGGCATATCCCATCAAACATTATTTAGTAGCTAGATTGGTGTCACATCAACTGCATTAAATGCGACATCCACTGAGCTAAAATTTCTTATCTCATGCAAAATAATGGGGGTGCAACATCAATTCAAATTTGAAGCTAGTTCACACAAGTGAGGATTTTAGGATCCCAAATATTAAATGTGCAAGCTTGAAGGTCTAAGTGAACCAAAAAGTGTATAAAAAATTCATTTCATGGCATTATAGATCACTAAAACTTGTTAATTGAGCTCTGTAATTGCTATTTTGGGGTTACTTTCTACATTGTGAGCTTCCACTTTTTATCAGTAAGTAATCATGGATGCCTCTCCTAGTGCTACTGAGTTTGAGCATAATTTAAAAAAGAGACTCACAACTTTGAAGGAATATTTGGGGATAGGAGTCTTGCTATAGGAGATAAAGTTTTTAGATCCTCATGGTAGTGTTATGGTACAACATGCACGCAATAGATTATTTATGCCAAATGTCCTGGTACCTCATTTATCTGGCTTAGATGCTGAGCACCTCATCCAATTACCCAATTTTGGGGATTGGTCTATCATAATATAGTTTTTATTGACATGGTATAACAAGAACTATATTCATTTCTCTCAAGATGTAACAATGTACTTGTCCATGGCAATAATGTCTCATGAATTAGAATGCTTGCCAGAGGCAAATCCCTCATGGAATATAAGTCTAAAGTGCCACCAATCTCCACCAAAATTAAAGCCACTACAGTTAGAGGGAACCATGGTATTCCACTGACATCTTTCCCTGATGAATCAATGCATTTATTAGCCAAATGTATTTCTCAATGGTTATGAAAAACTATTAAATCCATGATTGAGGCCACCAAGGGTATGGTTGACATCATGCATCAAATGATCCATGGTGGAGAAGAGTTCAATTGGCTAGAATTCCTTATTATAGAATTGGAACAAAACATTGCCAAAGTCTTGGGCACCACAAAGCACACCTTCTAGTATCATTTTTTGGTATTTCTCCTCATCTTCACTCAATGGAAATCACTGGTCATGAAAGTCCACCCAGACACTAACTATTGACCTGATAAGTAATTTGCAAATTTGGTCACTTTTTCCACAAATCGATATCAAGATCAAGTACCTTTATTTAACAATTGGGAAAATGAGCTCATTCAGATGTTTACTACGCATCCACGAATCCCACCAGATGTTATGAAATTTTTGGCCAACATGTTGTGGTTCAACACCTTCCATAGGGTATATCTATTCAGATCCATGAGCTCCCACCAATGACTTTAGGGTTTTTCTTGGACATGTCTACTGTGTAGCAGGAGGTGGCATTATAAAAAGCTTAGGCTACATACTGGGCTACCCCTTTTCAAGTTATTCTACCTGAAGCATCACCTCTAAGTTTATCTATTGTATCAATGGAGTTTCCATAACACAAAAAGGGTAAATAGCCAACTGATCGCAACCCACCTTCACCTCCATGATGCAAAACAAGGAGTCAAGATTCATGGTACAATGATCCTCATGTCTTAAAGATCACTTCTCAATGTGATTGGCTTGAGTTACAGATTGATGCAACTAAAGTATACTGCCTAATGCTGGAAGACAAAGTGGGTGACTTGTACGAGGATGAGAATGAAAAATAATTTTTCTTTTGGAAGGCTATGCAAATTATGTAGATCCAAAATAATTTGCCACCAAAGTTATGGGTTTCCCTTCTACCTTATCCATCATCCATTGTGGTAGACCCCTTGGGTAAAACAACAGGGGTTCAATAGGTTCAAATGGACCTTGCACATGGTATTTTCTTTAGAGGCTCACCTTTGTCATAACCCCTGGATGTCCTACTAGAAAGTTCACTTGAGTCTACACTAAGGTGAAAGTAGTTCATGTGTAGGTTTTGCATGGTGAAGGAGGACCTTGAGGACTCAGACATTTTTGAAATGGATACTCTTGGATATACCAAGCCACTTCCCAACCTTCGACACCATCTAGTGCTTGGCTCAAGATAACATTCCCACAAGTGGCTGCATAGGATGTTTCTCGAGGTCAATTAAGGAATGGATCGATTTCATGCTCACAGATTTAGATGGTTGCATGATCCTCTTCATTCTCTCAATCTAATTAACCACCTTTAAATACCAAGGAAGTCATGCCTAAGTCCCTAACTGAGGAAGAGAAGTAAGCTAATTAAGAAAAAGTTAAACACACTGCTACCCGATGATGTCACTAAGAGAAAAAGAAAATAGCTAAGGATGAATCTGCATAGAAGATGCAGGACATGTAGGCAAAAGCTCAAGATTCTACCCCTCACAATGATTTGAAGGCAACCATTGAGATGTAAACTACCTTCACTATTGTCCAACAAGTTATGGACGAGGAACCCCATCAATAATCTATTATTGAGACAGCTTGATAGTGCAGTGCTAAGATTGAATAGGAAGTTCAATGCATGAAGATGGAATATATCATAACTGAGCCTAAGGAAGTCAAAGGCATTATTGTTGATGATGCTACTTAGTCCAACCCACAATATTCTTAACCATCCATTCCATCTATGGAGAAACCACATTTGTCTACTAGTGAGACTCAATTTTTCCTAGCCATAAAATTTCCTTCTATTCAAATGCCTTTGGATCTTTTGTCATGTAGTGCTATATAGTTGATTACATAACCCCCATCTACTTCAACTAGTTTGTCCTTGATGTCCATACTGGATGTGCCTATACTACCAGCTTAGAGAATGATGTTTTGTTATCATTTACTCCTCTTCAGCATGTATTGGCCACTATTTTAGCCACTTTTTTGGATAACACACTGATCTTAACAGATCTTTCTCTCGATGTTAGTGAGCTATCATTAAGTAAAAATATTGAAGGTATGATTACATTCCAATAATATTTATCATATTAGGCTCAATATTTGGTCTAAAAAGTTTCACAATTGGACTCTGATAATGCTACATTACAACATGCCCTTCAACATGCATTTGTTACTCTACAAATTGCTTACTAGACCTTGTTCAACAAGTCACTCTTGATCCCAATTAGTCATTTACGAACTACCTTCCTTTGCTTCTTAATCAATTGGTCTAAGACTAGTAGTGTAGGAAAATGCATACATAGTATGCTTAGTAAGGCTCGGTGATTAGAGATAAGACTATGAAATTATATGAGTTACTTATCAAGTGTCAGATGCAACTCAGTGTGACTATGCAGTAAGCTAGGCAAATTACTCATGATCTATTGGATTGGCACCAAATTCAAGGTTGTTGGACTGGTCTACAACTCAATTTTAATACCACACAAACCACTTCAATATATTATTTAAGCCCACAAGCTACCCCCCAATCTATTGACATTGATTTAAATGCCTTGATCAACACAAGATGTAGTTACTAATTAGCATATAGGGTGGTAGACTCAGGCGAATCATAATGCCTTTGCTTCAGTTCAAGTGAATAGATATGCAAACCATCTTACCTTGCTTTAAGGTGATATTGATGATAAGGTTACAATTACCAAGGTTACTACTACTTCATGTGATGATGTTGATTTACAACATTTTCTGTATGCTTAGGCTCCCATATGTGCATTGGTTCGAGCAATTCAAGAAGCTTTATTGGAGAGGCACACTTATAATAAGGACTTAGATAGGTTAGATGCCTCCATTGATCCGATGGTTAATGATCCTATTTTTTCCCCCTAGACAACTCTTGGTGGTTCTATGGTAAAAGAAGGTTGCCTCTTCAGTGACACAGTCTTTGACTATTCCTCTTTTATCCCCTACTCAGTCTTAGGTGTTCCACATGTTAAGTTCTTTGGTCTATTTTGTTTCCTCTATGGTTTTGGTTCACAGAGTTTAGGTTGGTTGAAAACCCAAAAGGGTGACCATTTGATCCTAACAGCTTAATGAAAATCCAAAAGGGTAGTAGGTTACCTTATGATTTTATTTGTTGAGGATAGGCTATTTTACATTTTTCTCTTTTATGGTTATTTTTCTTCTGCATTATCTTGGGACGAGACAACTCATTAAGTCTAGTAAAGTTTTAGCGAGATAATATGCATACAAAGTGACATCATAACATAACAACATGTCAATAGTCTACAGGGTTCCATCATAGCATAAAGAAATGTTAGTCATCTACTTGGTCAACATACGCAAGATACTTAGTCAACAACTATATTCCATTTTGAATAGATTGCGTGGATTCAAGTTTTTCTATCCAGGAAAGCTTATATTGAGGTCAGAGTTGTTGACGACTCCAAACACAGTTTGTTGTAACCATGCACCTAAGATAGAGATGGTAGAGTTTGTAAATATGTAAGTTATGAAGAATGGAATGGGGTTAGACATTGAAGAATTGATTCTCGACCCATGTATGAGAGACTTTTTGTATAAATGCAATGTAATGAGTTGATCCCTATGTAATAATTATCAATTTCTATATTGTGTTACTAAATCCATTCTAGAATATTTCCATAGACTTTTGTATTGTCTATGATAAGGTTATACCATATATAATCTTTTATAAGCATGTGGCTAATTAAATTATGTAATAATTGATGAATCTATATTTTTAACTAGAATGAAATTCATATGAGAATCACACTAGTCTGAATATCTATAGTTCTGGTACTTCTATTATAGGTCTTTATGAATCTTCGCTTCTACCAATTAAGAGCCTGTTACCTCTCCCATAGTTGTCCTCATAATTAACAAGTTCTGGGAAACTAGGAACCTCTACTAAAATCAAGCTTGGCCTACTTATTCCTAGCTTACATATTAAGCTCCTTATTTTGGCCTTAGCTTAGCTTTCACCTTAGCAACTTACATAACATACCAATGCAAAGGATTAACATCCTTTTTCAAAAATTACAAGAGATGAATAAGAGAGAGAGAAAACCAAAGGAGACTCCCAAAAATGCACCATACTTCCACATGGAGGAATAGTAGTGAATAGTGAAATTTTTCTCCCACATGTGCCGAGGGTCAAAATGTATGGAATCTACTTTTGACTGAAGATGCCACCATGTGACATCCAAAAATGGTGACTCACTTTGCATGAGTCATTAGTACTGAATAATAGTCTTTATCTTTCAACTACATGTGTACAAGAGTCAAAAGGTAATCAATCACCTTTATAACTTTAGACAAAATTCACAATCAAAGATCCCCATAAGAAAGGTTACCCACATCCATCCATGTGCAAACACAAATGCCTCCATGTGTCATAGTGGATAAATTTTCCCCATGCCACATCACTAGAGTGAATAGTGACCTCAACTCCTAGCATATAATCATCTTGCTTCACAACCTACACTGACATTTGCATTATCTTATGATTTAGTGGAAGATAAAGCAACTATATGTTCTAGATATCTCTACCAAGAATTTACTCCTAAACCAAGAGTGACCACATAACCAACTATAAACTTCTTTGTATCACCTAATCCTACCCAATCAAAATTACCATATCCTAATAGAGTTAAGTCAATTGATATTTGATATAAAATGCCAAAGTCGATGGATCCTTTGACATATTAAGGGAATCATTTCTTATCTTTTCAATGTTCCTCATGAAGATTATAAATAAATCAAGAAAGATGACTTACTACAAAACATCAGTCCTGTTGTTGGTAGTAATATAAATCAAACTACCTATCAATTGTTGATAGATTGATTTGTTGACTAATGATGAATTAGTGTTTGTTGAGAGATTTATCCTAACTTAAAAAGACATATATTTTGGATTACATTTAGTCATTATATTTTTTATAAAATATCTTTGGCATACTTAGTTTATGATAAAAAAATATAATATGATCAAACTAAATATTGAATTGGACCTAAATTTTTAATTTCAAAAACAAAATAGATATAAAATTTCACTTTTTGAATTATATAAACTTCCCATTTTTCTGATGACAAGATCATTGACATATACAATTAGGATCACCATGTCATTACCATTGGTTTTTGTATAGAGAGTGGGTTCGAGATAACTTTTTTCTGAATCTAAAATTTATATGCTACTAATCAAGTTTGAAATACCAAACATGAGGATCTTTCTTAAGTCCATACAAGGACTTAACCAACCAAAAAAATTAAATGTTCTTTATCAATAACCCGAAATCCTTATTGTTGGACTATGTAGACCTCCTCCTCCAATTATACATTCGAGAAGTCACTTTTAACATCCATTTGATATACTTTCCATACAAAATGATCAACAATAGAGATAACTAGTCGAAAGGTTTCAGTAGTTATAATAGGAGTAGAGGTTTATTCATAGTCTATTCCTTCCTGCTATGCACATAATTTAGTGACAAAATGAGATTTGTATTTGTCTGAAAAAACCATTTGATTTACACTTTATAAATCCATTTAAAGCCAATGGATTTCTTCCCTTGAGGTGATTATTGTTCATCAAGGTATTGAATTTTACCTTCATGACAACTTCCCATTTAGGCTTTATTTTGGCCTCTTCAAATGTGTTAGGCTCAAATAATTTCAAGAAAACAAAATTAAGAGCAAATTTTACCTGCTCACCACCTTATACCATTTGCTTTCTCAATATTATAGATCAACCTTCCACTTCCTAAGGCAATTAACTCACCCTCTTAAACATCCTTTAACATGGTATAATAACACTTCAATCTCCTTTGTGAGTTTACCTAATCTTTTTTTGAAGACTGATAATCACTCTTTTCTCCACCAGATCCCTCCTAGAACTTGATTCCTCTTCTGCTTTTGTCTTTAAGTCCTATTTATTTTTACCACCAAAACTTGTTCCAAAATTACTAACAATAGTTATTTTTACATTAATATATGTAGATTTACTATTGTCTTAGAAAAAAGGTATATTCTCATCTACAACATCTCTATGAACCACTATTTTGTTTATAGAGACATCTAGTAACTTGTATGCTTTTTGTTACTTGCTATTAGTTTTGGGGTCCATGCCAAACTCATTAGAATTAAGATACAGTGCCAAACATGTCTAGATATGATATGTTTGAGAAGATGAACAGTCATCCAAGGTGATTTTGAAGTGAATTATCTCCCTTATAAGCATTTGAGATGGTATGTTGTCTTAAAACAAGCATAAATATGTATGAGGAAGTCATTGGAAGGCATCTATAGTTATTTTAGATTTGCGACAAAGGAAATGTGTGATTCTTAGTTTGAGTAGTGTTTCATTGTAGAAAAAGTGTGAAGGTTATTTTATCGATGTACTTACATCCCACAATGGTCATTTTGATGCTCCCTAGTTTAACTTTCCTTGTAATTTTGTAATTTTGATGATTTGAAAAAGGAGACATAGTCCCATATTTTATGGATTTTTCACCCACAATGGGTTCCATAAAGATAAACATTGTGTTCATAATGATTTGATGATGTATTCTTCTTATTTTAATGCATATTGTTTATTTCCTTCTATGTTTATTTAATTTCCAACACTATCAAAAGTAATGCAACTCTATGTAATGTTGATTTTACTAGCAAAGTACTTAAGAAACACAGATTGTTAGATCAAATTCAGTCATACATAATTAGAATCTATTTTGGTAAATTTGACATTATTAAACCAAGCTAATTTCATCATTAAGATCACTTGAAACTTACATTTTAGAAAGTTAAGGTTGATTTTTTTAATAATGTGTGTGGGGGATGGAGAAAAACTATTGATCATAGTTTTAATGATCAGGGGATTAGTTGTACAGATGATTTCAAAAATACACCATGCATTAAGTGTTTGATAAAGTGAGTTCATAGGACAAAGGTTATTAATGATCTCCTCATGGAAAAGGCATTTAATAATCCCCTACTTTTACAAGTAAAAAAAATATCTTTTTCTCTCTTTGCAAAGATGAGTGATTTCTAATTTATCGTAAGCCATAGGGTGACACATACAAAATACACCCACACTTAGTGTGAACCTACACCAAGTCTCTACCATAAAAAGCATTGTATCAAAATCATCTTCAATGATAGTTAACCTAGTGAAGAACTCCTTTGAGTCATACTCCTAAGGACATTGAGAAAATCAGAGAGGTGTTTGTGACTTGTCTTATATGTTTTGGACCGTTGATTATGCACATGAAATAAAAACATGAATGTAAACCTTTATATATGATTTGAGACTTTGGATTTATAATTATAACTTCAAAACTACAAGAGTCTCATTATTTTCAAAAGTCACTTGACAAATTAGAATAATCATGCACTACAAAGAATGGTGCCTAGTGCAATTATGGTTTAAAAATTCTAAAGAAAGATTTGTTTTTTATCTTAAGAATGTAAATATATTGGCATGGTGTTGAATATTAGTTTTCTAAGGCAATCCATGAATTTATTGATGGTATCATTGGCATCAAATTATGTACCCTAGGAATCTTTAGTCAGCTCCTACAATTTGATGCAACATGGAGTCATCTCTCAAGTTTGTGGGAACTTGTAACAGAGATGAATCTCTAGTATTATGAGGGCTAGCTCCCTAGATATGACTTGAAGTGCTGATGCTACTAAAACTACCTATTATGGGTGAAAAGGGAGAGAAAGATACATAAAGAAAACCTAAACTAGGAGATGATACACCAAGAGTTGCTTCCATTCATACACTTGGAATTTTCATAATGAAATAAGATAATAGAACTACTCTCAACACCATTAATGGATCTCCATAGCATTAATGTTTCTCATGAAGGCACATAAAAACTGAAAAACTGAAGGCAAGGGAAGGGAAGGTCAGATATGACACTACCAAACTCATACACACTTCAAGAGTTTATTGCACTAGCATACACTTCATGAAACCTATTAGGAGAGAAGTCATTTTCAACAACATATTCAAGGATTGCATGCAAAAAAGATGAACTCAATCTATACTTGACATTCAAGATGGATCACTTCAACACGTAGTGCAAATGGACTTTATAACCAACTTAATTCTCACTAGCTCAAGTACAAATCAAGGTACAATTTTGGTAGGGCTTTGCCATACCAAGAGTTGGAATCCTTTTCAATAGCCAAAATGGCTCATACTTATAGAACTTAGAAGAAGAGAGAGAAGAGAGAAGTTGAGGAGGCACAAGGACAAGTGTCAAAGGTGAAAATTAGTTACTAGGCATGTGGATGGAATGAAAAATGAGTCATGAAACTGAATTACACTTGATCACATCCTAAATTAGCCTCCTCTTCCAAGTGTGGTGTAACAACCCTCTCAATCACTATTCCTTTGTGAAACTACCTTCATCATGGGTTTTCTTGAGAACTCCAAAGTAAGTGGTGGACAAATGTCTTATGTGTGAGGAGAAGAGGGAGTTACAAAGATTATTCCACTTGCATTGGGAGTTTTCTTCATCATGACATTCTCTTACACAAGCTCATCCTCACCTTGCAACCATGATCACTCTCCAATAGGCCTATCTTGACACTTGGAACTATAATATTTGTATCTTCCCTAATTTATCCATACCATGGGTCTTAGGACACCTCATATGCTAGGATCCAAAACACTTTAAAACACAAATTTGAGTTGTCACTCTTTCCACTATGTGATCACTCTTCTCAATCTAGATTGGCTCAAGTGAGATGGAAACTTTTGGACATTCCCAAATCTATAAATGGCATAAAGAGTTGATTCAAGTCCCAATCTATCCTCTTAAGTGATTGGCATCTATTGATTATCTTTAGGACATATAAAAAATAAGAAAATGTTAATAAAACATATTTCCTACATAACCTATATGGATTTTATACAATATGATTCCATGTATATGATCCTCATGGAGTTGGAAACAACTTATCTTCAGTACTCATGGTCAAATTCATCCATCTAGATGCACTTTTAGGCTCATTTTCACCATTAGGTCCTAAAACAAGGTTTATACTGATGGAGTCTATAATTTTATTGTAGGATTCTATAGTTATACTGATGGAGTCCATATATTTTATTATGGATTAAACATATCTTAAAATACCCTTTGCAATAATGAACTAGTCAAGTGGAAAACATGGATAAGGTAAAAAATGCACATGACCCTCAATTTGGCTTCTAGGCTGAAGGGTTTCCTTCATGCATGACTATAACCCTTCTTGGTTAGAGCATATTGTTTGATTTCAAAGATTATAAAAAGGTGTTTTATATTTTTTTAGTTTTCTCCATCTTTTACAATCATCACTTGGGCTTGCCTGACCTCTAGTCCATCCATCTCACCACTTTTCCTTCAAATTGTCTCCTCATGCATGAGAAAACTGCCCCTACTCTGAGACAAAATAGAGAGGGTTTTCACTATTTACATTGGAAAATTAATTATTAGATCACCTTATTAAAACCCCAAGGATGGTGTGTACCAATTTTTATCTCCTAACTCCTCTATTAGACCACCAAACTCTTCCAATTTGATAAGTAGACTTTTGAAGAGGCAGACTATGAGGGTAGGCAGGGTTTGTACTATGTTTGGAAGTGTTAGGGATTGAATTGAACTTTTCATGTCATGTATGGACCATCATGCCTCCCATATGTGTTTGAAACCATTTTATATTCGTTTTCCCCTCAAACACCTTTTTTATGCTCTTGGAAGCATAAATTAGGTCTTTGACTACCTAGGAGATGAATCACTATTTTAGCCTAGTTGTAGGTGCCTTCTTGGCAAGAATTAGGCCTTATGATGGTGTATTTAGATTTTCCATGGTCATATTTCCTTTATTTCACCTTGTATCCATTTTTAAATCTCCTCATGAGGTTTAAACTTCAAATTTTCTCCTCACTACCAAGATATACCTCATGACTGTGTTTCAATTGTTTAGGTGCTACCTATAGGTGTATTCTTGGTAAGGGTTAAACCTTAAAGGTGACAAGAAGAAAATTAACTTCAGGTATAGTATCTTATAAATATTAAATTCACCCTAGACATCTAATTTGGTTTCTACTAGCCCAATTGAGATAGAGATTTACTAAGGCCTATTGTAGATGAGTGTTCCTAGGCCTGTATGAATAGGGGAGGACTATTTTGGGGTCAAAACATCAAACCTTACCTTTTCTCAGTCACCTTAGCTTAGGATTTATATTTTTACTATTTGAGATTATTTTAAATTGATGGCATAGTTTACAACCTCCCATATGAGGTGCAAAATCAATTTGCCACTAACACCCCTATAGAATTCACTGTCAACACTCAGTGGTTTTTTGACAACTTTGAGGGTGTTCAAACTCCATCTCCACTCCTTATTTTGACCTAAAAATTGGCACAATTGTTTTAGGTGGATATGGATACCAATTTTTCCAAATTTAAATCTTGTATCACCTTGAAAGTGAATTTGGTGAGGTCCTCAAAAACCTTCAAGGCCTCTATTTGCAATTTGTAGGGACTAAAAACCCAATATGGATTGATCATTCTTTGAAGTGAAAACCTTACCTTGGAATAACATCTAAACCTTCATAACATTAAATATAAGACCCTTTGGATATTTTGGATCTTCAAACATAAACTCCATCATATGTTTTTATCATTCCAACCTCTGTACAACTTCTTGAACTCCTGTAGAAGCTGACTGTGAGCACACTCTACTAACAGGGCAATAAACAAGGAAAAATGGATAAATTAGCTTGAAGAATGGTAAATTTATTTGATCTCTCACAATGAAATTTAATGGAATAAAATTTACAAACATGGACCCAAGCACATTGAAACCTCCCTTAGATCTCTCTTTCACGTTATAAAACTTAGGTTACCCATATATGGCTGCCAACTTTGAAAAACAAGAACACTTTGTAATCCTCATTCAAGGGAATTTAAAGATAAGTGTTGTATGATTGAAATAAAATGGAGAGAGGACCTACTCTGATCTGTAAACCACATTCCAAAACCACATAGTTCTAGCCATTTCTGAGTTCAAATAATTTGGATAAATCTAGACCCTGTTTGGTTGCATAGGTAGCTTTGAGGACTGAACCTTCTTAACGATGGTTCATAAAGGAAGAGGAATAAATATAAAAAAAAATTCACTAAATGGAAGCTAACTTATTATACCATCATTATTCATAGCCATTCCTCCCAACTCAGCTTGTACGGCCTGTGGTGAGTGAAAGTCTTTGACTAGTTTTGACCCTTCCAAGGAGCAATGGGGAAGGAAAGGTGAAATTTGAAGTTTTTTAAGATAAAAAAATAATATGATCATGGAAGTGAGTATGGGTAAGATAAAGATGACATCCTTGAAGTGCCTTCACCTACCAAAATTCATACAAGTCCATACAAGTGGCTAAAAACTCCCTTTTTCAAGTGTTTTCTTGATTTTAACTTGCACCTACAGACTTGGTTAGTTAAAATAACTTATTTAAGACCCCTTAGGACACATGTAATGTGAAATCACCCTTTTAGACTTAAAAAACTCCCAATAAACCTCTTACAAAGCATTAAATGCCCATTTTTTACCTTTGAAAAGACCCAAAGTGACATGGAGCACTAATGCAAAGAGTGACCAAGGCTAATATAACATTTATTAGAATTAAATGACCTATGAAACACTTCATGACAAAAATTTTACCTATGGGGTTGACTCATTTTTATTGGGGGGTAAAAATGGTCAACATTCTTGGTGATTCACAGGGGTGGCATGCTTGTTATGCCTAGGACCAGTTGCCTTACACCTCCATTGGGCATAGAGTCATGCATATGGACACTCTATCTGACTTTAATAGACCTTTGACTCAAGGAAAACAAGATGGTTAATCCACACACATAGAATAAAATACATTCACACAACAAGAAAGCAAACAAATAACTTGTGTTTCAAGAGCACTTAGGGAGCACAACAACAAACTAAAACAAAACCAAACTAAACACACACTATCCTGAAAGAATTTCTCCCTCCTAGATCAAAAGGATAGTCTAAAACTCTTATTGCCTCATAAATGATGAGATACATGAGACATTTTTCTATTTGAACATTGGCATGGAAGCCTTCATCTTTCTCATGGTGTTGGCCAATCTTCTTGGCATGGATTTCAATGCAGCTGAGACAAATTCAAACAAATCACCTATAAAGATGAATTCTTCTTGGACTTCAACTACCTCAGCTTCTTCATAAGACTCCTTAGTTTCGATACATGATCCAATGATGCCTCACCAAAGCATTTTTTTGGCTCCCCATGATGTCTTGAGAATTGACAAGTGGTTTGTCAGCTGTAAGTTCTTCAAGCTCATCAAAGAGCTTAGTGTAATCTTCCCAATCTTGATCATTGTTTCTCATGGAGACTTGTTTCTCTATATTCTCATATACTTTTCCTTCAACCTTTTAAAGTTATTCAAGCTCTTATAGAAACTCAATCTGTTGCATCCATTCTTCTTTGTCATTACTTGTGTCATCCTCTTGCTCTATTGAAAACTAAATTTGTTCCTCCTTTGATGCTTCCCTTAAAATATTTTCTTCTTCAAGAAGATATGGGGTGGGAGGGTGTAAAATGGATGAATGAGCTGAAGAAATAATGTAAGTTGTAGTGAGAGGCTCATGAATGGATATGGAAGAAAGAGAAAGCTTGAAATGACTCTTGGATAGCTGAATAAATCTTTGAGGGCACATAGTTTCTTCTTCACAAGGTTCATGAGGGCATTTTCATCATCTTCTTGGACTTCTCCTTTAACCTCTTTCTTTCCCCAATACTTCACATTTTGGTCCCAAGTTGGAAGCTTGGAACTAGTAGGCACTTTTGAGGATTGAATAGGTTCTTCTTCAAGGAGAGGAATGGTGGAAGAGAGATATATAGGTCTATGGATTTGGGATGGAGTGTGATGTTCATGGATAGGCACTTGAGGGAGAGGTAAGATAGGATGAGAAATAGGAAGGATATCTTATTCATACAAGCTTTCATCATCTTTCCTCATCTTCTTGAATCTCTTCATAACTTTTTAGAGATTATTTTATAGTTGCAACTTGTTCCATAGCCTTTTTAGTTTCCCATCTCTCTAACCTATCAATCCACTATTGAAAAGCCTCTCTTGACATGGATAATCCTTCATAATGACATATTTATTCTCTTCCTCAACATACCCCCACATGTCCATTAACAATCCAATTAAAACTCTTAACCAATCCATAAGACCACCAAGAGTTTCATTACAACACTTATCTAGCACACTCATATGCTTTTCTAATTCTAGAAACTTTGGCATAACTGCCCACACATTTTGAGAATGAGAGGTGTAGTAAGCTTGGACAAAGTGATTGGGTTGTTTAATTTATTCAAGCAAGGTTTTCAAAGCTTCATATTTTTCCTCCCAACTAATGGTGTTGCTTGACTCCTCATGACAAGGCTGAGGTGAATATGGGTCATATGGTTGGTTAACAACAACATACTCATTTGGAAAGGGACTAAGTTGACCATAGGACTACCATGACTCATAAGGAGGATGGTATTCTTGATAGGACTATTGAGAAGGATAGAAAGAGTCATGAAAAGGTTGATAGGGAGGTGTATGGTAAGGATTCTCCTCATATCCATCCATATCAACTTCATAAGTCATATGAAAAGACAAGAATTGATCAAAATCTTTAGCAATAGATACCTGGGTTGCTTACAACGAAGAAATTAATTTGGAGTCACCATTGGTGCTTTATTGGATGCTTCCAAAAGCTGATAAGAGAGAAGACACACCAATAATCTTCCCACTATTTGGACCTTGTCCCATCGGGCATGCGAGAACTATTGGCAAAATATTACACCCTAGAAGAGGTTATTCAAGCCTCTTCAAGATTTGATGCAAACATGGGAATAATTCTCAAGTGTGTGAGGCACTTATAGTGGAAGTAAACCTCTATATTTTAAGGGACTATCTCCCTAGATATGACTTGATGTTCTTATGCTACTAAAACTACCTATTATGGGTGAAAAGGGAGAGAAAGATACATAAATCAAACCTAAACTAGGAGGTGATACACCAAGAGTTGCTTCCATTCATACACTTGGAATTTTCATAATGAACTAAGACAACCAAAGTAGCCTCAACACCATTAATGGATATCCCTAACATTAGTGTTTCTCATGAAGGCAAATAACAACTCCAAAAATGAAGGAAAGTGGAGGGAAGGTTAAATATGACACTACCAAACTCATACACACTTCAAGAGTCTATTGTAGCATCATATACTTCATGAAACCTATTAGGAGAGAAGTTATTTGTAGGAACACATTCAAGGATTACATGAAAATAAGATGAACTCAATCTATACTTGACATTCAATATGGATCACTTCAACACGTAGTGAAAATGGGCTTAGAGTATAACTAGCTTGCTTCTCATTAGCTTAAGTACAAATCAAGGTACAATTTTGGTAGGGCTTTGCAATACCAAGAGTTGGAATCCTTTTCAATAGCCAAAATGGCTCATACTTATAGAAATTGGAAGAAAAGAGAGAAGAGAGAAGTTGAAGAGAAACAAGGACAAGTGTCAAAGGTGAAAATCAGTTACAAGGCATGTGGATGGAATGAAAAATGAGTCATGAAATTGAATTACACTTGATCACATCCCAAATTAGCCTCCTCTTCCAAGTGTGGCATAGAAACCCTCTCAATCACTATTCCTTTATGAAACTACCTTCATCATGGGATTTCTTGAGCACTCCAAAGCAAGTGGTGGACAAATGTCTCATGTGTGAGGAGAAGAGGGAGTTACAAAGATGAATCCACTTGCATTGGGAGTTTTCTTCATCATGACATCTCTTACACAAGCTCATCCTCACCTTGCAACCATGATCACTCTCCAATAGGCCTATCTTGACACTTGGCACTATAATATTTGTATCTTACCTAATTGATCCATACCAAGGGTCTTAGGACACATGTTAGGACACCTCATATGCTCAGCTCCATCCAAAACACCTTAAAAGACCTCATAAATTTGAGTTGCCACTCTTTCCACTATGTGATCACTCTTCTCATTCTGGACTGGCTGAAGTGAGAAACCTATAAGGGACACTTGTGGGAATTCCCAAGCTCTATAAATGGCATGGATATTTGATTCAAGTCCCAATCTATCCTCCTGAGTGATTGGCATCCATTGATTATCTTCAGGACCTACAAAAAATAAGAAAATGTTAATAAAACCTATTTATTGCATCACCTATATGGATTATATACAATATTAATCCATGGATATAATCCTCATGGAGTTATAAACAACTTATCTTCATCACTCATGGTCAAATTCATCCATCTAGATGCACTTTTAGGCTCATTTTCACCATCAGGTCCTAAAACAGGGTTTATACTGATGGAGTCCATAGTTTTGTTGTAGGAGTCTGTAGCTAGACTGATGGAGTTAATAGATTTTATTATGGATTCAACATATATAAAATACCCCTTCAATCATGAACTAGTCAAGTGGAAATCATGGATAAGGTCAAAAATGCACATGACCCTCAATTTGGCTTCTAGGCTTGAAGGGTTTCCTTCATGCATGACTATAACCCTTCTTGGTTAGAGCATATTGTTACTTTCAAAGATATTATATAAAGGTGTTTTATATTGTTTTAGGTTTCCTCCATACTTCTCCAATCATCACTTTGTATTTATCGACCTCTGGTCCATCCATCTCACCACTTTTCCTTCAAACTATCTCCTTATGCATGAGAAAATTACCCCTGCTCTGAGACAAAATAGAGAGGGTTTTCACTATTGACATTGGAAAATTAATTATTTTATCACCTTTTAAACCCCCAAGTATGGTTTGTACCAATTTTTATCTCCTAAATCCTCCATTAGACCACCAAACTCTTCCAATTTGCTAAGTAGACTTTTGAAGAGGCAGACTATGAGGGTAGGCAGGGTTTGTACTATGTTTGGAGGTTGTTTAGGGATTAACTTGAAATTTTTCATGTCATGTATGGACCACATTTATGACTCCCATATGTGTTTAAACCATTTTATATTCATTTTCCCCTCAAACACCTTTTTTATGCTCTTGGAAGCATAGATTAGGTCCTTGACTACCTAGGAGAGGAATCACTATTTTAGCCTAGTTGTAGGTGCCTTCTTGGATAGAATTAGGCCTTATGATGTGTATTTAGATTTTACATGGTCATGTTTCCTTTATTTCACCTTTTATCCATTTTTAAATCTCCTCATGAGGTTTAAACTTCAAATTTTCTCCTCACTGCCAAGATATACCTCATGACTATGTTTCAACTGTTTAGGTGCTACCTGTAGGTGTATTCTTGGCAAGGGTTAAGCCTTGAAGGTGACGAATAAGAAAATTCACTTCAGGTATATTATCATAAAAATATCCAATTCACCCTAGACCTCTAATTTGGTTGCTACTAGCCCAATTGAGATAGAGATTTACTAAGGCCTGCTTAGATGAGTGTTTCCAGGCCTATACAATAGGGGAGGACTATTTTGGGGTCAAAACATCAAACTTACCTTTTCTCAGTCACCTTAGCTTAGGATTTATATTTGGAATATTTTAGATTGTTTTAAATTGATGGCATAGTTTACAACCTCCCATATGAGGTGCAAAATCAACTTTTCACTAACACCCCTATAGAATTCACTGTCAACACTCAGTGGTTTTTTGACAACTTTGAGGGTGTTCAAACTCCATCTCCACTCCTTATTTTGACCTCAAAATTGGCATAATTATTGTAGGTGGATATGGATACCAATTTATCCAAATTTAAAACTTGGATCACCTTTCAAGTGAATTTGGTGAGGTCCTCAAAAACCTTCAAGGCCTTTATTTGCAATTTTTAGGGACTGAGAACCCAATATGGCCTGGTCATTCTTTGAAGTGAAAACCTTACCTTGGCATAGCATCTAAACCTTAATAAAATGAAATATAAGACCCTTTGGATATTTTGGATCTTCAAACATAAATTCCATCATATGTTTTCAACATTCCCACCTCTGTACAACTTCTTGAACTCCTGTAGAAGCTGACTGTGAGCACACTCTACTAACAGGGTAGTAAACAAGAAAAATTGGATAAATTATCTTGAAGAATGGTAAATTTATTTGTTATCTCACAATTAAATTTAATGGAATCACATTTCAAACATGGACCCAAGCACATTGAAACCTCCCTTGGAGCTCTCTTTCATGTTGCAAAACTCAAGGTTACCCATATATGGCTACCAACTTTTGAAAAACAAGCACACTTTGGAATCCTCCTTAAATGGAATTGAAAGAGAAGTTTTGTATGATTTAAATACCATTTATAGGATCTACTCTGATCTGAAAACCACATGAGAAAACCACACAGCTCCAACCATTTCTGAGTTCAAGCAATTTGGATAAATCTGGACCCTGCTTGGTTGCATAGGTAGCTTTGAGGACTGAACCTTCTTAATGATGGTTCATAAAGGAGGCATAAATATGAAAAAAAAATCACTAAATATAATATAACTCAGTATACTATCATTCCCCAAATCCATTCCTCCCAACTCAGCTTGTATGCCCTGTGGTGAGTGAAAGTCTTTGACTAGTTTTGACCATTCCAAGGAGCAATGGGGAAGGAAAGGTGAAATTTGTAGTTTTTGAAGCTACTAAAATAATATGATCATGGAAGTGAGTATGGGGAAGATCAATAGACATACTTTAAATGCCTTCACCTGCAAAAATCTGTACAAGTCTGTATAAGTGGCTAAAAACTCTCCTTTTCAAGCATTTTCTTGATCTTAACTTGCACCTATAGACTTGGTCAGTTAAAATCAGTTTTTTAAGACCCATTAGGACACATGTAATGTGAAATCACCCTTTTAGAATTGAAAAACTCCCAATAAATTTTTACAAAACATTAAATGCCCATTTTTGCCCTTTGAAAAGACTTAAAGTGACATGGAACACTAAAGCAAAGAGTGACCAAGGCTAATATAAAATTTATTGGCATTAAATGACCTATGAAACACTTCATGACAAATTTTTTACCTATGGGGTTGACTCATTTTGACCAAAGGGTAAAAATGGTCAACAAGTACCATTCTTGTTCTTAATAACTAAGTGAAATTGCTGCAAATACATCAACAATTGCATCGATCTAGTAATTTTCACTATTTTGTGAGCTAGGGGAATCAAATGTATATTTTTGGATTCAATATTATAGAGGACATTATATTCCAATAGACATACAAAAAATTTCATCTGTTAGTAATAATGAAAGAAAGAATTAAGATAAATTAAAGGCACACCAACATACTCATGTGGCATGTGTTTTATTAATAAAAAATAAGTTACATATAGTTGAGGAGATTGATACCTAAACATTAGTTAAAAAATAAATAATAGTTTATTAATATATATATAATACCCTCCCTTAATGACTAAACCAAGACCACTCCAAGTCTATACCAATATTTTATAAACAAAATGAGACCAAGGGGTTTAGTCATTAGATATGCAGGTTTCTCCTTAGAGGCACAATGGTGAAGAAAAATATCACTAGAATCAACCAATTATCATATGTAGTGATGATGAATCTCAATGTATTTTATTTGAGAATTATATATTATATTCTTTACCATATTCAATACACCCTGATTGTCACATAAAATAGGAACTGGAGTAGGTGTTGTCTAAATAAGTTGAAGATCAATCAAAATACAATGTAGTCAAATTGATTCACAACTAGCACTAACCACTGCCTTGTACTCTAATTTGATGGAAGCTATAACAATATTATGTTGAATCTTTCTCTACACAAAAATAAATCTTGAACCAAAGGAAAATATGTACCTAGTGGTGGATCTCTGAGTATCCACTATTTAGAGTGGATTACGAAATTGGATTAGTCAAGCATTAGTTAATAAATCAATGATAAATACATAATGAAATAAATGAATCAAGCTAATATATTGATGCAGGGGTTGCTAATAATAACAAGATACAAATGAAAGAAAACAATCAACCATTACCTTCCCAAATGACTCCATTACTCAAAAGCGGCCCCAAGTGTGTTCTCCCCTTGATTTAGAGCTCTAGTCTTTGTCAACAATGGCTTCTTTAATCCTTCATTGCCTCAAGAAATCTATGCAAAACATAGGATCATGATATAAACTATCTATTTTGCTTATCAATGAAGCTAATCCAACTGTAAATAACACAATAGTGAAAACACAAAGGAATTGTGAAGGGATTTTAACATTATAAGCTAACACAATTTAAGCTTAAGAAATGGTGTGAGAGGCCTCCTATTTATCAAATTTTCAATTGATTAGAATGAACTGTGACCATCCATCTTAAGATAAATATGTGTGGCCAAGAATCTATTCAATTTTGAAGGCTAAAATCAATAAATGCCCTCATAATGATTTGGGAGGAAGGTGCATTATTTAGGCATGGGTGCTCATTATTTAGATATTTTGAGCATTTATGGCTTGTGGATGCCACCCCATTGCTCATATCATTAGGTGATGCAGTTAATAAGAATCAATTTCCAGAAAGAAATATTCAATAACCTCCATGGAAAATCCACTTAAGCTCTTGATTTGAATTAATTAGCCTCAAACAAGATTAATCAATATTTGTGCATTTTTTAGAAATTGACCCTCAATTAATCAAAATGGTCAAAAAGTCATATTACTAAGTTGTAATTTGAATTGTAAAGAATTATAAGGTGATGTTAGATGCATTGGAACTGTATTCCCATTTAAGACATTGCCAACACAAAATAACAAAGGTATGTGATGTGTACTAATAAGTTAGAAGAAAAGAGTGATCTAGAGAACAAAAAGACAAACTCATCATTTTGACTTGAAATAAATTGATCAAAGTTAGGAATAACATAAAATGTATTACTCCATTTAGGGATACTTTGGCCTAAATTAGTACTTATAAATTAAAAGTTTGGACCATTTGGCATGTTTTAGTGATTTTGGCCTAAATTATGCATTTGAGTGTAAATCAAGTAGGATTGACAATTTCAACACAAATGGTGTTAGGAATTGGATGTCTACATTTTGATCCTATTTAAGAAGTCATGGAGAGACATTCAAGTGAAGCAACATATTTTCAAAGAAAATAGTTTTCAATAAGAAATTGGAAATGACCCATGATGCACCCTCAAGAGGACATACTAAGATGAAAAAGAAGAATGGACTCTCGAAAAGAGAGAGAAAATAAGAGAGTAACCCATGGAAAATATCACATCCAAATGAGCTAATTCTTGTACACATGGATACCATCAGTGATCAAAATATATTTATAAGAAAATGGGTCCCAAAGATGGGGGGAATGGCAAGGATTCTATCCAAACATATAAGTGACACACTTTGAATGCACCCAAATTGAGAGTGCAAGATACATGCTTATGACATTGATCAATCTTAAGATAAGTTGTACATTAAAACATTTATGTCATGGGAAAAAGTGTGGAGATCTTGAAATTAGAGGAAAAAGAGAATGTATTCCCCAAAAGATGATAATAAGAAGTGCCCTAGTAGGGTAGATGTGATCGTGATAAGATAGTTGTGACCCAATAGGGCTAATTTTGATCATTAATAAAGAATAAAGAATGGTTTTTCCCTAGTAGGGATGATTTAGATTTGTGACTTGGTTCAAATGTTGTGCCCCAGCATGGGCAAATTGGCAAGTAATAGCTCAAGGATATAACCTATTACATAAATTAAAGATGAGTGGGCATAAACATAGATGCGATGGTGTAGTGGTAATAAGAGCCATAAAAAAACCAATTGTACAAGAATGCACAAAGTGATGAAAGAGATGAAAATAAGAATGAAGATGGTTGAGCTGACCCAAGCTACGCCATGTATCCAAGTGTTGCCTACATAGTCCAAATGGACCTCAAGACAATGTAGTTCACCTTGAAGTGAGAGAGAAAGACATCATGAAAACTGACCAAAGATTGATATATTCATGATGTATGCCAAAATATGCATGTCTAAGCATAGAGTCATGTGCTAAACCTATTGAACCTAGTTTATGCATAGTGATCTTGAGATCTGTTCATCGAAGCTGTGTTGATATTAAAACTTGAGTCTAGAGCATAAAGTACCTGATATTGTAAAAGAAATTAGGCCTCATAAGTATGAAGAACTTAAAATGTCATGGAATTTTAATTATACGGATCCGGTTCAAATATGAATACCTATAACTAAGGATAATGGTAACAAAGACCAAAACTAGATAAACAAAGAAAAAGATAAACATAATTGAACCTAACAAAAAAATTAAGATATGAACAATCAAGGTTCAATTAGGAACAATAATGTTTAAAAACAAAACAAGAACTTAATAACATGAGATCAAGATATAAATAATAAAGATCCATGTGGACCATCAATATGTTCTTGAACACAAAAGAGAAAAGCATGATCAAACAGGGAAACACAAGACCAAGGTGAGACAAGAAGTAATAAAAAGTGAAAAAGGATAAGAAATAAATGGAGGCAAGAAATCACAACAAAACAATAATAAAATAGAACAAAACACCAATAAAAACTCAAATAAACACACACAAACAAAAACCAAGTTAGTGTGGTTTAGAGATAATTGTTTATACACATGTGGTAGAGGCATTACTTTCCACCACAACATAACGAAGAACAAGGACATAAGAGTTGTTCTCTAATTAAATAGGAATAATGATAGACGAAATGGGGGAAGAGAAGAAAAGGAAGGGGTTGGTTGAGATGACTCCAGATGTATAAGACAAGTGGACACTATCTATATAGTTTCATGGATGCATGTTCCAACATGAACTTCAGGCCAAATGTAGTTCTCCCAGAAAGTGGGATAGAAGAAAAATATGATGATAAAAAACATATGATTAATGTTGTTGAAGAAAAGAGAATACTTGACAAATGGGATTGGTCTTGAAATTGGCAAGTTGGTGAGACGAAGGAGAATGATCTTTCAAAATTATAAGCACATGGGATAAATTACTTAAAAAATAGTAAGAGTATGAGACATAATGACTTGCACAATGGAAAGTCAATAGGATAAAATGCTTACAAAACTGTAAGAGCCTGAGAATCAGAATGTACAAAAGTGTTTATTCTTTTGTGGATCAGTTTCTAATGTTTAAGGTGTTTTTGGGATAATATATGTACAAGGGGGAACAACTAATCTAGGAGATGCTCGTCCAAAAGTAGAAGTTCCAATAAACAATGAAGTTGGCTACAACAAAAATCATGGATATAAAAAATGGACTAGGGAACTAACTAAGAAGACAACAATGTTCACCAAAGAGCACCAAATGTAATGTAGAATAGTGTGCATCGTGAAATCAATTTGAAGAACTGTGCGGCAAGAAAATATCTTGGGTTGTAAAGGTGTTCTAATTCACTTTACTATATAAGAAGCTATAAAATACTATCCTGGCTGAACTACTTTGTATAATTGGTGTTGAAGGTGTTCATAATGCTGATGAGACATAATCAGGATCATAATTGGTCAAGGGACAAAAGTATTTAGGTTACATCAAGCCCTAGATATCAAAAATAATAGGGTTCTCAAAGAGAAAGGTACAATCTATGATAAAATGTGTTTAGAGTACCAATGGTCCAAACATTTTCATTATCCAGAGTTGTGAAAGGAATGGGGCTCATGCGAGAGTGGCCCAAAGTAGTATAAAATGGTAGGATGAAATTACTTTGACACAAGTTTCCCCTAGGTAAGGCGTCTTATATATAATGGTTTGAAGTTGTTCATGCGTATAACCTCATAAGGTGCAGGGTATTCATGGGCTCTAGAAGTTCTTCACCATTTGGTTTATCTGGTCGACATGGCCCTGATCCATGGTTTGTCATGATAACAAGTGATCCCAATCAATTATGTTGAATCTTACCTATTTTCTTGGCTTTAGTGTTTGTGTTATTTTGGTTCTCTTTTAGGATCAAATCACCAATCTCAAACTATCGAGGGAGAATGCTCTCATTGTAGCTTATCTGCATTCTATTATGACAAACTTATAAGTTTTATAGGGTAGCTAAATGCTTGCCATCAAAAAGTTCTAGTTATTATAGCCTTGAGACTCTATAGTCCTCATCATATTTAATATGCTTCAGTGAGACTCACAAGGATGGCAACTCGATCTCTATCAGGATAATAGCTTCTATGCCATAGAAAAGGGAGTTTGGACTGGCTCCTATTGGGGTTTAATGATTGGTTCTATAAGCTTAGAGGGAAGGAAATATTTGTAAGTGCCAATTATGGCTAGCATCATTAATAATCTTCTTTAAAATGGCTACAATGGTTTTGTTTTATGCCTCGGCTTATCCATTGCCTTGCAGGCTATATGGAGTTGATTTCTTGTGTTTGATCTTGAATTTTGCACAAAGAACTTTTACATCTTGGTTTATAAAGGATCCCCCATTATTGGATATACTGTGCACAGGGATGCCATAGCAACAGATGATATGGTAATGGTTGAATTTGGAAATTTACTTCCTGGTGACGTAAGTGAGAGGAATGGCCTCAATCCACTTAGTAAAATACTTGGTATTAGTGAGAATATGTTTATATCCATCTGAAGATGTTGGGTTTATTTTCTTGATGAGATCGAGGCCCCATGTTGAGAATGGCCATGGTGTTGTGATAGGCTATAGTGGTAAAGAAGGTGAGTGTATCAAATTTCTATGTTGCTGACAACGAACACAATTTCTTACATAATTACAAGTATCAATCTCCATTTTTGGCCACCAATAGCCTATCCTAAGGAGATTCTTTACTAAGACTACATCATTAGTGTGGGCCCCACACATTCCTTCATGAACCTCACTCAACACTTGCTTGGATTCTATCAAAGATAAATAATGAATAAGCATTCCATCATAGCCTTTATGATAAAGCATGTCTCCTAGGAGGGTATAATGTGATAAATAGTGATGGAATAGTTTCTATTGACTATTGGATAGGTTAGCTGGGAAAACATGATCATGAAAGTAGTTATAAAAGTCTTGGAACTAGGGTAATTTAGTTAGGGTATTAGGACCAGCAATGGTGCATTCTCTTTTTGAATTTAATATAACATGTGCAGGTTGAATATTTTCAATTAGGAACTGATACTCTTTAGCTTTGTCATCATTTTTTTTATCATGGATCCAATCATTTCCATTATGTTAGAAGATCTATTGTTGGCCCTTGGAACTTGTTCAAATTGTAGAGTTTTAAAATGACCTTTGAGATTATCAACAATTTGCTTGTAAGGAACAAGCTTATCATCTCTGGTTTGATACTAATTAGTGGTATGATTGATTATTAATTGAGAATCACCATAGACCTTTAAGCTTTGAATATCCCACTGTATGGAAATGTAAATCCCTGAAATCAATGCTTCATACTTGGCCATATTGTTCATACAATGAAACTATATATGAAATGCTTTGGGAATCAGATCCCCTTGAGGTGTAATCAACAATATGCCAGTTCCAAATCCATGAGATGTAAAGGATCCATCAAAATATAGCTTCCATTATTTAGGTTCCTATGATGCTTGTTTTATTACCATAATATAATCATTTGAAAATTCAAATTTTAGTGGTTGAGTATCTATGATAGGGGCTTCTGCAAGTTGATTAACAATAACTTACCCCTTCTGATACTCAATGTCAAATTCACTTAGGAGCATAACCCATTTATCCATGTATCCTTGAAGAGTTGCTTTCGATAATAAGAATTTGAGAGGGTCCACCTTGGTGATGATAATAGTTTTATTATTTAACATATAATGTCACAATTTTTGGGTATCAAACACCATAGCTAAACACACCTTCTCAATAGGAATATAATTATATTCATAATCCACCAAAGTGAGACTCAAATAATATATTGCATGTTCTTTCCCTTGATCATCATGTCGGGATAAAAGTGCCCCAAGTGCATTCTATGTTTCTGATATGTAAAGAAGCAATGGTCATCTAGGTGTTGGTGGTCTTAAGACTGGTGGATTGGCCAAATATGTCTTGAGTTTTGTAAATGTTATCTGATAATCTTCATCCCATTGAAAAGTTACCCCTTTCTTCAAAAGGTGGGTAAATGGGTGGCACTTATCTACCAATTGAGAAATGAACATGTATATAGATTGGATATTTCCTTACAAGCTTCACATTTATTTGAGATTGTTTGGTGGAGGCATCTCCATAATGGCCTTGACCTTGGCAGGGTCAACTTCAATCCCTCTTTGTTATACAATGAAACCTATAAATTTCCCTAATGTGACTCCAAAGACACATTTTTTTAGGATTTAGGTAGACTTTATATTCATGAAGCCTCTCTAAGATTCTTTGTAGAATGTCAGGATGCCTAGCTCTTATTCTTGATTTTTCTAGTATATCATCAACATAGTCCTCAATAATATCATGCATCATGTCATGTAAGATGGTAGTCATGGCATATGGATATGTGACTCCAACATTCTTCAAGACAAATGTCATGACTTGGTAACAAAATGTTCCCCACAGAGTGGTGAACATAGTCTCTTGTTGATCTTCTTGGGCTATCTTGATCTGATTGTATCCATAAAATCCATCCATTAAGGATAACATCTTGTACCCAATAGTTGAGTCAATAATCATGTCAATGTTGGTTATAGGAAAATCATCTTTAAAGCACATTTTATTGATATCTATGAAAGTAGTACAAATACATATATCTAGTGTCCTTTTTATTATTGAGACTATGTTTGAGATCCATTCATAGTAATCCAATATCCTAATAAAGCCTTCTCCTAACAACTTTTCCAATTCTACTTTAACCAATAGGGTGATGTGTGGATGCAACTTCCTCAATTTCCACTTGACTTGTTTAGCATCAGGATGGACAACAAGGTGAAGCACAACCAAATCTGGGTCCAAAATTGACATGTTATAATATTCCCATGAAAAGATATCAATATAATAGTTTAGGACGTATATAATTTGTTCATGTTCTACTTTAGTAAAGGGAAGCTCAAGGATAAACAAATTTGGGATCCTCATAGGTTCCCAGGTTCACTTTTGTCATGTTTTCCACACGGAGTGTGGATCCATCTTCTAGAATTATAGGCAAGGTATGATCATGATCATCTTCTTCTATTACATTTTGTCATTGTTCTTCCCAAAGTTGTGGATAGTGTGATGAATCAAAATTTACCATCTCAAGTAAAGGCCAAGTAGCAAAAACCTTTAGAAACTCAAGAGCAAGATGCTCAAACATTTGTTGTTGTTCTGAAGAGATGATTGTACTGGATACAAAACTTGGGCTAGATGGACCTTCTACATCCTGAGGGGATGAGAAAACTTTCCTACCTGAGAGTGCTTGAAACAAGTTTTCACTTGAAGGCTTGTCTTTTTCTTTACTTTTTCCTTGATTGACAAGCACCTCAAAGAGGTTTTCACTTGAAGATCTTGATGTTTCATATTTATTATGACCAAGAAAGTTTGTCTTCTCTCCAAATTAGGTATGAAAAATCAAATCCTTGTTTGTGATCACCAATGGGCAATCCATTTCTTAGGCCCATGTGTTATGCAAGTGATTCTTCATTTTGAAACTCATTAAGGCCTATGACCATATTTTTTTGGGTCCCAATCAATGAGGTCAGGATGGTAAAGACATAGGGAACAATGAGGTTCTACTTTAGGATGGGAAGCTCCAATGGTTAAGGTTAAAATGACATTTCAATCAAATAGGTCCATGTCAACAAGCTCATCAAAAAGGCTATAATGGGATGTTGTGTCACCGTTAAGAGTCTCATCACTAGTTAATTTGAAAGAATCACTATTTAAAGTTATGAGGTCACCACCAGGTGGTATAAATCTGAGACCATGATTCAAAATAGGTACTCTAGATCATAAGAGTTCGAGGATTCCTTTCACTTATGGGTCAAGGCCTTTTCCTGTATAATCAAGATGATCTATGATTCGATTAGGGATTGGATACTTTAGGTTTTGAAAGCAATTAACAAGACCTTCAGAATATAACCAATTTCCCTTAGTAAAACCTATTCATTTTTATTTGGTGTGATAACAGGTACACAAACCATAAGTGTTTTTTGTTGTTTCTTCTTTGGTTGCCAAAACATTATGGGTCCATTAGGATTCTTTGAAGGTTTAGGCTTAAAAAATGTTTTTGGAGTTTTTGAAAACTTTGTAACATGGAAGGCATCCTTAAGACTTTACATGGAAATTCCCACATCTTTAATAACAACTTGCTTCACAATAGTTGTGAGAAATGGATCAACCAAAGTGGAAGTGAGATCACTAGGGTTGATAAAATTAGATGGAGGTGGATGTGAAACTATAACATTGTTCTTATTCATAATGAATTCAAAGCCTCGACAATAGTTGTAATTATAGAGTTTTGGGCCTCAAGATGTTTGCAATACTCATAAGGTTATTGATCGACGAGAATAGTAACCTCGATCCCATCATGGGGAAGCTTAAGGCACTGATGTAGGGTGGAGGGAATGACCTGCACTTCATGGATCCAAAGATAACCAAGAAGTATGTTATACGGCAATCCAATATCCACAATATGAAGCAATGTATGATGTGAAATGGACCCAACAATGATTGATAACCAAATAGTACCAACAAGCTCACTTTTAGCATTGTCATAAGCCTTGATGGTAATCATTTCTGGTTGGATATCTTTTGTAGTGTAGCTCAATATTTGTATCAGCGTAAGAGATATGATGTTTATCCCTGAACCATTATATATAAGAACCTACTTGATCTTATGGTTTTCAATGATTACTTCAATGTATAGTGGGTTATTATGGCTAGGTCTAAGTGTAGACATGTATTTTTTATCAAACATCACTTGATGAAATGAAGATAAATGTCCTATAAGGTTCTAGAATTGTTCAAGGTTTATATCATTTTAAATAGTGGATTATTTCAAAAGGCTATTCAAGATATTTATATAAACTTTAGATGTCCATAAGATATCTGAGATGTAAATTTGTGCAGGGGTTTTGCTTAATTAGTCTGATAGACTATAATGCTTTTCAACATTGGGATGAGATGGCTTGGATTTAGTTGGAATAGTATTCGGTCTTGGATCTATTGGTGTAATGTTCACATTAGGTTCTATGGAAAACGTAGGCAAAGGGCCCTGAAGAGTAACTCATAAGCATCTAGTTATGACTGCATAACCTAGAGGTGACAGGGAGCCAATATAATCATAGGATGAAGGCAAAGGGATTTGGAGAGTGACTCGTAGGCATCTAGTTGCATTTATATAATTTTGAGTCGGGAAGGAGCCATTATAATTAGAAGAAGGGTGTTGTACAAAAATAGTAACTCGTGTAAATGGAGTTGCAACAAAATTATATGAACTCAATATGGTATTACTAGAGAGAGAGGGTGTTGACCCTATAATGATGGGTCTCATACTATGAGGAGCATGAGATGGTTCATGTGGTTTTATAGTAACGGTGGTAATATGGGTTACAAAATTGTACCCCATGGTATTGTTATAGTCGTAAGGCATGTTGTTGTAAACCACATTGTTAGTATGGGTATTATGATCATGATTATGCTCATGGTGATTATGATTTTGACCTTCATTTTGGTTTTGATTCTACCTCTATCCTTGGTTTTGATTGTTCTTTGGTGGCAGTTGATTATGTTGAGGAAAGGGGTCTTTGCATATTCTCATGTCCTGATTTATGTCTTGATTAGGGACCAGTTTAATCTCAACTTTACCACTCTCAATGAGATCTTCAATAATATGTTGCAATTGGATGCAATGATAAGCACTATGACCAAATCCATGATGAAAGTTTCACCATTCATTCTCTTTATACCAATTTGGTTTCAATTGATCTTGAGGGAGTGACCTTGGTACTAGCCATACAATCAGGTTAGCTACTATGGGGTTTAGTATTGCTATTTCAATTGGTTCTCCTAATTTGTTAAAGACCCTAAAACCTCCATGGTTTACTCTCCATGAAGGCTATCTATAAAAATTAGGTTGTGGGTTAGGGGGAGCTAATTGTATATTTGGGGTCAATGGAACCTCCACCATTTATATGTGCCTTATTTTAGTCACCTCATTTTTAACCATGTTCTTGTTCTTGTTAAATTCTTTAGGATTATCTTGCATAAATGTCTGACTAGAATATGGGGTTTAATTTGATTTTTGACCATGCGAAAAGATATTTACAAGGCCCTTGGCAATAATATCCTTCTTAATCTATACACCCTTGTCTATGATCTCCTTAAATGAGTTAGCACAAGATAGATGTAGATTGTGCATGACCTCAGGATGTAAGTTCTGTGCAAATATATCCACCAACGGTTTGTCTAGCAAATTATGTTGAAAACAACCCGCTAATGCTCTCCATCTCTATAAATATGTGGTGAAGCTTTCTCCATCTTGTTGTTTGGCTTTGCACAAGTCAAAAATAGTCAATTCATGCTCAATGTTGTACGAGAAATGGTTGATAAACTTTTTAGATAAGTCATTTCTATCCGTAATTGATCCCTTAGGTAACTTAAGTAGCCAATCTAAATCTTTTACCGCTAAACTTTATGGAAATAATCAAACTAAGAATATGCTATTATAAGCAACCTCTTGGTATAATATGAAAAATGCCTAGATATGTTCACATAGGTCACCTTTTCCTTTGTATTTATCAAATTTGGGTGCCTCAAAATGACGTAGAAAGGGGACTTAGAAAATACTTAAATCAAATAGATATAGACATATCTCATCAAATTTGTACTTTTTGATCCTATTTCTAATCTCCAAACGTGATACAATCTCCTTCATGGATTTCCACTCTTGCATGTTTGGTGCATTCTTGGGTGGAACATAGTTCTATTGGGGTAGAATGTGCCCCTGTTGCTACTGTTGGGGTGGAATGTGCCCATATTATTGCATGGATTTGTGAGGGATGTATACCCTATGTTCTACAACTTTGTTTTGATTTACTCTTGGAGTTGAGTAAATAGGTCAGTGATTCCTCAAAATCTATTGCCTTGAACTATACATGATTTGTTGATTTTGGGAAGTCCTTGGTCTATTTACTAATTTTTACGTTGGTTGAGACAAACTAGCCAAATTTTCTTAAGGGACTTCCTCAATTCAAACTAAATGTTTGGGCTTCTGTGTTTATAAAGTGAAAAGAGGCTCTTGGTGATTAAAGAATGTGTGTTCTGTGTCTAGCAAAAAAATTTGCACAACCTCTGGTGTTTTATTCTATTTATTTGAGACACCTTGATTAGTTGTTGGGTTCTCAATCAATGTTTGTTGCATAGGTTCAATCACATTTCCTTGTTCTTTGGAAGTATAGTTGTGGATTGAAGTAGTAACTAGAGAGTTTGTTAAGTTCATGATAGGCTGATCGGCATACCATTGACTTATTTTCTTAATCTTGTTAACAAGATATTGATTAGTTGATTTTGACTCTATAAGTATTTCTTTACCTTTTTTAGAATAATAAGGTATGTTTGATTGTGTAGAATCATTTTCTTTCTATTTTTGTGCTCCTTCTCTAACTAAGGTGTGCAATTGATCCATAGGAAAATTTGAGGGCAATCTAGCACCAGATTCTATCAACATAAGGAGCGCTTCATCATGATTCTATTGATATTCAGTATAATCCCCTTTGGATCCTAAAATTGTAGGAATGTCCTAAAAAACAATGGAATTATCTTGTCCATCATAAAATTTCTCATCCTAATAGCTTAGGTCGTAAAGGACCCCACTATGACTGAACCTTTGAGTCATGTCTAGAAAGGTTTGCTTTATATGTTTGACTTAGATTTGGATCAATGTTTTACAAAAGTTTTAAACAAGGTATGGATTTTTATCCTTTTTCCAAATGAATGACTAAGGTACCAAATAGACTATAAAAGGAGGGTGGCTCAAAACAACACACAATTAGAAGAATGTGTTCACAAAATTAAACAACCTTGGGTATGGTTGAAATCATATGAATTGGAAGAGTGTATGATAACTCAAAATGCCTAGAGTGTCACTATTACACTAAAATGTAGACCTTTGAGATACATCAATACGGTAAAATCTAGTTCAACTTCAATGAGTTGCTAGTTGCTACTAAAAAACTAGAAGAAAGCCCTTCAAATTAAGAAGGAGACAATGCAAACCAAGAAACTCATGATGTGGAAACATGCAAGAATTCCTAAGTATAAATTTAAAATCAAATGGGCATCACAACGTCACCACATGGTAATACGAATGGTAGTATAAAATATGTTCTAGGACTCAAAGCATGAGTGATACGCAAGGTAACTTGAATCCACCAAAGATGATAATATGATAATGAGTTTATAAATGACCCTCAATTCAAATGGGAAATTAAACCCAAGTTAAAATAAGTCAAGTGTAAATAACGAACCCAATTTAACACATCAACCTTAAAAAATTATAAAAGTCCAATTTTAATTTTTAAATTATCAATGAGGGACTTAAGAAAATTTGGAAAATGATCTAGACTCAAACGGGCAGCATAATTGTGTTTGTTAGAAGATATGACACAATGTTTAAGATGACAATTTTGAACAAATAAAAGATTGATTTTCATTTGGAAAGTGTATCACCTCCTCGTTCAAGAAATTTGTAGACAATGTGTTTGTCTATGATGTTTGGTTAACAAGCAAGTTTTGACCCAAAACAAGACCAAGTAATCTAAGACAAAGACAAATCAACTAATTAATCATCTTAAGCCCTAAACTGACAAGGTATGACAAAGTGGGGTTAACTAAACTAGAATTTTTTTGGACATTTCTAGATGGATCCCATGATACCAAATTTCATGTTAAAAAATAAGAGAATCAACATGTCAATTGGGTATGTGTCGTATGGCTTGTTATAAAAATGTTTTTCCCTTTTTACAACTACTACATCCATCACTTGCTCAGTGTAGTGTGATGTCCAACATGATCATACATCTTGGGCTTAGTCTCTACTAATGGAGATGGTTTAACCTCTCAAACCATCATCCCAGTGAGGGGATCCTAATTTATATACCCATGATTATGGGAGATGAAGCCCTAGGTCAAAGCTTCCCTATAGAACTTATGAGAGGTAATGAAGTCCCCCTTACAAGCCAAAATGCAATGAAATAAAAACTAAGTAAAAGAGATTTAAGGTTATTTCTAGATTATTCAAGCCATACGGGTATTTGGGAGAGCCTTCACAATATCTCTTTTATGCCTTTGGACTAAGACAATTTACAATGAAGATGGTGCTTTTGATCCCACAAGTTCACTATAAGGGATGGTGAAGAGCATACATGCACAACTTCCTCTTTGCTTAAACAAATTAAACTAAGAAAACAATGAATGGTAAATGAATTACTTAACAAAACTTTGAAGTGAGTTCAGTTTTAAAGCACTAAATTGAAATTTTTGGTGGTGTTCTTTGGCCCCTTGGCCTTAAATTGCAATAACATTTAAATAATAACTAAAAAAATTCAATATAAACAAGTAATTTTTCCTTAAGAACTAAATGGAAATGTTTCTAATTCCTTTTTAGCACCCAAAAATAGGTTGAAAAGACTTAATCAAGCAAAAATGGATCACTTTCCAAGTAGGTCTTATAAGAAAATGGTCAGCATGTAGTTTAGCTTTGAAGGAATTTTTCAAATGAAATAAATAACTTTGAAAATTGAACTATGGCATTCACATAATGCAATCCTATGATTCCACAGTCCAATATTGTAACTTTGAAAAATTGTGATTGGTTAACACAATATTTCAAGTCATAGGTTCGTCAATAGAAATCAACAATATCGCTATTTAGATTGATAATAACTCAAGTTATAGTGCAATATCACAACTACAAGAGTTACAATATTATTGCTTACCTACTAATGGTTTAACCACAATATCATGACTCAGACTAGAAATATCTCAAGTATCGAGTCACAATATTGTAATATCATGACTGTCAAGTCATAGCATTATAATATCACAACTTGCAAAATCATGGTATTGCAATATCACTACTATCGAGTAGTAGTATTACAATATCACAACTGAACTTATAGATAGAGAAAATTTTAGTCCAAAAACACAGTTAAGATGCAATATCATGACTGAAATACAAAATCATGGCTATGTTAGTTGCATGATTGTGGTCCAAAGGACAATATTGCAACCCTACAGTGACACAATTGTGACTTCCAAAAAAATGTGTTTTTGAGCAAATTTTTCACTCTCTTTGCTCCCACACTCTAAGATTCTGCATAAAAATAGTTTATTGGTTACTTGTAGGATATATTTTATTAAATTCATGGGGTGTGGTCCCATTGTGCATGACAAAATGTAGAGTGGATTATGAAATTTGATTAATCAAGAATTAGTTAATAAATCAAAGAGAAATGCATAAAAAACTAAATGAATCGAGCCAATCTATTCATGCAGGGGTTTCTAATGATAACAAGATACAAATTAAAGAAAGCAATCAACCATTACCTTCCCAAATGACTCCATTACTCAAAATAATCTCAAAGCATGTTCTCCACTTGATTTAGAGCTCTAGTCTTTGTCAATAATGGCTTTTTTGCTCCTCCATTGCCTTAAGAACTCTATGCAAAACCTAGGCTCATGATACAAACTATCTATTTTGCCTATCAATGAAACTAATAGAAATGTAAACAACACAATAATCAAAACACATAGAAATTGTGAAGGGATTTTAGCATTATAAGTTTACACAATTTAAGCTTAAGAAATGGTGTGAGAGGCCTCCTATTTATATATTTTTCCAATTGATTAAAATGAACTGTGACCGCCCATCTTGAGATCAAGATGTGTGGCCAAGAATCCATTCAATTTTAAAGGCTAAAATCAATAAATATTCTCATAATTATTGGGGGAAAGGGCATTGATTAGGCATAGGTGCCCATAATTCAGATATTTTATGCATTTATGGCTTGTGGATGCCACCCCATTGCTCATGTCATTAGGTGATGTAGTTAATAAGAATCAATTTTCAAAAATAAATATTCAATAGCCTCCATGGAAAATCCACTTAAGCTCTTGATTTGAATTAATTAGCCTTAAATAAGATTAATCAATATTTATGCAATTATTTGGAAAATGGCCCTCAATTAATCAAAATGGTCAAAAAGTCATATTACTATGACATAATTTGACAAGGGAAGAATTAAAAGGCAATGTTAGATGTGTTGGAACCGTATTCTCATTTAGGACATTGCCAAGACAAAATAATAAAGGTACATGATGTGTACTAATGAATTAGAAGAAAAGAGTGATCCATAGCATAAAAAGGCAAAATCATCATTTTGACTTGAAATGAATTGATCAAAGTTAGGAATCACATAAAATATATTTTCCCATTTAAGGATACTTTGGCCTAAATCGACACTTATAAATGACAAGTTTGGACCATTTAGCATGATTTAGTGATTTTGGCCTAAATTGTGCATTTGAGTAAAAATCAAGTAAGATTGATAATTCCAACACAAATGGTGTTAGGAATTTTATGTCTACACACTGATCCTTCCCAATAAAAGACTACATAACCTATCAATTTTGAATTTGTTGTCCTTTAATATAGGATGCCAAAGCCAAGATTCCTTTAACATATTACAATCTTATTTTGTTTTTGTATAATAAATGAGGTTTGGTTGAGATAAAAATTAATAAAGATAGTTAACAAAAGAAACATAGATCTGGTCATATAAATATAAGATATATCAAGCTACCCACCAATTGTCTATAGAGTGATTCATTGACTAGTGATGAATCATCATTGGCTAACAACTTCAGCCTGAATTCCATAGGTGTAGAAGTGGTATAGATCAATGTCATCCTAAATTTCTCCAAGAGACTCATGGCATACTTGAATTTAGTCATGAAAACTAAATGGTAATGTTTCCATAATTCTATGCCTAGGCAATAGTGTAGGAGGCCTAGATTGGTCATGTCAAATCCATCATATAAATATTATTTTACTAGCTAAATTATAGTGGCCCGCTACCTATGATGGAAAGATCACCAACATAGATAATACAATAATGTCATCACCATCATTTTTGGCATAAATATTTGTACCATAAAGAGTCCTAAATCTAAAATCTTGTAGATCCCGATCAATCTTAATATATAAGAATCATGAAGCTTGCTTAAGCCCATATAAATACTTAACCAACCCAAAAACTAGATGATCTTGTTAGGTACCTAAAAACCTTTAGGATTTACCATATATACCTTCTTTTATAAATATCTATTCATGAATTCACTATTTACATCCATCTAAAACACCTTCCAACCAAACTGTGCTACTATGGGGATAAGTAAACCAAATTTGATAATATTTGTAGGAGGAACATAGAAGAGAGATAGAAAAATTCATCCTAAAATTATCCAAGATACTCATGGTATACTTGAATTTAGTCATGAAAATTAAATGGTCATGTTTCCATAATTCTACAGGTAAGCAATAGTGTAGGAGGCCTAGATCGGTCATGTCAAAAGTAGCTTACAAATTTGATTTTACTCACTAAATTGCAGTATCCCACTACTTATGATAGAAAGATCATCAACATATATAATATTAAAATGTCATCACCATCATTTTTGACATAAATATTTGGATCATTAAGACTCCTTATAAATCCAAAATATTGTAGATGTTGATCAATCTTAATATACAAAAATCATGGAGCCTGCTTAAGCCCATATAGAGACTTAATCAACCTAAAAACTAGATGATCATGCCATGTAACTAAAAACCTTTAGGCTGCACCATATAGAATTCCTTATATAAATATTCATTCATTAAGTCACTCTTTACATCCATTTGAAACACCTTCCAACAAAATTGAGTTACTATGGCAAGAAGCAACTAAAATGTGACAATCTTCATAGGAGTAAAAGTCTCCTCATATCTTATTCCCTCCTATTATGAAAAGACTTTTGAAGAAAGACAATCCTGGTACTTCTCCAAATTATGATCAACTATGTGTTTAACTTTGTAAATCCATTTTCATCCAATGAATTATTTACCCATAGGTAATTCCACCAATTTCTAAGAATGACTCTTTATCAAGGCATCATATTCAACTTTCATGGCAGTATTGCATTCATGTTTTCCTTTTGGTTTGAAATATATTTGTGGTTTAGGTGCTATATAATGATCATACGCAAGATCAACATGAACATGCTTAACTGAATCAACAAATTTATTTCCCATCTATAGACACTCCATTTTTATCACTTATATGTCAAAATTATAAAATGGAGTGATTCCAAGTAATTACACACAATCTAGTCTAAGATCATATTTCATCTAATGTACGCATTTGAATTCACTTTGGATCAATTGATCAATTCTCTATTACCTTTCCATCAATTCTATTACATTCACACCAGATCAAGATCGATACATGTTTGACATCATGGATGATCTCTTTTTAAGACTATTTGAAGTAGGTATTCAACTAATTGTAGATGTAGATCTATAAAACATAGATTATACATTAAGTAGGAATAATCACACTATTTTATATCTATATCCATCAAACATCCCATCTACTAGTTACCCACTTGATCATAATCATGCTATAATAAGGGAAACTATTTTGGCACCTTTGTCCAATGCCCAATCAACTTTTGAACCAAAATAAATCCAAAAATCCAATCATGTCCTATTATTTCCCTTCTAAGAGCCATCAAATATTAAATATAGAAGTACACCACAGTCTAAAAATAACTCACTAGGGATATCCCAAGATCATTTTCTTAATCACAATAAGAATCATTCAATTTCAAGTCAAGATCAAGACAAATCACCGATTTCCAATGTTTTCATTGAATCACCCATGACCGATGAGTCATCTTTTGACCATCTTCTTATCTTTGATGAGCCTTGCTTTGAAGAGCCTATATATGATTATTCACCTATCCTTAACAAAACCAGTATCTGATGAGCCCATCTTTGAAGAACCCATTAATGATCTACAGTCTATTTTTCTCCCACCCTTTAAAGTCCCTCATTTCCAAAAACTCCTTCAACCCAAAGCCTTTATTTCCAAGTACATAATGAAAAAGGTACTTGTGAACAATGCAATTCAATATGCCCTCTTTGTGGATAAATCCAAAGCAAGATGAAATATCTTATTAGACATAGATTTTTGATCAACATCATTATTCAAATAAGATTTACAATCATAAGTCAAATCAGAATCAAGTTCCAATTTAGTTCCCACATTATAATTAGAATCAGATTTATAATTAGAATCATGTTATTTACCATTAACATCAAAAACAAGATCAACATCTACATCAAAATTAGGTTCTATTTTAGAACCTATGTCCAAATTGGGTTCTATTATATAGCCACTATCATATTTAGCATTAGAATTAGAATCAACATCAGTCTCAATATCGGTTCAGATCCTCTCAAGTCAAAATTAGCTTCAGAATCAAAATATATTCATGGATATTATAACATTGGCTATACACTTCTATCAAATACACTTGAGTCTTAATCAAATTCATAATCAATATACTTTAGTAAATGCTATGAAATTAGATGCACGCTTATTTTAGATCAGATTGAATATATTTGTGATCTTCCACGGGCTTTGAGGATGCTTCCTTTGATATTGACACAAGTTCTCCTAGTAGCCTCTGTGAGGACTATGCTTCCTTTTCCTATTCCATTGACATTATACATGACTTTACCATTAACCATCATAGCCATTATATTGATATTCCACCTGCCACAATCATTGGTTGGGAGCAATAGAATCACACATTGTTGAACTTATTTTGTGGTAACATTTCAATGGAATAATATATAGGGATCCAAGACAACATTTAGGTAGAAGAACAATTTCCTCGTGAAACCTTATTTGAGGTACTAAGAGATAATCAAAATCTAAAATCAACATATTCTAATGAAACCTTATTTGATGTGCTAGACAATAATTAAAATAAAACTTTTGAATCCTTTAGTGAAACCTTGATTAAGATGCTAAGGGACAATCAAAATATCAACATTCCTTAGTGAAACCTTATTTAAGGTGCTATTGAACAATCTAAATCAAAAAAATCAAGAATTTCTTTTTGAAAACCTCTTTGAGGTACCAATATCTGAGCTAATTAGCTACTCATTACTTGATGAAGACAATATCGACCCTGCCACAACCAAAATCAAGTCAAATCCAAAATCATCAACATTTTGTGTGACTAAAAGTTATAATTTTAATTTATCCCTTAACAATTATAGATTCCATTGTGATCCACTCATTCATTTAAAACAAATATTCCATTATTCAATTAGATTATTTATCCAATGCCTATCCATATGTACACTCCTAAGAAGTACTCTTTTTCAAAGATACTATGAAGACACCTTGTTTCATGGTTTGGAGGAAACTTAATCAACAACCAACAAATATCACAATAGCATCAGTATAGTCTACATCAATAACATAATTTTAGTAGAGAAGCTATTAAAAATTAGTATAGGTTAGAGATCTAACATTCATCATTATGGATCATGTCATCCTCCATTGAGTTGAGATGCCAAAAAGTATATTAAAAAAATAAAAAATAAAATAAAAAAGAGGGAAATAATTTGTTCAACAGTGAAAACCATGCTTATGGCACATTGGGTAAGTACCATGATTAAAACTATGTGTATGGCATCATTTGTAAATAACTTGTTTAAAATTACTTTGAAACATGGGGGCATATTTTCTACATTTAAATCCATTCCATTTCCATCATTTTACCTTATCCTAAACCATATTGTTATTTATCCTACCCTAGTCCAATTTTCCTCCCTGTCTTGGCCTTAATAATAGAGTGGAAGTTGTTTTGATCCCTATTTTTGAAAATCTCTTGGCATATCCTATTAATGACATTTTGGAACGTGGTCCTTCGATATTCCTCATATGATCATTCCAATCCTTTCATTTTCATCCCATCCTAGTGCTAGAATAGGTTTTCCCTTTGCTAGTAATACCTTGATGGTATAATGTTGCAAACACTCATAACAATTCCCATTCCTTGATCTTAATATTTTGCAAGGATTCGTATTCCATGCTCTCACCATTTTTCGAGCTTTCATATTCCATACTCTCACCATTTTATGAGCATTCATATTCCACACTCTCACTATTTTGTAATCATTCATATTCTATGTTCTCATTATTTTTCGAGCCTTCATATTTCACGTTGTCATTGTTTTGTGAGTTTAATCATTCCATTTCCATTATTCATTTCTAATATTGATCATACTTATCATAATTTGTGATTAATTTTTGGTCAAAATACAATGGATTAAAGTCCCATTAGACTATGTAGGCAATGCTTAGTTTCCTATGGTCATCTCATCCATCCCTTATCCCATACTCTTGAAATTTTACTACCATAACTCTTGTCATTGTGTTAAGCTAGTTCCTTATACACTCTCATTGATTTACAATTCCTTTCTTATTTTTTTTCTATAATCTTTCATCCTAACTTGTCATCAATCTTGTTCTATCCCAAATCCTTGGGAGAACTAAATTTAGCATGATGTCCATAGGACTATATAGGTAGCGTCTGCTTCTATGGGGCATTTGGAGTCAGCTTGGCCACCCATTTTTTATTCTTCTATTCCCCTTGGTAATGATTATTTTTTCATACCCTTGGTCTCAAAGAGTAATGCCTTATTTTCATAGACACTAATTTTTGAATTGAATATTTACTTGCTTTCACTTGTGTGTTTATGTGTTGATTAGTTTTTTTTCTTATCGGTATGTTGTTTTGTTACTTGATTGCCTTGATTTAGTACATTTTGGTATGTCGGATGCTGGGCCTTTGGGGTCACAAGATAGACCAAGTCAGGGTCCAGTGGGATAAATATGATGAGTCTGTAGCTTATTGGTAAGATGTGGCACCCTTGCATGTTGGATATCCACATCTATTTCAGTGACTTACAGGAGGAAGTCTAATTTTAGGAGAGGGGGATGTGATACATGAGATTTTTTTCATCTTGTTATCATATATGTTGTGAGGTATTAGTTGTTATTGACTTGTTTTAGATTAAGGTAAAAGCAGGTTTTGAAGGGGCCCCGAAACTCTTTACATCAAAAGAGAGATAAACCTTTAAGCACAACCGGGTTTCTAAAAAGAAACCCGAAACCAGTAAAAGCAAAACCAGGTTAAACAGGACCCTGAAAAAAATAAAAAAGACCAGATGTAACAGCTGACAAAACATGGAACGGACCATCAACAGACAAGATCAGCACCCTACAAAACCTCCCATACAAATGAGGTTTTTATTTTTTTTACACAATCGAATATTCATATCTAGAGGGGGGACCAAAGGCTTAGACTTCTTCCTCTTAACTGTTGTCCATCCATCCTCTACCTTAGCTGCCTCAGCAATCCATGCCTCAGAAGACAGTGATCCATGAAGCCTAGGGGACACAGATGCCTCAGCAAAATCCTTATGAAAACCAGCCAAAGTCTGGCTCCTAGGAAGTTCCTCCAAAACAGGGGGAGAGACCAAAGCCTCCTCAACAACTGGCTCAAAAAGATCACTAATCCCAGTCTCCACAGGACCTTCAATAGAATCTTTCACCAGCGAATCCTCCTCAACCATCGGCTCGGAATGGATACTATCTTCATTCTCGAAATCAGCCGGAGCTTCCACAGGTTGTTTAGCTCCATGTACCCCTTGGGGAATCCAGACAGATCGCCTCAGGAAGGCCCTTAGAAACATCCACCTCAACCATTAAGCGTGCGCAGGTAGAATGGTAACAATCCGAAGTATTTTCATCCACAAATAAAAAATCTCCTATAGCATTTCCGATGGTTTTAAAACCAATCCATGCCAAAGATGTATTGGTAGATTAGGAAGCCGAACCCAGATAGGGAACTTGTTAAAGGTTTCCGTAAGAGGATTAAAATCCATATGCCACCGTTTGGCCATGAGAGGATATTTGCCCTGCCATAAAAAGTTACTGTTGCAGAAGATTATCCTCCTGTCCTCGGATTTTTGGAAGAAAGCTATAAATAAACCTTTAACGCATGGGAAGATTTCAACATTGTCTTCAATAAGTGGCAACCAGGTCCTGGAGATCCAGCCATGTAGATCTGCGAGAGAGGGCCAAAAGCCACGGAAACAAAAAATAGCAGCATGAGAGGAAAAATCTTCTACCCATTCGAAGATTTCGTCAACTGTTTTAGGATCGAGTTACCCTAGTGGGTTTTAAAGCACTTACTTGTTACTGGCAATACACGGTTTGGCCCAAATGATGCATGAGGCAAAGCGTCATGTAGATCTGCTTCGAAGGCCGCCACATCCGCAAAAGTTGTTATTGACTTGTTATTATCAGGGTTGATTGATAAATTCATGTTACCTTTAGTCATGTATTAGAATATTTGAAGACATGTAGTGCCTCACTTTATATGTTATGATTTAGCATGGATTCTGACTTGACAGATTAGTAGATTGGATTGTATGTGAGTTTGATAGCATAATTTTGTGAAACAAACATATCTGGATATTGATATTTTATGGTATCATTATTTTTTTGGGATTATTATAGATTCTCTTGTGAAAACAATCATGATTTGTGACTTTACATGTATCATTCTTGTATGATATGATTATATGATTTTACATCATAATTGTTTAGAGATTATTTCTATGGATATATTTGATGTGTGCAATGAGTGTGCAGGTGACAGGTGGCCAAAGCCAAGATTATGAGGGACTCAAACATGCCACATTGCATATGCACACTTAGGATCTTCCTAAAACCCTTCTAAAAACTTTGACCTCTTATCGTATATTATTTCTTTCGATTTATTTTTGTTTTACAATTTATTATTTTCTCTTCTTTTGGTAATACTTTCATTATTTGATTATCTTAACCTAACATTGTTCTTAAATCATGAATTTAAGCCCTTTTATAACCTTACTGAAAGTCAAATAACTTTGGTTTGGGGGTTTGATCAACCCACAAACTCAACCCTATGGTGCAAACTCGGATTTGGACTTAGAGACAAATTTTAAATAGTGAAAATAACATGTAAAACATGTTTTTACATATGATTTTGGGTTCCAACCACCACCTCATTAGGGTATTGGATAATTGTGACTATTGACCACTTTAGGCCACTTAAGGGACAAGAAATCATGGCTTGTTTTTCACCTCCACTTTCTTTATCTTCTTTTGGTGAAAGGATGAGTTGGACCTTGTGAATGTACATGCACACTAGGTGAGTGGGTTGATAGTGGATTATTATGGGAGTCATAATGGAATGTGGGGTTCCTTCTTGGGTGGAGGATGGACACAAGGAATCCTCCCATTTATCAATTTTGAGGAATTACTTGTATTTTTTTGTAGGAATTTGGTTTTCATTTGGGGGTTATGCAATTTCGAGGAGAAAGGAGGTGAAACTTGTAAGCTTAGAGAAAGGCTTTGAGAAGGACTTAAATTAAAGATTGGAGAGGAGGTAGGATTGATTCACTCTCAAATTGTTAGTTTCATCTATTTTTTTGTATGTTGTTATTATGGGTGTGATAATTCAAATTGTTTTGTTTGTTTGATTTCTTGTTCTCCTCTCCCTTTTGTGATATTTTGGTTTTTCTTGTGTATTTTTTGAGTTGTAATATGTGATCACCCTTGTTCCATCCATTTGGGATTGGTATATGTGCATTTGAATGGGAGATGAGAGGAGAGCACTTTCTCTTAGCTTGTTCAACAAGCTCTCTCTTGTCATGAAGGCAAATCTTACTTGAGATGTGGAACCGTCTATAAAGGTTGGAAATACACTCTCCTTAAGAGCATATGGGAGGTATAATGTGGTTTATGGGAGGTAAAATAAGGTTCATGGGAGGTTTAAGAAGTTTTTAGGAGGCATAAGGTGAAGATTTTGGCTTGTGTATCCCATTAATATTTGTCTTATGTAGCCCTTTACTATTTACTTTGTGTAGCCATGGATTCATTATGATAGAACGATGTCTCTTCTCCTCTCAATGAAGAAGTCATAAATATTTTGTTGTAAATTTAATGATGTGTTAATTTTAACAACTTTGTTAGCCTTGTGCTATTTAGTTTCTTATTTGTGAGTTATACCACTTCTCTATCCCATGCATATGTAGTGGATGGTGTGCCTCTTTCTCTTGGGCTTGGGGGAGGCTATAAATGAAATTAATTAAGTGAAGAGCTCATGTGATGATGCCTATTGGATGGGAGGTCAATTACCTTCATTTGGCCAATCCTTGGTGTTGTTACTACATGGTTGAAATTATTTATGTGTAAGATGACACACTATTGGAGCTTGATGCAATGAATTTTTGGATTGCCTTCATAGTTTGTATTTTGACTTGCTTAAGTTATTTCTGATGTTGTAATAAGTTTATTTATTTATACTTCATTATTTTGAATTTTGTTGATACAAAGTGTTGTAAAGGATGTAACCTTGTTATATCTCCAAGCATCTATTGTAAATAGGTTATTAGTGTTGGAATGTTATTAGTTTTTTATGTTTTTGATTAGATAAGCATGAAAATACGGTCCTAGGCCCTTTACAACGCTGCCCCACGGGCATAAATAGACTTCAACAAGGCAAAAACAAAACACTAAAACACACTAATAGCATATACACAACACTAACATAAAGTAAGAACTAAAAAACCAGTAAAACACATAGAGCTAGTAAAAAAATTATGGACTATCAGTAGTCCCATATTTGGCAAGGAACTCAACAATTTACTTATAGTCACCAAGACTATTCACACCCACATCCCTTTATTTGTTGTCAAAATCAACTATAGAAAACACAACAACCACATGATAAAGAGACTTGGCAGCAAATTCAACCATTATTCTCCATTTTTTATGCAATTTATCCATTTTAGCCTTGATTTTTGCAACTTCTTCCACCATCTTGACACACAGTGAACAACTATCCTTATTTTCCTAGCCACGGGACACAAGTAGGGCTTATTCATTTTAGGAAAATGGCTAGTTCCCTCAACCTCTTGCTCCGAATCAGAGGGGGTCTCATCTTCACCAGCCTCAAAAGTGTCTTCAAAAAAATCAGAGTCATCAGAAATGACAATACCTTGGGGGTTCAGGGATGGGATTCCAGTAATATGGTTGGACATGCGAATACCCACACTACCCCTAACCTCACTCTCAACTAGGTTAGGACCTAGGTCTACATCTTACCCCAACTCCTCAACTCCCCCAGTGTCCTCTTTTGTAGATTTAGCCTTTTTGGATTGAACATTGCCTTCTTCCTTAACAACCTTCTAGCCCCTTTTAGCAGAGCCTATCATAGTCCTCTAGTTGGGTGTCCCAATTTTACCACAGGGTGACTTAGGGGAATAATACTTGGAATCAAGGGGGGCCCCAATAGGGGTGCTACAGTCCTCAATTATGGGACCCTTCAATAGAGTTTTAGGGGAGGCTTTAGGGGTCCTGACATATTTTTTTTCCCTTATCTTTAACAGAAGGAGAAGGGTGAGAAGGGGATCCTTCCAACATGTTGACTTTGATTTGCTTCAAGGGACACAAGGCCAAATGAAAGTGGTATAATCTCAAGATAAGACCTTGGTGGATGGGAATGAGGTGAAAGTTAAGATTTTTGGCTTGGATTTCCTTAGCTGACTTAATAGAATTCTCCAACAAAGACAACAGGGAAAAATGAAAAGTAATTTCCATCCTATTCCTAAAATGGTTGAGTAAAGAAAAATACCAGTGGTAAAATACCTTGAATCTACCTTCCAGAGTGAAGAATCTCATTATCATGAGGTAAATTTGCCCCCATGGTGCTAACAACTTGTCTCTTTCAAATCCCCCATAGAGCTTCAAAGCAATCTCACCTTTCTTAAATAAAATCCCCATGTTTTTTGGGTCTATCACCCTACTACATCAACTAATTTTTTCCCTTTGATGGGGAGCCCCATGGCTTGCCCAATTACCTCTTTAGAGACTTCAAACTGATACCCCCCAAATGGACTTGTCTGGAATTCTCCTCCCAGGTCTCTATAAACTGTTGAGATAGATTCTCATCATGGCCAAACATCCCATCGATGAAAGAAGCCACCTCTCCCTCCTGGATAATATGCCATACTAGGGTCTTGTCAAAACTCATATGCTAAGGTCAACTTGATCTTGATAATATTGACACCCATATTTGAAACCAAAGAGATACAAAGCCCATGAGACTGTTTAAGGTAGAGAACAATGAAATGCCTTACAATATAACCAATGAGATTAATAAGTCCTTTCAAGCCTATAAAGGACTATGAGATTATTGAGCTCATCATATCGAAATAATTTTGGAAATATGCATAACCTTTGCCACATTGGAACTCAACCTTGATACTGACCCACATCCGCTACCTTATGCAATAATCACTAGAGATGGGGTGAGTTAAGAAATGATTACCCTCGATCCATCTTTTCCTATCAACATCCCCTTCTCTAATAATCATTTGGTGACTCATCTTCTTACCTGTCTAACTTGTCATCATATTAGTCTGCCTATCTATCACGCACCTATTCTATTTCATTAAAGTCTAGTCAGCCACCCAGTCAATGTGACTTTGCTTATGTAGCTTCCAAGTGAGCCAATTTTTAGGCCTAATATTTATCCCACCTTTCAAAAGCCATGTTGGTATATTTATGTGTTTAATTACTAGATCCATGCATGGTTTACTCACACTCTTGTGCCTATTGTAAAGTTCCAAATTAGTTCTAATTGCTAAGTCCTGGGCTTGGAATTCACCGATTCTATAATCCATAGGTATTTTATCACCTTTCAAGGGGAAGTACTCACCTAAACTCGAACTAAGTATGAAAATGAAACCCACACCACTTAATCCATATTTGTGCTTCCATCTTTGTTAAAAAGGACTTGGATTTTGCCTAGCAGATTAAATAGGGTTCTCTAGCACTGCTAACCATTATTATTGCTTCCTAAATTTGCCATAGCATCTACAATCACATTTACCTCCCTATAAATCTGGGAGACTTTGTACCCTTCCAGAGCATTAATAATCAATTGGATATCTCCTACTATATCTATCAGTTTCCACCCTATATCTGCTAATCCAAGTGTAGCATTAACAATTAATTATGAATCTCTTTCAACATGAAGTTTTGAAATGTTTAGGGAAATAACAAGTTTAATTCCCCACATCATAGCTAGGGCCTCCACCTAATTATTGAATTTAATGCCAATTCCCCTAGTGAATGCCACCATAGACATTTTGGAGTCTGATCTAATCATGCCTCCTCCACTATCCACCCCTGGATTCCCTTTAGCCACCCCATAAAAGTTTTACTTAAACCATCCTTATTGAGGCAAGGTCCATTTGGTGTTGGCCCTAACTATCTTTTCAGAATTATCTATTTGATAAATGTTTGGGCTTATTGTCCATTATTCCAATGTTATTTGTTCTTCTAGACATGGAGGGCTTTCAACAGCTTTGAATTTGTTGGTATTAATATTCTTCGCCAGTAGTATAGAGAATTTTTGAAACACCTCCAACAGGGTTTTATATTTTTCTCTAAATTTTTTGTTACTATGTTCTTTTCATAAGTTCCATGCAAGGTGAGAGGGAATTTGAAGCCATAATTCCTTTAGTATTGGAAATCTAAATGGGGGTCTTCAATCTCTAACCAGGTCTACCATCATGCCATTAAAAACCCAGCTCAAGTTAAGTCTCTACAAAATAAGGCTCCAAATCTCCCAAGCAAAGTTATAGTGAAGAATGAGGTGAGTGGTCATTTCTTCCTTCTCCCCATAGAGAATACATCTATTTAGAATTTGAAAGCCTCTCTTCTTTAAATTATCCAGAGTCAAAATTTTATTATGTATTAATATCCACCAAAAGAAATTGATCTTCAGTAAAAGTTTTGGATGCCAAACTTTCCTCCACATCTGTTCCTCACCATTGTCTAACAATAATTCAAAGGCACTTTTAACAGTGAAAAATCTCTTGTTATTCTTATCCCAGATTATCTGATCTTGTTTGGGAAAGAAAGAGAGTCTAAATTCAGCCAATTCCTCTTGCAGTTGAAGGGAAATCTGTTTAATATCCTCTTGATCAGGGACATAATCTATGATGTTTTTCAAATTCCTATTATCCCCATTTCTATTGGTGTATTTTGCCACCATGTCTCCAAAAAAACTACAAGATCTATCCATAATTCTACCATAATTCAAATATTTAAGGGGTGGATCCTTTAACCATTTGTCCTGCCAAAATCTAACATTTTTTCCATCCCCAATCTTCCATCTGATGCCTCTACAGAGGAGACCATGGGCTTTGAGAGTCCCATTCTAGATTACAGATCCTTTAGGAAGACCCTATTCCATAAGTATCCTGCTACTAGTATCCCCATTAAGATACTTAGTTGTCATGGTGTCACCCCAATCCTTGTTCCCTTGAATTAGGTTCTACCCTATCTTTGCCATGAGGTCTTTGTTCATGAGATGTAACCTCTTTAAACTGAGACCTCCCTGATATTTGGGAGTATAAACCTTTTCCCATCCAACCAGTGCATCCTTTTATTTTCTTCTACTCCCGACCATAGGAATTTATTTTGTATCTACTCAATTTTCTCAGCCACAAATTTTGGGATTTTGAATATACTGAGGAAGTAGTTAGGGATGCCTTGAAGAGAAGTTTTGAGGAGTTGGAACTTACCTGATTAACTTAGTAGGGCTCCTTTCCAACCCACCAAATTTCTCTATATCCTTTCAATAATCATGTTTTAGTAATCTAGTGTGATTTTAGAGATTGTAAATGGAAGCCCAATATAGGTGGCAGGTAACCTCTCACTGGAGCATCCCAAAGCTCTAGTGATTTTTTGCTAAAGGTCCTCTAGAGTATTCAAGAAATAGATATGTATTTTCTCAAAGTTGATACTCTATCAAGAGGCCCTTTCATAGGTGTTAAGTAGGCTTTTCCATCTTCTTGCTTCCATAATAGAATTAGTTCCAAATAATATAGTGTCATCAATAAACTGGTGGATAATCAAAGGTTGGGTTGTGGAAGCAAGATATATGCCTATAAGATACCCTTGCATGAGCAATTTACCTACATTCCTATTGAGGAATTCCACTAGTAATATGAAGAGATAGGGAGAAAGGGGGCATCCCTATTTGAGGCCTCTTCTTGAGGGAAAATAGCTTTTAGGAGAACCATTAACTAGAATAGAGAATTTGACTGTAAACATACACTCCTTCACCAAGTTAATCACTCGGTATTGAAAGCCAAATTTCCAAGGACTCTAATAAAAAATTCGCAATTGACTCTATCGTACGCCTTAGAGATATCTAATTTGAATATCATACCCAGGGTTTTGCATTTAGAGATTGAGTGGATTATTTTATAGGTGGTGATGGTTGCATCAAAAATTTTCCTGCCCAGAACAAATCCTTTTTGGCTGAGGGAAATGAGTTTTTCCAATAGAGGTTGAAGTCTGAAGACCAAAATCTTAGTGAACATTTTTTACATCATATTATAGAGGTTGATTGGTTTGAAGTTTGACATAGAAAATGACTCCATCTTCTTCAAAACTAGGGCTATAAAAGTACTATTCAATAGCCTTAGGAGTTTACATGTCTGAAAGAAATCTTTGGCCATATTCATGACATATTTTCCAATAACATCCCAAAATGTTTAGAAGAAAGCTGAGGGGAACCCATCCAGGCCTGGAGCTTTGAAAGCTCCCATTGAGAAGACATCAGCCCTAATTTCCTCCATAATTGGTTTAGTCAGTAGGCTATTATCATCATTAGATAAAATGGTGAGGATGGCATCCAAAATTAACTCGTTATATCCCCATGGGATGTTGACCTATTTTTCTACCAAAAGGTTCTCAAAGTAATTAGAGGCCACATTCCCTATTTCCTCATCCTATTATACCATATCTCCATTCTCATTTAAGAGCTTCCTTCTAGAGTTTATCTTTCTATGTCTCAGTGTGGACTAATGGAAGAAGGATGTGTTCCTATCCCCCTCTTTCAACCATTAAATCTTGGATTTTTGTTTCCAATAAGCCTCCTCCTCTTTTAAGGTTAAAACCCAATCTTTTGAGAGGGAGTTTTCCAACATCTATAACTCTTCTAACAAGTCCCTTTGCTCCATCCTGGTTTGGAATTTTAGTAGTTTTTTTTAATGTTTCTCTTCTTGACTAGAACATTACCAAAAGTGTATTTATTCCATCCCTTAACTTTGTTCCTTACATTGGCCAGTTTTTGGGCCAATCTATACATAGTTGGACCCTGAATAGAAATGTTCCACCATTCAACCAAGCAACCTCTAAATTATGGGTGGAGCATCCACATCATTTCAAATATGAATGGGGAGGGGCCTATAGGCATCCTTTCTTGCCAGTTTAACATTAAAGGGTTGTGTTCAGATCCAACTCTCAAAAGAACAACCAGATGAACAAGATTGGCTATGTCCAATTGGAGGATATTAAGAATCTGTCAAGCTTTACCTAATTAAAAGCTACTCCCTTGCCTTCTATTGGACTAGGTAAAAGATTGGCCATCTAGATCCACATCCATTAGGCTAAAGTGGGGTATTTTGGTACCCTGCCACCATCTATTTAGTTCTCCTAAAAAAATTTATCATTACTGAGAGGTTATCCCAGACTTCTTTTTTCTCACTACGAGTATTCAGGGTGTAAGCATTGACTAAGTCTATTTAATATAAATACACTGGAAGGAAATTTCAATAAAATAGTTGGAATAGGCTACCACCCTTCTTGAAAGTTCTAGCTCCATAGCGTGGCAATACCTCTTGAAGCTCCTTGAGATTCACTAAGGGCATAGTTGGCATTAGGCCAAATATTTCTCACCACTTGTTTGAAATTCTCCTCAGACATCTTGACTTCTTAAAGAAATAAAATATTTTTTTATTATCTAAAATGCAATTCTTAACAAGTAGTTGCTTGTGAGGGATATTAAGCCCTCTGATATTCCAAGAAACTATCTTCATTTTTTAGTCTTCCTAGGGGGGATCACTAAGGTGGTCTATTTACCCCTAGCAATATCTTTTTCCATCTCTCTCTACCTTGTTTGCATGAATGAAGGTTTACCCCTACTGATCTACCCCCCACGTTTTCTATCTTTCTACTATTACCCTTGCCATTTTTCTTTGTAGTGGACCAATTCTCCAAATCCTCTGCATTCTTGCTAGTTCTTGTTAGGGATAGTTATTAGTTTCTTATGTTATTTAAGAAGAAATTTATAATTATTAAAGGTTGATTCAAAGATTTTCATTCATGTAGTATGAAATTTATTTTGTCGTATATCTTACTAAAAGTGTTTTACATCAATTGAATAAAGAAATGTTTCTTTTAAAAAAAAGACGTTCTTACCTTTCTCTTCTCTTCGACTTAACCTACTCTTTTTTTAAATGGTTTCATGTAGATAAAATGGATATGGAAAAATGAAAAATGAAAATGAAATGCAATTAAATGTTGAAATTGTAAACTTCATCATCTTTATTAAATATCAAAAATTTAGTATTCATTTTAGGAATCATTTAATGATAGTGTATGCCCATTCAGATTTGAAAGTTAATAATTAATTGAAGAATATATCATTATATAATGTTCACTATATCTATTTTATTTAACGTTTGCTTTCCTTTATGATTTATTATATAAAGTTGTGTTGAATTATTACTATAGTAGTTATTAGTTGGAAAATTATTATGTTAAAATTCTTAGTTAGATATTCAACTATGTAAGTTCTATTTTTCAAGTAAAAAGAAAAAAAAACTTATTTAAGATATTAGAAATAATCAACAATCTATTTTTTTCATATATAAAAAGTCTTAAATATCTAGCGTACATCCCGAATTATGAAACAATTAGTTGAACATATGAACAAATAAATTAGAATATTAATATTAATATTAATATTAATATTATTATTATTATTATTATTATTATTATTATTATTATTATTAATCTTTCAAATAAATTTATAAAAGTTATTAAAAGATGAAAAATATATATACACTTATCTTATAATAGATTTGTTATTAATAATAGTAAAATTGTAATATATATATATATATATATATATATATATATATATATATATATATATATATATATATATATATGTTTCAATTATTATGTCAGAGGATTTATATAATGGGGAGCCCCTGTAGATTTATCTCGTATGAGACAAAAAAAAATGTTGTTGCTCCTCCATTCAAGCATTGTCAGGAGTAGGGAATTGATGTTGCCACATCTTTTGGGCAGGTGGAATCCATTTGAGGCCTAAGGCATCTCCAAGAGACGCGAAGAGCAATTCTGAGGGAAAGAGTGTCAGTCTGTCTATCTCAGTCTAAGGATAGATTGGTTTTACAAGGCCAATAATTGAGAAAAATGTAGATGGTGCTCTATGGTTTTAATGGATTCCTCCATAAGCTTATTACATCAATAATCTCTTTGGTAATTGAATTCAACCATTTTTGGTATTTCCATCTTTCAGAAGCCTTGTTCTGCAATATTAATTGCACAATAATATATTGTATAGTCAAAAATATTTTCATTTATTTAAGCTCTTGAGAATATTGATAAAATATTATATGTGATATTACAGTTTGAATTGATGAAATTGACTAAAATCTCGAAGGGTTTTTTTGGTAGTTTTGTAAATTAAGGAGGGTTTTGAATGAAATGGGGTTTCTCATCCCTTGTAGCTTTTGTGGGAACTTTGGTACTTATTAAGGAGATAATTACCAGGTAAGTTGCATCTCCACATATGTAACCTACAACTTGTTAAGCACATGATATACTGAGAGGGGGGGAGTGAATCAATATATCATATATCTTATATATTTTTTTAATTAATCAAACTCCACTTAACCATACATTCAAGATATGCAATAAAAATGAAACAATAACATGCACCACACAAGAGAGAGAGAGAGAGAGAGAGAGAGAGAGAGAGAGAGTAGATTTTTATGTGGAAACCCAAAGTAGGAAAAATCATAAAGAAAAATTTCAAGTATATGAAAATGAGAACCAACTCAAATTACAAAGTTTGCAAGAACTAACTTATAGGAGCACCAACCCCTTTACCGAGCACCAACATAACAACTATTTATGAGCACCAATCCAGAGGAGCACCAACCCCTTGCAAATATTTGTGAGCACCAACCCCTCTTGTGTATAAAACACAACTATCTCTCAATGTTGCTTTCTCAACAAATGATATAACTCTACAATATCTCTTTCTATTCTCTCATCTTTTTTAATATAAAATAATTACAAACCATGCACTCTCTTCCATATTAAAAATGGCTTTCCAAGCCTTTATTTATAGATTTTAAAATGACCTTTGGCATTCACCCTTTGTGACTCTTCACTCTTCTTGAAAAATGGTGCCAAACTTGCATGACCCTTCCAATCATTGTGTTTGAAAAGTCACATGGTGACCCTTCATAAGCAAATGCATCCTTTCCTCTTTTGTCTTTATCTTGGTGACCTTTCAAATTACTTAAAGTGAATCTTTATGGAAAAATGTGTCATACCCTCTTTTATCTTCACTTGGTGACTCTTGAAATTCTTCAAGATGACTCTTCATGGGAAAATGTGTCCCATTCTTCTTTTATCTTACTCTTTGACTTCTCCATAGGGCCTCTTTTGACTTTTTATACAACCAAAAATATATTTGTTAATATTAAATAAATATAAACACATTTTAGCCAAAATATAAACATTAAAAACACCTTTATCACCAATGCTAGACCTTTGACATCAATGACAATATTTCCAATAATCTCTCCCTTTGTCATTGATAGCAACCTTACACTGAAACTACCACATCTTAAAACTTGTACTGCACATGACAAGCTACACATACTACTATTTTAAAAATATACAGTAACTCCCCCTTACTGTAGCATCATATACTTATTCTCTATTCCTATTTATGCACATGTTTATGTAACCATTCCTTGTACTTATTTCTTTTACCTATTTTTGTTATTCTGTCTCTTTGACATCAATGACAAAGGGCCTATCTTAGAGCTAACACTTAGATCCCCCTTAACTGATGTTGATCTTCAATGGCAAAAAGTAAAATAAATTACTCTCAACTTCTCTCATAGATACTCGAATGTGTCTTTTGGTAGTGCCTTTATTAAAATATCTAAAATCTATTCTGTAGTACTAATATATTTCATCTTAACCTACTGATCTACAACCTAGTCTTTCAAAAAATGATATCTAATAGGAATATGTTTTATTCTTGAATGTATCACTGGATTCTTAGAAATATTAATAGTATTTGTATTGTCACAAAAAAATAGAAATAGATTCATCATATTTTACCTTGATATCTTCTAAAGTTTAGTTCATCCAAAGCACTTGAGTAAAACACAATACCAATGCAATATATTCTGCTTTAGTTATAGAAAGTGATATTGAATTTTACTTTTTGCTTAGTCATGATACTAAGCTATCACTGAGGAAGAAATCTCTTCCACTTGTACTCTTTTTGTCATCCAAGCAACCTATGCAATCTGAATATGTATAAGAAACCAAAGTGAAATCTTTGCCTATAGGATACCACAACACGTAATCTAATGTCCCTTTGAAATCTCATGATCTTATATCTCACTGTCTCATCTGAATTAGACATATCAACTTATGAGCAACTATCTGAATATTTTCTTCACCAACTAAACATGACTCAAGCTGCCTGATATCTCACAACCATGTCTGTTGCATGCATGATGTCTGACTTTGATGTTGTCAATTATAAAAGACTACCAATCATAGATCTATACAAAGATTAATTTATAATAGGTAAATTTTAATCTTTATTCACCTTATTCCTTGTACTCATTGGTGTGCCAATTGGTGCATAATTCTCAAAACCAATTTTTTTAAATATTTCCTTGGCATAGTTACTTTGAGATATGAATTTTTTTTTATTTGACTGAAATATTTGAAACCCTAAGAAAAATGACAATTCTCCAAGCATAGACATCTCAATTTATTTTTGCATATTACCAAAAAATTATTTTGTCATCTTTTTAATGTTTCTTCCAAAAATTATGTCATTAACATATACCACAACAATCAATTGATGCTCACCTTTTGTTTTGATGTAGAGATGACTGTCAGTAAAACTTATCTTGAAAATTTGATTTTGAAGGTACTTATCAAATCTTGCATACTAAGATCTGGGATCTTATTTCAATCTATATAGTGTTTTATTCAATTTGCATACATGAATACTATCATTTGAGTGAATAAATCCCTTAGGCTACTCAATGTAGACCTCATCTTCTAGATTTTTATTCAGAAAGGTGGACTTGACATCCATCTAAAACACTTTGAAATTTTTAAACACTACATTTGCAAGAAATATTGTAATAGCCTCTAGCTTTGCCACTGGTGCAAAAGTTTTTTCAAAATCTATACCCTCAATCTAAGCATATCCTTTACTTACTAACCTTGCTTTATTCCTAGTAACTTCACTATCTTCATTCAAATTATTTTTGTATACCTATTTTGCTCCTATCATATTTTGATCTTTTGATCTAGGCACTAATTCCCAAGTATCATTATTTTCTATCTGATTTAATTCTTTATCCATTGCCTTAACTCAATGCTCATCATGTCTAGCTTTTGAAAAGTTTCTAGTCTAAATTTTGGATAACAAAGAAAAATATACTTGCTCAAATTTACTTACCATCATCTTTCTAGTGCAAACTCCTTCATTTATGTTCTTGATGATGTCACTTTTATTATGATTTCTCTAAACATATTTGGATGGGGTCTTGGTGTCCTTTTGCTTCTCTTTCTCATCTTCATCTGACTCTTCAAAATCTTCTTCTTTAATGATTTCAAGAGTGTCCACTAGATCATTGGCTCTTTGTGCTAAATCTTTATCTATCATAACACTTGCACTTTCAATAATCTTCTTGGTTCTTTTGTTATAATATTTAATTTTGTTAAAATATCCAAAAAATATATCATCTATTCTAGATTCAAACTTACCTAATTTTTCATCAATTCTCTTTATGAAGCATTTACTACTAAAAACTCTGAAGTAATCAACTATAGTTAGTTTGTCTTTCCATATCTTATAAGGAGTCTTGTCACTATTGACTCTCAATAATGCTCTATTTTAAATATGCACTATTGTACCAACTAATTCTCTCTAATATTTATCTAGTATCTTTAATTCATTTAGCATTGTCCTCACCATCTCTTGAACTGTTCTATTTTTCCACTCAACTACTCCATTTTGATATGGAGTTTTGACTACTAAATATATCGTTATCCCATGGTCTTCATAATACTCAATAAACTCATCTAACATGAATTCTTCTTCTCAATTTAATCTCAGGCACATAATCTTCAAATTAGTTTCATTCTCAATAAAAGCCTTGAATGCTTTGAAGTGGTTGAAATCTTCTGATTTTTTATTCAAAAACATCACCCAAGTCATACATGTAAAATAATTAATAATAAACATAAAATATTTCTCACTTTAAGTACTTTTAGTTCTTATAGGTCCACACAAATCAATGTGAACAAACTCTAACATCTGAGTGGTTGAATATTTTTTTTTTTTGAACTGTCTTCTGACCTGCTTCCCATGTTGACATGGTTTACAAAGTGTGTTGGAGTGATTTGTAATCTTTGAAAAATCTTTAAATACTTGCTTCATGTTGATGTTGACAAGGTTATCAAAATTTATGTGTTCCATTCTCTTGTGCCATATCTAGCTTTTCTCAACATTTTTGACCTTTGATAACTGATAGCATATATAAATTGTTATTTGTTCTTTGAGCATTTACAATCAACACATCCCAATCTTTTCTCCTAATTTCATAACTTTTTGCATAAAAATTTAGTGTGTGTTTTTTATCACACATTTTACTTACATTCAAAATATTATGCTTAAGACCTTCTATATATAGAATATTTTTAGTCTTAGTTATACCATTATCCAAACTTAATGTACCTTTTTTTACAATTTTAGAAATAGTATTATCTCCAAATTTTATTATGCCACCATTGATCTTCTTCAGGGTTATGAACTTGCTATTATCTCTTATCATGTGCCTTGAACATTTGTTATCAATGAACCATGGCTTTTCTTCATTTCTTACATGTAAAGCTGTCTGGACCAACATAGACTTTTCAAGTTGTTTCTTCTGCCTTGAACCTATCTGAAAAATTTTTTTAATGAATGGAGCCGTAAAACTTTGGTCCTTTTTAATTGACTCCAACATGCTTCTACAGTATCAAGCTATGTGTCTGAAGTTATTGCACTTGTAACATATTATGGCCTCTTTATTAAAGCTTGATAGAAGAGTAAAAGAGTTGTGGTTTTTACTTGACTCTACATGAGTTTTATTCTCCTTATTTTTAAAATTGTTAGCACTTTTTTGACATTCTATTTTCTTATGACCATATCCATTACAATAAAAATAGTAATCATAAAAATAGAAATTATTCATGTATCTTTGACGTGAGTGCCTTTTGTATCTCTATTTCTTCTAGCCTTCTTTGTTTGAGATGTCCTCTGTATTCTTAACTTTTTCTTTTTTCATTTCCTCTTTTGTAAGAGCTTCAATATAGCTCTTTTCTTTTTTTGTGTTAACATTGTTTGTGAAAGTAGTGGTCTCCCCTTTCTCTTTTTTAAATCTGATACCTATTTTATGTAACATTGATCTCTAACTTTCTAATATCTTATTCAACATATTAGTGTTACTCTCAAATTTTGAATCATTGGCTGCTCTATTATTGACTGCTTTATTTATTTTCTCAAGATCTGCTTTTAAAGAGGTAATTTTAACAACATATCTTTCACATTCTTTATTTACTTTTTGTAACTGAGCTATTACATTTTTTTTAGTCTTTTTAGCTTATTCAATGTGTGCTTGTAGATATTCAATTATTTTTTTGACTCTTTTTCATTTTTCTCGATTTGGCACTTCAATCTTTGTTCTTCTTTTTAAGATCTTTTAATTATTCTAAGGAACAAATGAGTTTTTCTTCGAGATTCACCTCAACTTCATCTTATTCTTTTTCTTGATCATTTATACTTTTAATTATGAAGGTATCTTCATGTATGGTCATGAATATAATCTCTTCTTCATCTGAATCACTGACTCCACTATCTTCAACTGAGCTAAGATCTTTAGAGTATAAACTCTTCTTTTAGAATCCCTTCTTAAATTTTACTTTGAAATTATTCTTGTATATAGACCTTCCTTCTTCATTGTCACCATTACTTTTATCTGAGCACTTAGTTGTAAAATCTCTGATCTTTTCACAATTAAAACATTTAAAAGGTAATTTTTTATATATATATTTACTTGTGCTTTTTTTGGCTTGTAGATGAATAGAGCTCCATTGTCATCTTCATCATCACTAGAGCTGTCACTTTATTTTTGAATCTTAGCCTTGTCTTTCTTTTATTTCTTGAAAGCAAATTCCCTCTTTGAGGGTTTTTTTTGTTTAGTCCACATCTCATATGCCATAAAAATACCATGTAGTTCATCCATCTTTAGCTTAGCTAGATCTTTCATCTCCTTGATTGCCAAAATATTTATATCATATCTCATTGGTAGGTATCTCAAAACCTTTTTCACTACCATTGATTCTTCTAAATTTTCTCCAAGGCCTTGAATATGATTAACTATTTGATCAATCTATAAGAGATAACTTGTTATATTTTCTTTCTCTTCCATTTTCAAACTATCAAATTGTCTTTTAAAAGTTTGGAGCTTATCTTGCTAAACCTTTCCATCACATTTGTAAATATTTTAAAGTTTAACCAAGTCTCATGAGTAGATTTGAATTGCATAATTTTAACAAATTTTGATTCACATAAATCATATAAAATAATATTTAAATCTTTAGCATTATTTTCACTTACCTTCTTTTTTTGTTGGAGTAGTCACAAGTGTCTATGGCTCTTCATATTCCTCCACAACTTCTTGTTAAATATTGAATTCAAGAGACATCAAATAAGTCTTCATCTTTATACTCCAAAAATCATAATTTGTCCCATCAAACAAAGGTGTCTGATTTATAAAAAAAAAATCATGTGATCTGGCCATCGTGCTTTCCATGATCTACCTTCAAGCTATAAAACTTTTTTCAAAGGAACCTACTCTGATACCAATTTTTAAGCACATGATATAATGAGAGGGGGGTGAATTAGTATATCATATATCTTATAAATCTTTTATTTAATTAAACTCCACTTAACCATACATTCAATATATGCAATAGAACCGAAACAATAACATGCATTACACGAGAGAGAGAGAGAGAGAGAGAGAGAGAGAGAGAGAGAGAGAGCAGATTTTTATGTGAAAATTCAAAGTAAAAAAACCATGGAGAATAATCTGAAGTATATGAATGAACACAAACTCAAATTATAAAGTTTACAAGAACCAACTTGCAAGAGCACCAACCCCTTTGTCGAGCACCAACACAATTTTTTTTTGTAAGCACCAACCCATAGGAGCGCTAACCCCTTGCAAATATTTGTGATCACCAACCCATAAGAGCACCAACCCCTCTTGTGTATAAAACACAACTATCTCTCAATGTTATTTTTTCATCAAATGATAAAACTCTACAATATCTCTTTCTATTTTGCCCTCTTTTTTTATATAAAATAATTACAAACCATGCACTCTCTTGCATATTACAAATGGCTTTCCAAGCCTTTATTTATAGCTTTCCAAATGACTTTTGGCATTCACCTTGTATGACTCTTGGCATTCACCTTGTATGACTCTTCACTCTTCATGGAAAATGACACCAAACTTGCATGACCCTTTAAATCCTTGTATTTGAAAAGTCACATGGTGACCCTTCATAAGCAAATACATCATTTTCTCTTTTGTCTTTATCTTGGTGACCTTTCAAATTTCTTAAGGTGACTCTTCATGAAAAAATGTGCCACACTCTCTTTTGTCTTCATTTGGTGACTCTTGGAATTCTTCAAGATGACTTTTCATAAGAAAATGTGTCACATTCCTCTTTTGTCTTTATCTTGGTGACCTTTCAAATTCCTTAAGGTGACTCTTCATGAAAAAATGTGCCACACCCTCTTTTGTCTTCATTTGGTGACTATTGGAATTCTTCAAGATGACTTTTCATAGAAAAATGTGTCCCATTCCTCTTTTGTCTTTTGAATTTTTATGCAACCAAAAATATATTCATTATTATAAAATAAATATCAACACATTTTAGCCAAAATATGAACATTAAAAACACATTTATCACCAATGCTAGACTTTTGACATCAAAGACAATATTTCCAACACAACTTTTGTATTTTTTAGTGAAAATTTTAGATATAAATGGAACTTGGTTTTAATGTTTAGGAAAAGAATACAATTTTATGTCTTAGTAGTTGTTTATAAAATCAGAGTATGGGTATTTTTATAACTACTTTTGTGTTGTCTACATTTGGATAATTTTACTCAAAAAATTGAATTTATCTCTTCATTAGGTTTATTTTCCTGATACCATTTTAAATCTTGTTAAATTAGAGGTGATGCAACTCTCTTCCAACAATTTAATAGCTAGTGTTTCTCTTTCCATGTTCCAAAATTTGACTCAACTTTGAGGTTTGGGCCTTTCTAGAAATTATTTGACCATTAATATCTTTTTAAGTTGGGTTCCATAGTTTACCTTACTAGAGTACTTAGATTGGGCTCTTGTAATATTGAAGGTGAATTTATTGCATTCCTATCTACTCAATATTCACTTGGAGACTTGGACCTATCAGATAATAAGATTGAGGTAATTGTTCTAGCATAGTTGTGGGATCTTCCAAACCTTCCATTCCTTAATCTTTAAAATAATCAACTAGAAGGTTCCTTGCCAATATTGAAGACCCGCTCTTGGGATATGGTGGACTTCCATAATAATGGATTTCATGGCCATATTCCATATCTTTATTTTGATGCAATCTTTTTAGATATGTTAAAAAATAAGTTTAATGGATCTATTCCTATTACAAAATTTCTTTATGTTTCTTTGTCCTTGTTAGGAAATAATCTGAGTGGAGTGATTCTGCATTCTATCTACATTGACCAAAGGTACTTTGAGATTTTAGACTTATCAAACAAAAGTTTAAAGGATGTGATTTCTACATATTTAGGAAAATGTTCTTATCTAATATTTTTAAATTTGGGTCAAAATGATTTCCAAGGTGAGATACCAGAGGAGATGGGAAATCTAATGCAACTTTAGACATTAAACCTAAATTGAAAGAATTTACAAGGTGTTATTCTATGAGCTATTGCAAAACCGTACATATCTTGAAGTATTTGACATAGGAAATAATAGGATTCAGGGGACCATCCCACTTTAGATTGGAAAAATGATAGATTTACTAATTATCATCCTGATAAATAATAAGTTTGAAGGCAATTTTCCACTATAGTTGGTTGAGATTCATAATCTTCAGATTTTGGATTTATCTCATAACAATTTGTCAGGGACTATCCCTATGAATCTAGGGAAGTTAAGTACTATGGTAAATGAATCACAAAGTGTTGAAATACAAAAAGTTGATAAGACATTAACTGGCATATTTGATGAGGAAATACCCTCCCATAAATCAATATTTGTGGATCAGATAATGCTCTAGATTAAGGGAAGTACACTTCCATATGTAAATATCTAAAAATTAGTTAAATTCATGGATTGATCACATAACAATCTTTGGGGTAATATCCCTCAAGAGATGGGACTCCTCAAGGGCGTAATTGCTCTCAACATTTCAAAAAATAACATTAGCAGCTTGATCCTAAAATCCCTTGGAGACTTAGTTAATCTGTAATCTCTTGATCTTTTAGGAAACATGTTATCAGGGAAGATTCCTGCAAAACTTGTTTTCAACCTTCAACGATTCTTCTTTTTTAGGAAACCCCTAAAATAGGGTTATTTGGGGATACTATTTGGTTGTTGGTTATATTTAAAGAAGATGATGATTGAGAGAAAAGTATACAATCATGGACACCTTTGAAGAAGAAGAAAAATTAAAGGCAATTCGAGATTTAGTGGAGTTTGATGGTAACTTAGACATGACTTTTGTTGTGGCCCTAGATGAATTATGGAGGAAAGACAACTTATGATTTAGACATCAAGATTGGAAAGGGATAGTAAATTTTTATTCCCAATGCCTATCAAATTGTAGATTAAAGGCAATTTTTTTTTTAGACATCAAGATTGGAAAGGGGCAATAAAATTTTTATTCTTTAAGCATAGACTAGGCTCTTGCTTTCTATAAAAACTCAAAAAAATTAAGAGTTTGTAAAACGTGGGAAGCTTCAAGAAACAAGTAATGGATGCCCTTGTTCATTCCTAATCAAGCAAGGGAGAGGAAAAATTAAAGTTTAAGGAATATGGATAAGCTATGGAAGATTTTGATAAAGTATTTGACCTTGATCCCTGACATGTGATATTCATGTTTCACAAGGGGCTAGAAAAATCCTAGAAACATTTAGAGTTTGTAAAATGTGGGAATCTTCAAGAAGCAAACAATAGATTCCCTTGTCAATTCATAATCAATCTAGGGAGATGCAAGATTAAAGTTTAAGGAATATGGACAAGCTATGGAAGACTCTAATAAAGTATTAGATGTTGATCCGTGACATGTGATATTGATTCTTGAATGTGAAATTCCTCCATATTTTATTGCACCTTGGAGGCAATTGCTAATATATATATATATATATATATATATATATATATATATATATATATATATATATATATATATAGACTGAATGGAATGATTGGTGATTCCTAGAGTAAGGGTTTCACAAAATGGCAAGAAGTAGATCAAGACTTGATTTTCAATGGTGTTAGAGTAGGTTCTAGTGGAAAACAAGAAAGAGAATACAACCCTATTTACACCTATTCTAGCAGGTCATATGATGCTAGTACAAGGCAAGGTCATGCCATTAGAGGGAATAAAATGTTTCCTGAAGAACCATTAGAGATTAGTCATGCAAGGTGACATGAACCAAATCATGTGGATGTCAATGATGATTGGCCATGATTCATTGCCAATAAAGGTGACTATTACAACCAATATAAATAATGTGGCCTAGGGGACTAAGGTTTGACAATTATCAAAGGATTAATACAATATATTTGACAAAATGCCAACCTTAAAATATCCTTTGGATTAGAGGGGAAACTTTCAAATTATGTTGTGATCCATCATGGGGAATACTCTTTGTCTTTGGGTGGATTGCACTAATAGTGTATAAGACCTTAGAGATCAGATTGAAATGGTCACTAGGATTCTAGATACCCTTCAATGTCTCATATACAAAGGCAAATATATATATATATATATATATATATATATATATATATATATATATATATATAATCAAAAACTACTAGCTGCATATGGTATTTAAAAAGGATCTCTTTTATCTCATGCTTTGTGCATGCATTGTGGTGCAAAAGACATGAAAAATTCTACTACGTACTCATATAAGGATGCATATAAATATTCCAAACCTTGGTGATAATTTAAAAATAATATCAATAACTCTACAACAAAATCAGGGACTCAAAAAGCCTCCCCTAGATCAAATGCCTACATTGTGGAATAGGTAGAGGAGGTACCACAGGTGGATATTTTAGAGGAAGAAGTGTTAGAGTATAGAGGTAATTTAGAAAAGGAGGAAGTCATATGTAGATTCAATGACTTTTGGCCAACTACAGATGCTTTATTCTAGTGGGTACATACTACCTGGTCAAAACAATGTAAAATCTCCCTCTGCTCTAAGGGATTCTTCATCATAAATATTTTTGATGAAGTATACTAGAGAGTATTAATAGAAGTGTTAGGTTGTGGAGCTAAAAGCTTCACTGATGCAGACATGGAGGAGGTTGATGAGAGGCTGCTGAGTTGCAGAGCAACCGACGTCAGTCTGATCAACCGACGTCGGTCATATACAATGGAAAAAACAACCAACATCAGTCAAGTATCAGCTGACGTCAGTCATCTCCAGCCAGACAGGGACTGACGTCGGTCACTTGTGCGGTTCCAGAACTGCTAGTTCACGAATAGTTAGTTAACGAACTGGTTGTTTGATGTAAAAAGCTAATTTTAGTCTTAGAGCTGCAGATCTAATTATTGTAATTGGATGTCTAACTATTGTTTGCATGGGATCTATATAAGAGACTCATGGGCTGTATTGTAAAGGGTGAGAGATCAAAGCAGGGATTCCCCAGGTGCTAGATAGAGAGAGCAAGCTTGGCTCCTCATAGTGCCACAGTACCAAGTGTGTATGATCAGGTAGATCTGCGAGACAGCAAGGTCTGATAGAAGATCCACATGGGTGCTGGTATGGTAGAATCATAAGGACTTGGTGAGGTAAAGACAAGGGTTCTATCTGAGTATGTAAGATCAGGTTGGTCTGCAGGTGTGCAAGATCAGGTTGGAGATCTACATGTGATAAGTAAGGTCAGTTAATATGCAGGTGTGTGTGTATGAGATCTAGGTTTGTAGGTGTGCAAAACCATGTTGATTTGTAGGTATGCAAGATCAGGGAGGTCAGCAACACAACAAGTAGCAAGATTAGGTGAGATCTACTTGGAGTACATTGTGTACTTGGAGTATGTGTGTATACTCAGACTTGGAGTACTTTTGAGTACTTGGTGGACTGACAGTATTGTTACTGACTAGTGGACTGACAGTATTGTTACTGGCTGGTGGAGGTGAACAACTTTGTGTGTGAGTTGTTTGTTGGGACCGTAGTTGAGAGAGTGAGCTCTTGAAGAGATTTACTGTTTATGCCCTAGCGGTGTGGGAGCCCTAGAAGAGTGTAAGGAAGAAAACTGTGGCATCTTCTTTGTTGTATTTTCTTCTGGAATAGGATTAATACAATTGGGTATTGTCTCTCATATTCTGTGTTATTTTTGAATTCTAGTTACTTATTGCTTCTGGTTAATTCTGCATTTAGTTGCTTGGTAATCAATTGTGTTTCCTGGGTCCTAACAGTTGGTATCAGAGTTAAGATTGCAGGGAGCAGGTTTATGTTTAGTTACAAGTCACTCTCAGGGGTTTTTGATTGAGTGGGAGTATAGCAATGGCAGAAGAAAGTAAGCTAAGAATGGAGGAATTCAAAGGCACGAATGGTCAATTACGGTGTTATGAAAAGAAAGAGCAGGTAAAGAAATATTGTTGGTTGGTAGAAGATCAGCATGAAATAACTGAAGAAGCAGATGTTGCAGGTGTTATTGCACATGATGCTCTGGTATGTTCCTTAGATAAAGTAGAATCTTATTTTATAGATTTTGTTTTCTCTTTCCATGCAGCCCCAAATAGAGTATTTTTCCATGTTAAGGTCCATGGAGACTTTGGAAAGATTTATTTAGGGGTTGGTGAGCCTTGTCAAAGTATTGGCAAAGGAGAAGTGCGGCTGAAATTGCAGACGGCCAACACATGGGTGTTGAAGGAGGTCATGCAAGTCCTAGTCCTAGAGATGCAACTAATTTCTATAGGAAAGTTGGGTGATGAGAGATGCACAGTAACTCTCATAGCAGATTCTTAAAATGTTACCAATGATGCACTTGAATTAGCATGTGGTAAGAAAGTAGGTACTCTTTATCTACCTGCTTGTATTACTGATTCCACTTTTGTTGCACAGGTGTGGCTTTGTAGGCTTGGTCACATGAGTGAGAAGGGAATGGATGTTCTGAATTCAAATGGTAAGAGTTCAGCTTTGGAGAGCATAGATCGAGATTTATGTGAGCAGTGTGATGCTACAAGAAAAAATTGTATTTATTGTAGAAAAAGAAAGTCTGATGTATTTGACAAACTTAAGAACTGAAAAGCCTTAGTGTTCTTGGAGGAGATGATGGATAGAGATCAGCTGAGTGGAATGGATACTTCTGAGCAAGGTAGTTTGGACATGGGTATGATTCAAAAAAAGCTCGCAGGTAAAAAGTCATCACTCACAGGCAAACACAGGTACCAACATCGATCAGGGGTAACCAACGTCGAACAGACAGGCACTGACATCAGTCATGTGCAAACCAGAGGAGTTAGTGGTGTCAGGTAGGTGGCGACTGACGTCGGTCAGGGAATCGGCGTCGGTAGTCAGTCAGTCGCATGGAACCGATGTCGGTCAGATGCAGACTGGGTGGTGACTGACATCGATCACTTGAACAGATTTTGGGTGGACAGCAAGCTGTCATGGAGTTTCAAACACCCATGTGGAGGAGTAAAAGGGTATGTAAGCCTCAAATTCGTTATTCCTCTTCTTTATACTACTTGTTGCTCACTGATGGTCAAGAACCAGAAAGTTTTTAAAGAAGTGATGCAGGTAGGATCCAAAAAATAGTGGGAGCATGGCATGAATTCTTTGGAGAAAAACCAAATGGGAGATTTGGTAGAGTTGCCAGCTGGAGAGAAAGCACTGAAAGACGAATGGATTTCAAGGTTAAAGAATAGAGAGAATGTATACGTGAGACAGAAGGCCAGGTCACATGCTCTTAAGCAAGCTGTAGGACAGTGGTATAGGTTTGACGGGTTTATGACAAAGCAGGGCTTTAGTCAGTGTCATTATAACCATTGTGTTTTTCTTACCAGGGTGGATAATGGTCGCGACATTATTTTGTTACTGTATATGGGTGATATGCTTGTTGCAGGTTCAGACATACAGGGTTTTGCTGAGCTAAGGGTAAGGTTAGTTCAGTGGTTTGCTATGAAGAATTTGGGAGCAGTAAATTTTTTTGGCATGAGTAATCCTAGAGACAGAGAAGATCACAAGTTGATGTTGTCACAGGATATTTGTGTGAAGGTAGTGCAAGATGCAGAATCGGGCATCACACTTATGGATGGACAGTTCACAGAATAGGGTCTTCAATCACATGATGAGGTTGAGTATATGTGTACTCCCTGATATTGCCCCAATAGTGGGAGTTGTCAGCAGGTTTGTAGTCAATCTGAAAAGGAAGCACTAGAGAGCAGTTCAATGGGTTCTCAGATATCTGAGAGGGACCAGCAGTAGGTGCACATGCTATGCAGGGTCAGGCACTTTAGATATGGCAGGTTACTTGGATGACAGGTGTTGCACCACAAGATGTGTGGTGTTTGGTCTTCAAGATTGAGCTTGAAGAGGGATACAAGCCAGAAAACAAATTAGACGGTGTACAGGTACAGGTACAGGTACAGTGCAGCTATTTATCTCCAAGTGGGAGATTGTTAGGTTATGGAGCTAAAAGCTTCACTGATGCAGACATGGAGGAGGTTGTTGAGAGGCTGCTGAGTTGTAGAGCAATCGACGTCGGTCTGATCAACCGACGTCGGTCATATACAGTGGGAAAAGCAATCGACATCAGTCAGGTATCGGTCGATGTCAGTCATCTCCAGCCAGACAGGGACCGACGTCGGTCGCCTGTGCGATTCTAAAACTGCTAGTTCACGAACAATTAGTTAACGAATCGATTGTTTGCATGTAAAAGGCTAATTTTAGTCTTGGAATTGCGAATCTAATTATTGTAATTGGATGTCTAATTATTATTTGCATGGGATCTATATAAGAGACTCATGCGCTGTATTGTAAAGGGTGATGGATCAAAGCAGGGATTCCCCGGGTGCTAGATAGAGAGAGCAAGCTTGGCTCCTCATAGTGCCACAATACCAAGTGTGTATGATCAAGTAGATCTGTGAGATAGTAAGGTCTGGTAGAAGATCCACATGGGTGCTAGTATGGTAGAATCATAAGGACTTGGTGAGGTAAGGACAAGGGTTCTATCTGAGTATGTAAGATCAGGTTGGTCTGCAGGTGTGCAAGATCAGGTTGGAGATCTACATGTGGTAAGTAAGGTCAGTTGATCTGCAGGTGTGTGTGCGAGATCTAGGTTTGCAGGTGTGCAAAACCAGGTTAATTTGCAAGTGTGCAAGATTAGGGAGGTCAGCAACACAACATGTAGCAAGATCAGGTGAGATCTACTTGGAGTACGTTGCGTACTTGGAGTATGTGTGTATACTCAGATTTGGAGTACTTTTGAGTACTTGGTGCACTGACAGTATTGTTACTAACTGGTGGACTAACAGTATTGTTACTGGCTGGTGGAGGTGAACAAAAACTCTATGTGTGAGTTGTTTGTTGGGACCGTAGTTGAGAGAGTGAGCTCTTGAAGAGATTTATTGTTTATGCCTTAGAGGTGTGGGAGCCCTAGAGGAGTGTAAGGAAGAAGACTGTGGCATCTTCTTTGTTGTATTTCCTTCTGGAAGAGTATTAATACAATTGGGTATTGTCTCTCATATTCTGTGTTATTTTTGAATTCTAGTTACTTATTACTTCTGGTTAATTCCGCATTTAGTTACTTGGTAATCAATTGTGCTTCCCGGGTCCTAACAAGAAGGTTCATGGTTCTGGGAACTGGTAGGTATTTACCTCACACCATGGTTTCTAGAATTTGATCTGAGCTCCCACTTAGTTATTGCTATGCCTGTTTGAGTATAACTGTCAAACCTTTTTCCCTATCTCAACATTGCCTTCAAAAAGATAGGGGATAGCCTAGGTAAGTTCAAAAAATTAGACTAAAAAATAATGGGGTTAGGATTATGCACATATGTTTGATTATGTGTGGAAATAGACCTTAGTAAAGGTCTACCAAAAAAATGATAATCCGCTATGGATAACTCCAACATACTAAGTCATTGGACTATGAGAATACCACTTTTTGATGTTATTTATGTAATATTACAGGGTATCCTCAGGAAACATGTCCCCAGGATCAAAAATTTCCACCAAATAAGAAAGGGATGAAATCAACCTTCAAATGCTTGTCCATACCAACACAAGAGGAAGAAGTGACATAAAAATAGGAATAAGAGCAGGAAGGTCAAAAACAAAATGAGCCCAATGAGAAAATACCATATGAGCCAAACACATGGGCCCAGGACAATGACCTCACTAAGGAGGGAAACAAAGAGGGAATCCAAACAATGGAATCATAACCGGTTGGGTCTACACTCAGAGGTGTGACATGTGCTCATGAAATGGAGAGCTCTGACTTGGATAAGGAATTAGTGACAAGGTCAAATCCAAAATAGTTGGGTTTTCACTCAATTTTAGAGATTCAGAACATAGGAATACATATAGTCACAGTGGTTCCAACACAAAGGAGTGTGGTAGGAGGTAAAGAAGAAAAATGGTAAAAAGGGCAGAGTGGAAGACTATTTCAGTTCTTCCTCCCTACATTACACTAGGCCATGATATTTCATTGGATGGTTCCATCTCCCACAACATGTTGTTTGTGTTGGTTTACTCCAACTTTGTTATCCCCCATCTGTTGGGGCATTGTATCTATAGGTCGAGGCATTTATCTCCCTGTTTTACTTGGTAGATGATCTCATCTCTTACTCTCTCTATCATTACTTATTGGAATTTTGGTTGTATCTTTACACCACAAATTTGGATTAAAAGTTACCAACACTTTTCCTTTTGAATATATATATATATATATATCATTTTAAATTTTTAAATCTTTATTATCTATATATAAATAATATGAAACATCACACACACACACACACACACACACACACACACACACACATACATACATATGTGTGTGTGTGTGTGTGTGTGTGTGTGTGTGTGTGTGTGTGTGTGTGTGTGTGTACACACACACACACACATAAAAAGATTTATTAAATATAAATAAAAAATAAAAAATAAAATATGCTTGTGGAAAAGAAGAACAACACTGAACCCAGATAAAATGATAAAATCCTAAATGTAAATTAAAAATTTACAGGTGGCCAAAACTATGTGATTCAAGAAAGTATATTAAATGTACAAACATATAGAGTGGTTTGATAGAAGAATATGTTTTTGACAATATATCTTCAAATGGTTAAGGATTGTTATAACACCTTCTGATACTTCTTTGATAACAATTTTATGATGGATAAGTGACAATTTACTCAGTTTCATTAGATGGGATAAATGATTGGTTACATATATGTATAGTAATGATTGTGCTTCTATCAACAATAGCAAGGAGTGATGGTTGGTAAAGATGATGTAGTGGATGGGAAGATATTGTTGTGGTTATTGATGTGGATGGTTTTCTATGTTATTATGGATGATAGATGTACTTTATTTGGACTGATGAGATTACCTTACCTTTGTATAACACTAGTAAATTGTGTAATCTATTCTGATGAAATTTTTGTTTATTGTCATGAATCATTATAACCATGGAATATGAGCTAGTCATGTATATCTTTAACTTGTGTAGATATTGTTGTACACATGTAATTGTAAATTTGTGTAAACCAATACAACATTTGTTCATTCATCAAACCTTGTAAACAATGGAACTATACTATATAAATACCTTTTTTGTACAATTATTGTGTGTGTATGACTCGTCGCATGTACATTAATATGTTGTTGAGACCAGTTGTGAGTGTGATCATAAATGTGTTTGTAAATTACCAATTGTAAATGAAATGTAATATAAATTCAGTCCCAAAAAGCATTCATGTTAAATTAAAAATTGTTGTAGTGTAGTGTTGTAATGTGTTATGTAACCTTACATTATTACTCTAGTAAGACCATTGGTACATATGTGGGGGTTTGAGGGTGGTTTGGAACAATGTTCATATTGGTTTCTACCAGGTTACAAACTAGGAAGTAGAGCTCTTTTTAGGTTGAAAATCCACTTTCCCCTTTGTATGAGGTAGCTACCTGGATCTTCTTGGGCATGCACCATGAGTTCCATGAGCTCCATGGGATCTTTGTACATAATGGTCACCTTATGCATTTGGTGTTCCACTACACACCCCTTTTATGGTTGTGCAAAAACAACCCTTGTAAATTTCATTGATGCAACCTTGTGAAACCATTTGGGAGGCCTAAGGAGAGTGTTGATGTTTAATTATTCCTTTTTCCCTCGTGTGGCTTCCTTAGCCACATAGTTATGTAATGTGAACTTTTATATTTCTATTTATTATTGGAACCAACATGTTACTTTTATTTTTATTACTTGTTTCTGATTTTGTTTTGGCCACTTGACATTTGACTTATTACTTTGACATACACACACACACACACACACACACACACACACACACACATTATATATACATACATACATATATATGTATATGTATATGTGTATATATATATATATATATATATATATATATATATATATATATATATATATATATATATATATATATATATATACATATACATATATATGTATGTATGTATATATAATGTGTGTGTGTGTGTATATATACACACACACACATTATATATACATACATACATTTTATGTGTGTGTGTATATATATATATATATATATATATATATATATATATAGTTTGGATTAATGTTGGTTCATTTATGTTTCTTTATATATTCACAATGTGATGCAATGTGTTTGGTATGGGGGAAGAGAATTAGCCTGGAATATGGCTCTTGGTTCATGATGGGAACCTATCATGTAGGTTCATGATACCATCCTTCCCATCCACCAGATGTAGTGGTTATAGGTTATTATCTTGCCGGGAGGTCTAAGTAGAATTATTGGGGGGTCTAAGGTAGAAAAACTTGGCTTGTGTAGCCCATGACTATTTAGCTTGTATAGCCCATGAGAAACTTGGCTTGTGTATCCCATGATTACTTGTCTTGTGTATCCCATGATTATTTGGATTGTGTATCCCATTGTTATTTGGCTTGTGTAGCCATTGATTCTCTTTGTAAAATTATGGTTCTGCATAACACTGCATGGCATAATATGGCTCAACATGGTTTAGTATTGTGGAGGATGATTCAGTTTAGCATGATTGGATTCTATTATGATTTGGCATTCATTGGTTACTTTATATGATTAACAGTTTGCTCAATATAATCCTATAATAATTTATTCCAGGTTATCAGTTGATTGTGGCTTAGTAAGGAAATATGGATCAAAATTGGTTAGATTATTAATACTCCATGTGTATGTTCATTATGATTGGCACCTATTCATCACATTGTATATGCATATTTTGGGATGGAACATGGGTTATTTAAAATAAGAAATTATGTACTAGTATATCAGAGTATCAATATCAATATCCTTTGTGATCACTTTATATGACCTTTTGGAATGTAGTTATTTTCATTTTGAGATATCATTGGGTATACTCAGTATTGGATTTATATTAGTATTTTTATATAGGTGAGTTGATAGTGATTCATGTTATCGTATGGGGATTTTATACTTGAGCAATATAACTAATTTGGTCATTATTTTGTTTAATTCCCAATCTGGCAAAGCAATACACTATTAGAGAACACACCAGTTTTGGTTTCTAATCATTGGATATTTTGGTGATAGATCATTTGGTTCTTGTCATTGTTTATGAATGTGGTTATGTTTCACTTATTGATATTAGTATATGCATCAAAGACAATGCCATTTTATAGGGGGTGAATGTAATACCCATCCTTGTCAAAATTATGTCTTTCTAATGATGTAATATCATTGTCTATCACTATGTGGATTGTGGTCTCAGTGTTGAGTAGGTTTTGCCTAGTATTTTTGGAGGGTGCATTCTGATAGTTGGTTACTTTAGTTTCTTCTTGAACATATTCCTTTCCTCATCCCATCAACATTCTTATGCATGTGTTATTGTCAAATAGTTTCTTTGTAGCGGTGTCTCGATCACCTTAATTCAGTCCTTCTTTTCATGACCCAATCAAGTGAATAAATTTATGTTGATAATTAAGAGCTTTTGATTATTCTTGGATTGAATTTATTTACCATAAATGACTAAATTGATCATTACATTCTTATTTCATCTATGAGATAAATATATAATAATTAGATAAATATATAAAATAAATAAATAAATGTACATATTATTCATAATTTGGATAAATAAACAAATTTTGAATCAACTTTATCCATTCCAACATTTATACGTATTAATATAAATGTACTTATATATTAATATAAGTTGAAATGGTATTAATTAAATACAATTATAAGTATATATGTAATAATTTTGGTTTTGAATTAAACTGATTGTATACATATAATTATTATATTTTCCAATTTCATAATTTGATTGAACCAAATGAAAATAAATAAATAAATTGATAAATGATAAAGAAATAAATAAATCAAAAGAGTAAAGTAGAATTGGAGGTGGCAGACAAATCTTAGTGGTGGAAGAGTGAGAGACATGTGTCTCCATTGCTCCACACACACACACACAAAAAAAATAATAACAAAGGAAAAATCATGAAGATTTAGCATTAGTAGGGCATATCATTTCAAGGCTAGCTTTTCTTCCCACTTTGCATGTTAATGTTTTAAAATTGCTGAATGGAAGCTTTTAGATGGCACCCATGTGGAGATAGTAAATGATTTATTTATTATTTTATAAAAAGGAATGTTACTCTCCAAAGTCTTCCATTCTACCAAGGAAATTATTCAAATGAATTTCAGTAGGAAGTAGAACCAATAGGTGAAGATACTAGTATGGAGGAAGGAGTGTAAAAGAGAGTAGGAGGAGTGAAGCAAGGAACTTCAATGGATTAGGCAAAGGATTATTTCTTTTTAATTTTGTTTATTTCTCCAGACAATAAGCAATTTAAGAAAATAATGAAAGCTATGTTGTGTGTTTTAGGAGTAATTCTTGGTTTTAATGTTTTAATTGAATAGATGTTGGTGAGTACGTGATAGAATCAAAGATTTGGACTAGAAAGTTTCATTCCCTGATTTGATTCTACAAAATTTTGAACTTGGGTGAATGGGATAAGATACCTGAATTTCCTAGATCTATTTTTTTTGGGTTGAAGAATATAATTAGATTATGTTTATGTATACTCTGAATCTCCAAATTACCAAAACCCTAGGAGCATGGGGTCTCTTTAAAATTATTTGATTTGGTTCAATGTTGCCCCTTTTGGAGTGGAGATAATGGTATTTATAATAAACAAAAGTAAACAGTTGTTCATTAAATTGGTTATGCCAATCCGAATCTAGTTTGAGTAATTGATATTATATATTTATCATTTTGTTACTATTTTCCACTTGAAGTCTTGTTCAAATTTTATTGTGGTATAATTTTCTAAGTGTATTTTCACTTGCAGTATGGTTGTTCATTTTACTTACATCTTTATTCATATTAAAATATTAATATTAATAATAATAAATTAAAGTTATATATAAAATATGGGGAGGGGTTGAGCAGGCCCCAACCCTCCCCCCATAGTGGGAAGGGGGTGGGGTCACATTAGTTGGCTCACCCCAAACCCCAGGGTGTAGGCCTGATTGACGGCCAAGGCTAAAGCACAAGGCCAACCCTAGGCCACTGGCCAAGGCCATGCCTTATAATTCTTAGAAAATATAATAACAAAAAAAACAAAAATTTATAATTAAATTATGTTTTATATTTTCTTAATAAAATATGATATACATACATACATATATATATGTTTGCATGTATGTATGTATATCTATATCTATATCTGTGTGTGTGTGTGTGTGTGTGTGTGTGTGTGTGTGTGTGTGTACTTATGTGTATATGTTTTTATATGTTTGTTATTTTGAATTACACAAGAAACTTATTCAGAGAAAACTTGTTGTTAACTTTAATTTTATTAATGTTGATAAAAGTTAGTATTAGTATGTATAAATAAATGTATATATGATGAAAATTGTATATTTATATTATAAAGTATATGTCTACATATAATGATGTAAATTTTGTTTAGTTATTTAAATATATAATGAAATTGGAGTTCATATTCACTTGTGTAAATCACACTTGGTTGGATTTTACTCACCATTATGAATGGATTGAATCCATGGGGAACTTAGAAATTATGGAGTTTCACATCAAATACCTCATTGACATTGTTTAATAGAGTTTGAGTGAAAATTCTCCTATTATATGAAGTTTTGTTAATTAATGAAATACATAAATTTTAGTAATGAGAATTTAAATTGAGACTTTGTCAAATTAGTTCACTTATGGGCACCTTGTGATCAATGATAAAATTATATAGGTAGGTGATGAGTTAGAATCATAGTCTTGTAATTAAATAAAATTAGGAATGGAAACCAATTAGAAGATCCACCTATTTAAAGATTGCTCCTAGACGGGAGCTCAAAAATTACATGTGCTTGCATTGTTTGTAAGGGTAATATTGTTTATGTTAGTGTGATCTGAATGTTTAGCTTTTTGTATTGGAATTATGTGTTAAAAACATAATCAAGTATGTCAATTGATGATGTGTTTAGACGTCCACTAGTTAGTTTTAATCCCTTTTTATAACCATTCTTGTAGTATAGAAAATAAGTTTATAATAGGTATGTTATGTTTGTTGCTTAATTATTCATTTAACTTGTTTATTGTTATGAAAAAATGGATTGCTTAAGAAGGAGAAGTTTCTTGCTCGACGTAAGTTGATCCCTTGTTGACCATGTCTTAATGTAGATGAAAGAGTTCCAATGCATTAATTACCAAGTTTATTTTGTACTATTGTTAGATAACATTGTCCAGTAGATTAAGTTATTATCTTGTATTAGTTTCCTATCCAAGGTATTGTAAAGAAATTTATTGTAGGCCAAATTGGGCAAGGTTGTAAGCCTTGATTGTAATCATAAATGTTTAAATTTATAGTGGTAACTTTAGCATGTTTTTGTGTTAATTGTAAATGAATTCTCTAAGCTTATAATACTTTCTTGATATTTTTATAATAATATGATTATTGTGTCTCAAAAAATGAATCATTTATTTTTTGGTAACTAGATAGTCTCTTGAATCTTATAAGTTAATTAGTTTTACCGAGGTGCCATGCAATTCTACAAACAACATTTTTTTGGAAGATTGAATTCAAGTAGTAATAGGATTATATCACCTCATTGAAGTAATTTTCAAGTTACTATAATAATATAAACACAACTTGTGAACTAAAATTAACAATAACTTTAGGATTACAGAACTAGGGTTGTTTTGTGTTCTTGAATAATCAACAAATAATAAAGGCTTTAAATATTGTAAAAGACATTCACATTGAGGATAATTTATTGTAATGATTTCCTTAAATTTTAAAATGCTTAATAAATGAATCAACCCAAAATTTAATTAAATCAATCTTGCGACAAATAAATTGATGTATAATTTATTATTAGTCCTATAATTAGTAAGTATTTTTCCTTTACAAACACAACCTGATGGTATTGACCACTAAATTATAAATAAATGAAGGTGGTATTAATAATTTAATCATGTTCCTAATTTAAATTATCAAATGAATTCATAATTTAAACTTTCTAATTCGAAACTTTGTTTTCCAAATGGTAAAAAGTTATACAAGTTTTTACATATAGTTGTCCTTTAGAAAATGAATTTTAAAATGATCTAAAGTGGTCTAAATTAAGATCAGATTCTTGATTATTACTAGTTAAGAGAATTATATTCTGAAATAGTGTTAATTTTTAGCTCAATCGAGTTGAAACAGTGCCTCTATTTTAAAAGGCTTTTGCAGGGGAAATTTATCTTACCTTGCTGATTTTGTGACAAAACCACTTTGAAATTGATGCCAAATAAATTTTTATAATTTGGTTTCTTTATAAATGAAGATTGATTCATATTATTTTTACCTTCACATCAAATTAGGATTTTTCGGTTTCATTTTTATTTATTGTTTGCTATTTTTAATATTTTTTTAAAACCAAATTTATTCAAAAAATTTCTATTGTTCTGGTTTAATCTACTAAGTTGATTCAAAAAAGGCATTGAATTATTCACCTAGTTTAACATTTATTGAATCTGAAAGCTGTAGCCTCTCATGTTGAGTCTCATATTTGCATATATTATTTTTAATTTGGGTTTCATCTCCATTTGGTGTTTTTTAGTAAGTATTCTTTAAACATTGTTTATCATTTTTTTCTTGGAGATGATAGAGAATGTTGTCAGGTGTTGTTGGGTTTGTTATTCTTGTTTTTTCATTTTGTTTACCCTTGGTTTGAAATAATACTTGAGTTGTGATGGTATTATCATATAGAAGTGGATTTTCAGCATGCAAAGGGATCCACTTCCTATCCCATAACCTGGTACAAACCAATATGAACATGGTTCCAAACTACCCTCAAACCCCCACACATGCACCAATGCTCTTACTAGAGCAACAATGCAGACTTACATAACATATTACAACACTACACTACAATGATTTTTACTTTAACATGTATGCTTTTCGAGACTGAATTTATTGTACATTACATTTACACTTGGTAATTTACAAACACATTTATGATCACACTCACAAATGGGCTTATCAACATATTAACGTACATGAGGTGAGTCATACACCCACAATAACTGTACAAAAATTAGTATATATAGGATAGTTTCATTATTTACAAGGTTTGATGAATGAACAAATGTTGTACTAGTTTACACAAATTTACAATTAAAGATGTAAAACAATATCTACACAAGTTAAATATATACATGACTAACTCATATTTTGTGGTTATAATTACTCATGATAATAAACACAACTTTCATCCCAATACAATTTCACAAGTTACTAGTGTTATACAAAGGTAAGGTAATCTCATTGATCCAACTAAAATACATCTATCATCCTTTATTATAGATAACCATCCACATCAATAATTGTTGTCACCAAATCTTACACCCTAAAAGAGGGTGTTCAATCCTCTTCCATATTTGGGAAACACGAGAACACTTCCAGGTATGTGGGTGTACCTATAGTGGAAGTGACGCTCTATATTTAATGGCTAGCTCCTTGAATATATCTTGAAATGATTATCACCTAAAATAGTACTTGATTGTGGGGAAAAGAGTTATAAATTACATGAATTGAACCTATTATAAAGGAGTGATACACCAAGATGATTTCCACATGACCATCATATACCTATCACAATGAAAAGGGGTATAAAAACTAGCTTCAAAGTCCTAAAAGATTCTAACATCAATGTTTCAATATAGAGGTGAGAATGCATGAAGAAACACAAGGTAAATGAACCACAGGGAAGATTTCACACTTTAATAACAATATTACACTTGAAATGAGCCTAAAATACTTGAATACACTCTATATGACATGTTATAATAATAATTCTTGCATAAACATGAAAGGATAAGGCAAGAAAGGATAAAGAATTGTCACTAACTCTAACATACATCACTTTACACACTTAAACAAATATTCATGAACTAAAAATCAAACTCACATTTATTTTTCAAAAGTACAATACAATGTCATTTTAGTAGGGCTTCACCATACATGGTGTGGTATTAGCTTACAATAGCCAAAATGGCTACTACTTATAGAATTTGAGGGAGAAGTGAGAAGAAAGAAGAAAAGAAGTTCAAGGGTCACAATGCCACATGTCAAGGGATTAAAACTAGTTATATTATAGGGGAATGGAGTTTGAAATAAACCATGAATGTATCTTTTGACAAGTGTCCTTATAAACTATGACAAACTATCCAAAATGGCATATAAACTCTTCAACTAGCCTTTGTGAAACTATCTTCATCGTGGATCAACTCTCGAGCACTTGAAACTGAACTAGGGAGAGTTGACACATATGTACTATCTCAAGGAGGCTAAAAACATGCTATGATAGTCACAATATGTTCTCCTAACTGATAGCTATATTTTAGACATTTGTATTCACCATATGCATTCATTCATTGGTCTTCTAGGCCTCATTTTTCACATTTATCATCCAATAAGCCTAGCATTCACTATTTATCTTCAATCTCTATCCAAGACTACCTATGATAGATGATGTAGTAGGGATATTTACATAACCAAATATTATGTGCTACCCTAGGATTGTAGGGTTTATGAGGTGATCTTGACTGAGTTTTAATGGTGGCATACGAGTTTAAAATATTTGCTTTGCCATAGAAATGTTTGATTTGACATGTTTGCTTATATGACATTTCCTTGCCACACTGCTCATTTAATTTTAAAATATGGCTTTTGTTGATCTAAAAATGTGTCTTCATTTGGTGCCCCTTTATAAACTTCATTAAATTCTCTTCATTGATCTTCTCAAGAGTCTCCTATACTTGACTTTCATTGTCGATCAATTTTCATATGAGATTATGACACTTGGCAGTCTTGCATGCCTTCTATGGACCCTACTATCAATCTCCATATGATAAAACATGATTATACCACATGGCATTCTCACATGAAATCTAGGCTCATTGACTTATTAACCTCATGTGATCTGTCAATCTCCATCTACGTAGATTAACATGCACTATCGATCTTTGATCTACTTGATCAAATGTGCACCATTGATCTACTACCAATCCATCATGATAGTGAGACATGGCACCATCATGTTCATTCTCAAGATCCTCTAACCTATTGAATTCATTCTCCTCATTGATATTTATCTACATGATTTAACATGCACCATCGATCTATCTTGACTTATTGACTTTGTTATTACCTACATGTCATCGATCCTTGTTCTGGTTTAGCAAGGTTTAGACACTTGGTATCTAGAAGGATTATGAACTCCATGGTTATATTTCTTTGATTCCAAATATCTATTTCATATGGATTTAATTTTATGTACCTTTCTCTAGCCTTATGGTTCATCTTGAACATCCTCATCTTTTTCAAACAATCTCTTTCAACCATGAACTGATTAAAGCCAGGAAATTGTTGTTTTTCAACATTATCTTATCCATAACACATGAAGGTGTTCATTCATGGTGAAATACTCTACATACATGGGAAATATACTATTATATTCCATCCTTATCATTTTAAAGGCTTGACTGACTATGCATGGAAATGAAATAAATGACTATTTTGCCTACCAATGCTTTGATGAATCACTGAGACTCTGTGTAAGCCTCCTTCATGTCTTTGAATGATCGAACACCATGGAAACTAGACACTTTCATATATGAATATAAAAAAGGCCCCTAAATGACTCAAAAATGACATAAGGACTTAATTAGACCATGGATAAGCCCATATGAAATGAAATCAAATAGACTATAACATATCCTATGATAAAATATTAGGCCCCTATATAAGTTTTTAACTATAGGTGTTTGACCCATTTTGACTTGTGGTCAAAATGGTCAACATTCTTGGTTATTTCCCAAGGGTGGTATGCTTGTTATACCATGACCAATAGTCTAATCTTATCTATTGGGCCATGGAGTCACATGTACACCAGATTTGACACACAAATTTCCTTTGACAACACAACAAATAATAGAAAATAACAATAACAAGACACAAATCAAGAAACACACATCTACTCAACTAGAACACTTATGGAACACAACACAATTGAAATAAAATTCATACCTAATCTAATATTTACAAGACTAACATTCAATTCCTCAATATCAAGGTTTCAAATGTATCCCATTCACAAGGATAGGTAGCTCCTCTCCATTCATCCTTGCTAATTGGAAATAGTTTCTTTATTTTCACTTGATGATGACATATGGTCCACTCCATAAAGTGTAAATTTTTTTTTTGTCTCCCTAGTTTTTATCTATCTTCATCCCATTTCAACACTATGTCACCTGCTTGAAATGTTCTTGAAGTTGCTTTCTTGTCAAAAGACCTCTTCATTACTATTTGGTGATGTTCCATAGTTTGATGAGCTTTATCTCTAGTCTCTTGCAACTCCATTAATTATACTAACCTTACCTCCATTGGAGTGTTCTCAAGAAACTCTAATTTACGTGGCAACTCTAATGTAGGTAGCTCTTGTGATATAGCTAGCCTAGCCTCCCTTCTATAGACAAGAACAAAAGGATAATTTCCTATTAACCTCTTGGGAGTTATCCTATTATCCAACCCATTACCTTGAGGGTGATAATTGGATGAGTTTCTAAAGTATATGCCATTACTATTTAACCAATCAACTATCTTAACACCCATAAAAGCAAGTCTATTGTATAAAATAATGGTAGAAGGGGTACCAAACCTTGTTGTGATACTCTCATAGAACTCCAAGATAACATTCTCATTAGCCTCTTTCAATACCACCACTTCAACCCACCTTGTAAATGATTCGATTGTTGTAAGTATCCATTTGTGACCAATACTTTATGGGGGTTTATCATGCTAATAAAGTCAAGACCCCATTGCATGAAAGGTTGATCTACTTGGATAGGCTTCAAAGGAAGGGCTGAAAGCTTCTATTTTCTTACAAAGAAAACACATTGTACACACCTTCTTACCTAAGCATAACAATCCTTGAAGAGGCTGAGATATTAATATCCTACGCTAATGCTCTTAGCAGTTGTGCTTCTTGGAGAGAAATGACCTCCTGATGTCCCATCATAAAACTTCTCAAGCAACACTCCAAACTGATTATTATCAATGCATCTCAATAACACACCATTAATGTATTTTTTAAAAGTCACACAATCTACAAGATAAATGGGAATAAATTTTAATCTAAAATATATCCTTTGTGATCTATTCATGCTATTAGGATACTTACCACTTCAAAGAAATATGATAACATCTTGTGTCCAACTTTGTAGAGGCAAGGAACCGGTTGGTTAGGAATAATCATGATTGACTAGAGCCTCTTCCTTTGACTCATGGAGATGTGAAGCTAGATGTTAAAAAAATACTTTACCCCTTATCAACATTGTCACTTTGATATCAACATCATATTCCATTACCTTAGTAATCTACCCTACCCTCTTTTCACTAAGGTCTTTACTCAAGAGAAACTCTTTGGTACTAGGATGAGAAACCATAACCTGAGTCCTATTGTTTGAAACCATATGCATAAAATTCTTTAGTTCTCTTACAATATCAAGGACTTTTTTGTCCACAAAGGTTTACTTGACTTCATAACCCTCCAAACCTTGACTAAAGAATGTAATTGGTTGCTCCACAACTTCATCATTCTTTACATTAACATGGTTGAGATAGTATCAAGGTTAGAAAATGAATACAATATAAATTATTTAGAAAAATTAGGATTCACAAGAGTAGGATCTTGTGTAATTTCTTTCTTAATGGATTCAAGCTCTTATCTTCCTTAGTCCAAGAAAAGACTTGATTTTTCCTAGGCATGGCTGTGATAAGTTTCCAAAGATGCAAAACCAGGTATGAATCTCCTTAAGAAAATTATCTTACCTAAGAAACTTTGGAGAATTTTCTTATGCAAGGGAAATTATAGGCCTAGAATAGCCTCTATCCTTTCAAGATCAATAGTCAAATCATCTTTAGAAACAATATGTCCTAAGAGCTTACTTTCGTGGATAACAAAATGACTTTTTTTTTAGATTAAGAGATACTTTCTACCGCCTACATATTTCAAACACTTGCCTCAAGTGTTTCATATGTTCATTAGCATATTTATAAAACACTTTTATATTATATAGATAAGCCAACAACATCTCATTAATCAAACCCTTAAAGATCATGTCCATTGCTCTTTGAAATGTGGCACCGACATTTGACAAACCAAATATAATCTTCTTATAAGCAAAAGTTTCTCATTTTGTGGTGAATGTTGTCTTAAATTGATCATATTCATTCATTAGAATTTGATTATAACTTGGATATCCATCTATGAGAGAAAAATGTTGAGAAGCTAAAACCATTTTCAAAATCTCCTCCATTAGGAGTAAAGGATAGTGGTCTTTGAGTGACACTCTATTAAGATATCTAAAGTCCACACAAAGCCTTATCTCCCCATTCTTCTTACTAATAGGCACAAGGTTATCCACCCATGTTGAATGCTTGATAGGAAAGATAATTATGGATTCAAGGAATTTGGTAAGCTCTATCCTCATGAGTTGTTCAACCTTGGGGTTGATGAGCCTTTATTTTTGCCTAACCAGTTTAAATCGACGTTCCAATTCAAAGATATGGTGTTTTAGGATAGGATAAAATCCTTTTAGGTCCTTATACTCTCAAATAAAGATGTCATGAAACTCTCTACACAAATCAATGAATGCTTACTTCTCTAATGTAGAACATACCTTGCCTAGTTTAAGAAATTTGTCTTTGAAAATCAAGACTCTTTCATAGTTCTCTTCTTTTGTAGACATACTCACCTTTTCCTTCTTCTTTTGATAATCTTCATCAAAGATAATTTATAAGATAAGCAAGCCCTTAGGTATCTTGTTTGTTATTAGTTATACAACTTGATCGTTAAATTATTCTTGGAGTCTCTTTTGATTTCTTGAGGAAAATGCAGCCTCATTTTGTAAGAAGTATGCAATGTGTTTTTCACTATCAAACACTTGCCAAAACACCTTTTTATTAGGTATGGAAGGTATAATAATAATCTTAATGTGAGATTGATTTCCCTCCTCTTTTATGGTAGTTGGTATATCAAACTGAGCTCCTATGGTAGTTAGTCTATCAACGTGATTATTTTTCTCCCTTGAAATTGATTATATGTTGAATGCATTGAAGTCTTCAAGAAAACCCATACCCTATGTGTATATGACCTAAGAAAAGGGTTCTTGGTAGTAGCCACATTCTTAAATTAATGCACAATCAATTCACTATCTCAATATACTTGTAAGTTCTTGATTCCCTTTTACCTTTCCCATTGAAGGCCATGAGTCAAACCTTCACACTCAGCCACATTGCAAGCACAACTAAAATGGAACCTATATGAAGCATAATATTGTTGCTTGGATGGGGATACCAATATGACACTCTCTCTTGCACCAATTTTACTTCTTGAACCATCAAAAAACATTTTCCACACCTCATCATCCTCACCTCCTTCCTTGACAAGTATATGTGTTGGTATTCCTTCTTCATGTATACAATACACTCATAAATTAGTTTCCCTCATGAAAGCATGAGGATCATACTCACAAGTGTTAGTACCATATAAATTATAAATTACTTCAAGCTTGGAGGAAGCACCATCATCTATAACATAATCATTTTCCTCGTGGATAATGCAATTCAAATTAGAACTTGTTTCAATGTAGGGCTTAATGTGAAACCTTGCAAGAGGCTATGTTATAATGGTCACTTTGGTACCATAACTTTTCATAAATGCTAAGAAGGACCAAGAATCTAAAATATAGCCACCTATCTTGGCTTTAAATTCTCTTGAAAGGTAGATTGCAAAGTGAGTTGGGAGGTCAACAACAACTACACCTTGAAAGATAGGAAAACTAGGACAATCATGAAAAAAACCTTAAAGATTTTTATCAATCTTATTATATAATCAAGTGTACCATGGAATTAGAGAAATAATTTGATATGAGGCTCATATTTTAGGCCTAACTTATTAGCTACAACTCTAGGCATGACTGAAGTAGAAGCTCCACTATCAACTATGCAATTGTGTACCAACTTGTCACCCATAATGAGAGTGAGCTAGAATGGTGGAGGTTTCTCAGCTTTAGTAGATGGTTCAACAATGGTTTTGGGGATATTTTAAAGGATAAAATGACTATGAATTTTAATTGAAGGTGAGGGATTAGTGGGGATAGTGTAATTGTTTTTTGTAATAAGTCTTTTTGGCTAGGCATATGAAGGACATACCAAAGAAAAATAGATGTCTTGGTACTTCTCAAAGAATCCACTATGTTTAGGGCATTATCAGTCACATTTTGTTGAGTTCTCAGAGGAAAGGAATTTTTTAAAACTTGAGGAATATAATCACTTTGAGAAGACCTTGTTACATTTTGACTTGATGGAGGTGTAGGTGTGTTCGAGATAGCCTTGCTTGCAACCATGCTTTGTTGCCTTGTAGGAGGATTGGATGAACATGTATACATGATATTATCACTTCCTAAAGCCTTTCTCTTGGATATAGTGCTGTATGCAACAAAGTTCCTTGATTAAGCACAAAAGTGTCCTCAACTAGGAAGTTAGTGAAGATCTCTCCTTGAGGTTTTCCAATGTCATTTGTTTGCATCATGACTTCATATTCAACTAATAAAAGAGGAGTGACTCCTCTTTGAGAAATAAGATATTACTCTCCATTCTCATTTGCATCCATAAATTGGCCTTATTTCTAATATTCCCCTTGCACCAAGTTACTTTGAATCGGTACCATCTCCCTTACATGAGTGGTAGAATTGGGATTATGCACATTATCAGGGCTATTGAAGTCAGGCTGCCATTGACCTCTTCTTCTTCCATATTATTGGCTAAATTATTGCTAATAGGGGTATGTATTTTGACAAGCACCTTGTTTCATATTAACTCTTAAAATATTAGCTTCCAACCACTGAATATTTGCATCTTTTTCTATGGCATTATCTACCTTCTTAGGAGTAGCCTTAGGCTTGGTGTTGGCATTAGGAATTTGGGCCACATTTGGAGCATTAGCAGAAGTATGAGACAATGGAGGCATAGAAACCTTAGGAGGAAACCTTACAACTTGAATGAGACCATTTTTATCTTTGATGGAAAATTAATATGCTTTGAGAAGAGTGGAACCACCCATGGATTGAAGTATGATAGCAATTTCAGTGTCAATGGCTCTTAAGTAAGGAACACAAAACTAGCAGGTGGCCTCATTGGAGGCAGGAATCTATACCAAGTTTTTTGAAAAATCTCATTGAAGTCATGCATTTTTTCTTTTGGGCCTCTCTTGATCACATTGAGATCATGGATAAGGGAGGTATGGTCAGTTTCATCTTCAAATCTAGAAGTCAAAAACACTCCAAAATCATCCCATGATGAGATGAATCTACCGGGAAAAGTCCTATACCAAACCAGACCTTTCACTCTAAGGGACATGGAAAGGAGTCTAATGACAATGTTGTCTTGAGTGACATTATGGAAACTATAAAAATTTGATATGTCTCTGATGTGTTCACTAGCTGTAACATGACTCTCGTCATTTAATGTAGGCATGCTCTTTGTGGCCTTAGGAGGAATATCATCATATACTTTGAGATAAACTGGATTTTCAGTATTAAAGCTAGGAAAGGCATGTTGTCTAGCCATGTTTTCTTGAAGATATTCAATCTTTTCAACCTCTTCAAGGTATTTACTAGCAAATTCTTCTTGATACTCAAAAGGTAGATTGAGATGAGGGTATTGAACTTTGAGAGGAAGTTCAGGCTGAATGGGTGGATTAATAGGATTGAACACTCTACTATATGAGGACCTAGTTAAAACCATGAATTATGAGAGAAATTTTATAAAAAATAATGGCCTTGAACCATATTTTACCTTGATGGAGTTGCCAAATGCTGAGTATCACACCAATTTATAGCTGATGTTGTCAAGACCAATATTCACCTTGACAATTTTTCTTCAAGATAATGGGTCCCACTACGCATGCCATAACTATTGTAATAAAATATTATACCCTAGAAGAGGGTGTTCAAGATTATTACAAATAAAGGAAACATGGTAAAACTTATAGGTATATGGGTGTACCTATAGTGGAAGTGAGCCTCTAAATTAAGGACTAGCTCCCTAAATATATCTTGAAATGCTTATCACCTAAACTAGTGCTTGATTATGGGGAAAAGAGTTATAAATTTCATGATTTAACCCTATTCTAAGGGGGTGATACACCAAGATTATTTCCAAATGACCATCATATTCCTCTCACAATGACAAAGGGCATTCAAACTAGGTTCAAAGTACTAAAAGATTCTAACATCAATGTTTCAATATAGAGGCAAGATGCATGAAGCAACACTAGGTAAATGAACTAGAGGGAAGATGGCACATTCTAATAATAATAGTAAACTTGAAAGGAGATTAACATACTTTACTATACTCTATATTACTTGTTAGAATATGAATTAATACATAAACATGAAAGGATAAGGTGAGTAAGGATAGAGAATTATCTCTAACTCTACCATAAATCACTTTGCACACTTAGATAAATATTCATGAACTCAAAAAAAAAAATTATTTATTTTTCAAAGGTAAAATAAAATGTCATTCTAGTAGGGCTTCACCATACATGGTATGGTATTATCTAACAATAGCCAAAATGGCTATTACTTATAAAATTTGAAAGAGAAGTGAGAAGAAAGAAGAAAAGAAGTTCAAGGGTCACAATGCCACATGTTAAGGCATGAAACCAATTAAATTTTATGGGAATAAAGTGTAAAATAGACCATGAAATTATATTTGGATAAGTGTCCTTATAAACTATGACAAACTCTCCAAAATGGCATAGAGACTCTTTAATTAACCTTTGTGAAATTGCCTTCATCGTGGATCATTGCTCGAGCAATTGAAACTAAAATAGGGAGAGTCAACACATATGTACTATCTCAGGGAGGCTAAAAACATGCTATGACAATCAAAATATGTTCTCTTAATTTCTATTTATAATCTAGACACTTGTATTCACCATCTGCAGTCATTCATTGTTCTTTTAAGCCTCATTTTTCACATTTGTCATCCAATAAGCATGGAAATCACTATTTATCTTTGATATCTATCCAAGAATACCTATGATGGATGATTTATCATGGTAATTTCCATACCCATTTGTTTTATGTGATTTCCTAGGACTATAGGGTTTATGATGTGATCTTGACTAAGCTTTAATGGCAACATATGAGTTCAAAGTATTTGATTTACCACAATTTTTTTTGATCTAACTTGTTTACTTATGTGCCATTTCCTTTCCACACTTATCATTTACTTTTAAAATATGCCTATTGTTATTACGGACACATGTATTCATCTCATGCCCCCCTAAAAAACTTGATCAAATTCACTTCACATGTATTCATTGTCAGCCATTGATCTTTGATCTATATCCAAGATTATGACACTAGACTATCCCACATGGCTTATGTGGACCCTAATACTAGTATCCATATGATTAAACCCACTTACACCACATGGCAAACTCATGTGCAATCAGGGCTTATTAACTTATTAACCTCATGAGATCTGTTGATCTCCATTTATGTGGTTAAACGCATGTCAATGATCTTTGATCTAATTGATCAAACATGAATTTTTGATTTGATAAGAGTATACTATGATTATGACACATGTCACTATCACATTTTTCTTAGGATCCTTTAACTTATTGACTTCATATTCACCATTGATCTTGATCTACACTATTGATCGTGCATCATTGATCTATCTTGAATTATTGAATTCATTATCACCCACATGCCATTGATCCTTAATCTGATTTAGCAAGGTTTTGACACTTGGTAGTTGGAAGGCTTATGAACTCCATAGTTATATTTATTTAAGTCTGAATGGCTAGTTCTTGTGGCTTTAATTTGATGTCCCTGCTCTAGGCTTATGGTTCATCTTGAACATCCTCATCTTCTTCAAACAAGTTCTTTCAACCATGAAGTGATTAAAGCCATGAAATTTCTCCTTTCCAATTGATGATCTTCTCCATAGCACCTGTGGGTGTTCATTCATGGTGGATGATTGTGCATACATGGGAAATAGACTATTATAGTCTATCCTTGTCATTTAAAAGGTTCAGTTGACTATGTATGGAGATGCAAGAAATGACTATTCGGCCTTCCAAGGATTTGATAACCCATTGAGACTCTGTGTAAGACTCCTTCATGTCTCTGAATTTTTGAACACCATGAAAACCTGCAACTTTCATATATGGCTCTAAAAAGACCCCTAAATGACTCAAAATGGCATAAGGACTTATTTATACCATGACCAAGGCTAAAAACATATGAAATGACATCAAATGGACTATAACATACTTTATGACAAAATAATAGACCCCTATATAAGTTTTTGCTATACGGGGTTGACCCATTTTGACTTATGGTCAAAATAGTCAACAATAACCATAATAATATCCTCCCATCCACTACATCTTTAAAAACTATCACTCCCTACTACTGTTGATAGAAACATGATCATAACTACACATATCTATCACAAATCATTTATCCCATATAATTAAATTGAGTAAAGTGTTTGTTATCCATCATAAAATTATTACCAAAGAAGTATCACAAGATGTTGTAACCATCCCAAACCATCTGAAGATATGCTGCCAAAAGGATATTCTTCTGTCAAACGACTCTGTATGTCTATACATTTAATATAATTTATTGAATCACATACTTTTGACCACCTGTGAATTTTTAATTTACATTTAGGGTTTTATAATTTTATCTGGGTTCAATTTTGCTCTTCTTTTTATAGGCATATTTTATCTTTATTAAACACAAATTATGATTAAATTTTTTTAAGGAAAATACAATCAACATATCATCATAGGTTATTACCAAGGCAGGATCATACAAATCAAGAAGAAGAATTTTCTATTATTAAATAGAAATTACATGTAGAAAAATAAATATGCATCACACTCTCCTATGTACAAGATCAGCTTCCAGTATCTCATAAAAATACATAAAAATCGCTACGCATAATAACATACTAAAATGATAAAATGACACATGACTCCAAAGTTAACCTATCTCAGGGCCTTGATGTCCCAAGTCTAATAGCTTAGTCATTATTACCATGATCACTAGCTGAATCAAAATTACCCTCAAGCCATCCACCTCACAGGTTTCAAACAGAACCTCCTTCTACATGTTCTCTTCATGGACAAAGGTGGAACACATGGACAATAAATCCACAATAGCCACACATGACTGAAGGATGACATCGTTCAAGTTGTACTCCCAAAACTCTATTTGATCTTACACTTGTAGTCTTAATAGAATGTATATGTGTAGTTTGTTGAGTTTGGGTGGGTAAAGCTTGCTGGTACATACATGAACACCCTTTATAAAAATACACATTCATCCTTTGAGAATAATGGGGGTGTTCTTAATTTTCATGCATTTTCACTTGATGCCTAGGTCGACACCTCGAGCAATAAAATATGTGTACCCTATGTTGTGCCTGTTGCATCAGCTCCACATGATGTTATTGATGTAATATTACCTCCAAGATGTCCATATCTCGATGTTTGGTTTCAAAGATGTGCATATTTAATTCATAAACTTGTGCTAGATGTGGATGAACATCCTAACCAAAACTACTAGCGCTCTTATTTTGTGACATCTTGGAGCACCTATGAGGGAAACAAGGGTTTAGATAACAAAATAGAAATCTAATTATCCCAGAGCTCCTAAAGTTATAACTTTGATCTGATACCAAAATGTCATGTCTCACAATTACATAACTAAAGTATACATAAAACACACCAAAAATATACCAACATTTTCTATTTACTGCGTACGTATCTGCATGCTACGAGATTGGTGCACATACCAAAGAACTCAACACAAAAGGGAGACTCCTAACAAAATTTGAGTTCATATTGAAAATAGAATCATGATCAACTAGGTTTAAGTATGCACACTAGAACACTAAAATTGATCTAGTAATATATAATTGGTCTTGTACATATCCAGAGTTCTACCACCCAAAAGGTAGCAACTCTCAAAATAAGAGTAAAAAAGGAATATGACCTTTCACAACCTCGATACATTCTCAAGGTGTTATAATCTAACTCAGATGAGTACACTTAGTCAAATTGATAAGTATCGGATAACAAACTAAATTCCTGAGAGTAACAACATGATTCACTCAATGTTGATTAAACAACTTAAACATGACATCCAATAAAATATCATTGCCATGCAGAAGGTCAAACTAATAGGTATTATTGATTCTATTAGCTATTATTATTATTATTATTATTATTATTATTATTATTATTATTATTATTATTATTATTATTATTATTATTATCATCTAAAGGATTAAACTCCAAAAATAACTGGTGTTCCAAATGGGTTTTAACACAAGAAGACTAATCTACACAGAAAATTCTAGATAAAACAACTTTAAAACTACATTACTAAAAATAGCAAACAACTCGGTAAAATAGGTTTTGAAATTATAGATTCAAAATTAACCTCGTGGAATACATAAACAACTTTTGTTTTATAAAAATAAAATTTCTAGAGATAAAAATAAGGTCATTTTTTGAGTGACTTTGCAAACTAGAAAAACCAAACTGTGTAGAAATCCTGCAACAGTCCTTCAAAAAGACCCTACCAAAAATAACAAAAATACTCAAAAGAATTGAAACAAAGTTATAAGAATAATATAAATGTTAAATAAAATAATATCAACTTTTTATTATTCAATTCACCATGTTAAGATAGTTTTGGCAGGTCAATTTCAAATCAACTCTGTGAGTTGAAAACAAACACGTGTAAAATATCGATGAATGGCTCCAGAAGTGAGGCCACTGAAAAAAATTGAGCAAGGAGGAAATAAAATAGTTGTTGTTGTTAATTTACATATAATAGGGTTATATATATATGTATATTTTTAATTTTGATAGAAAAAGACTTTTACTAGTTTAAAAGTTGATCCCGAAATGGATTCACAGATTGTAACTAACTAGACAACACAAAAAATTCTGCAAGTATCTCTCGGAATGGGTCTAATGAAAGACGTTCATCCAAGGTATAATGATACTGAGTTCATTTTTATAATCCCCTAAGATAGGATATAATTTTTCAATAAAAATTTTCATGAATATTATCAGTCTAGATGTTTTTATGATCCCATCTTAGAGTTGTTCTGGGCTGATTTGTACAACTAGCAAATAGTCTATTTGTTCCAAAATTTAATTAAAAAAAGATGGTAAATTGAAAAATAACCTCACACTATTGGTTGAGGGAATAATAATCTCAATAATTTTCTTTTGACAATATATTACTTGTAGTTAAGTTGTTCAAAACAATATAAATTTATTGAATGATGACTAGGAACCCCATTTAAACCACGAAGAACAATTAAACACATACATGTTGTCTAAATGATGCTTACACTGATTAAGGATTATAACGATAATTTTGAATTGTATAATCTCATCAAATTACCATAGACTACCCAACGAAGACATCCCATCATTAGGACTAAATTGGTGATCCAAAACACAAATATCCTTACATAAACAATTATAAGAGAACATGGTGTTTACTATCACATGGATATATCAAATGCCATGATACAATATAGCCTTCAATTTTTTTTTTGTTAATCCTCATAGATTCATAGATTCACCATTTCTATGGTGCTTAAAACTCAAGAAGCAACATGCTCTTTTTAGGAAGAAAATTATACAATTTGTCTGATTTGGAATTGAAATAGGGAATCAACTCCTACCCACTAAACAATTTAAAAATAGCAAAATAAACTCATTTTATTCAACATTTCAAATGTTCTTATTCTTAGTTGTACTTGCATAACAACAAATGCATCAGCTTAAAGATGGCAAGAATTTCCTTGTTTCAATCCAATATGGTTATTCAAACTATAAACCAAAATTAAACTAATTATGAAAGCAACAATTTATTTAACATATTACAACAGATCAAGAATAATCCACAAAAGTAATTAGGACTTCTTTAATATAAAAATAATAAACTTATTTATCCTTTTAAGAGATAACTACACAAAGATATGATAATTATTACTCATTCCTTTAATAATTAATAAGATAAACTAACATACTTCATCAAAAATGTTCTCGAATCAAGTAAGCCTCTACCAATATTAAACCATTTTCTAACAACCATCAATTTCCAAAATTTTCAAAAAGAACCGAAACTTTTTCTACACTCATTTAATAATAATGTGAGAGGATTAAATCCTACAAATCTCCATCCCTCCATTCTCATCTCATGCCTACTAATGAGTCTTGGCATAAGATTCTAGTTTAACAATCGATCTAAAACATGATGAAATTTACCAATCTATACGTATACATGAATCTTTCCTATGATAAAAGTTTCATAATCTCCTTATACACTAACTTCACACCACCAAGGTAGATATATAAATCATTTCATAATGCACTAAACTTAGCTTGACACCATCTAAACTACCGACTAGAGCAACACTAGAAGTAAGTAGTTTTCATTTGTGTAAAATTATAAATGTAATTATATTCCTTATCTACTACACTTGTTTCACTATCTGACCAACTTATATTTTACAACTATGCCCTACTATGGAACTTCTAGCCTAAATTCTGCCAAACAAAAGCTCCATAACCCTTTGTGATCGATATCATGCAGCTATATTTAACTATGGAGTAAATTTTTAAGGTAATATGAATCTGAAAAGTAATTTCCAGCCAATATAAAGCACCATACTACTTCAAGAAAAGTGAAAAAATTATGATTTCTAGCCATACCACTCAACACAGAATAAAGTTTTAACTTCTCAATTTGATATGTCTTCGATCACCCAAAAAGAAGTATAACCATAAGGTAAGGACGAGATTAATTTAAGAAAACATATATGTTTTTCTTTTATATCAGAAACCTTCCTGATGATGTGCTACAACTGTTCCAAAACCAAATTATACCCTCACTCCACATCCACTCTCCATCCAAAAGATCTTCCTACTTGGTATAATGGGACCCCATATATTTCATATGGAAATTCCAAGGAGGTAAATTTACTAAACAGAGAATAAAATCAGAATAGGTGGTCTGATTATGCATTCTTACTGTGAGTAAAAAGTGTTGTATAAACTATATAGGTGAAAATGAATAGCATGTCAGGGTGCGAAACACCAGAAGCACACAATTGATTACCAAATACCAAGCAACTTAATATGCGGAAATAAACCAGATTCACCAAGTAACTAAAATTCAGAATAACACAGATATGAGAGACAATACACAACTTGTATTAACACTTTATACAGAAAAGAATACAATAAAGAAGATGCCACTTCTTCTCCACCACCTCTTCAGAGGCTCGCCACACCTCAAGTGAACAGTAATTCTTCTCCCCAAAGCTCTCCCTCTCAGGTCCCAACACCCAACTCAAATAAAGAGTTGGTGTTCACCTCCCATGCTCCACGCACACCACAAGTGCTCCACACATTCCACAAGTACTCCACGTACTCAACAAGTACTCAAGGTACTTCAAGTAGATCTCCCATGAATCTGCAACAACCTGCAATTCAACAGACCATACTTATGGAAGGAACTCCCTTGCCTTCCTCTCTTGCTCTATCCGAGTACACACCTGTACTCTAAGTAGATCTTGCCTGATACTGCTCCCTGTTGTGTTGTTGTCTATATGATCTTGCACACCTGCAAATCAAACACGGTTCTGCACACCTATGAACCTTGACCTTGCACACACATACACCTGCAGATCAACGATCTTACTTACCATGTAGATCACTCTACACCCTGAAGAACCCTTGTCCTTGCCTCACCAAGTCCTTATGATTCTCCAACCAGTACCAAGCTTGGCACTGATAGGGAACTAGGAGGAACACCCTTACTCACTTCACACACAGAAGGAGCAAACTTTGCTCAACTCAAACTAGAACACTTTTCCAATACAACCATGAGTCTATTATATAGATCTCATCCAAACAATAATTAGACATCTAATTACAATAATTAGATCCGCAGCTATGAGTCTAAAATTAGCACTCATCATGCAAACACTTGGTTCGTTAGCTAACTGCCCGTAATTAGCTTGCAGTCAAACCACACAGGCGACCGACGTCGGTCCCTGTCTGCCTGGAGGTGACCGACGTCAGCCGATATATGACCGACGTCGGTTGCTTCTCTCTGCTATCCTGCCGATGTCGGCTGATCAGACCGACCCCAGCTTCTCTGCAACTTAGCAACCTTCAGCAACCTCCTCTCCTGTTTGCATCAGTGAAGCTTTCAGCTCCACAACCTAACAATCTCCCACTTGGAGATAAACAGCTGCACTGTACCTGTACCTGTACTCTGTCTAATCTGTTTCCTGGTTTGTATCCCTCTTCAAGCTCAATCCTGAAGACAACCCACCACACATCCCGTGGTGTACCCCCTGTCATCCGAGTACCCTGCCACATCCAAACTTACAACACCTGTAGTGAAGTCCTGACCCTGCATAGCAACACCTGCTGCCGGTCCCTCTCAAAAAACCTGAGAACCCACTTCCCCGAATTGGCTCCTAACTCTGACAGCTCCCACTGCATGGGAATACTCAGGTTTATACCAGACCTCATGTGATTTCAGACACTGTACCTGTCCAGCCCTTAGTGTGCTCTGGCTCTGCATCCCGAACCTCGCCAACACCTGATTCACATCAGCTCCCACTAGAGACAAAATCTACCTGTGATCTCCATGTCTCCCATGTCAAAGAATTCCGCTGCTCCAAACTCCTCATGACATGCCACTAAACTAATCTTACCCTTAGCTCAGCAAAACCCTGTATGTACTAACCTGCTATAGCAAAACATACCGTCCACATACAGTAACAAAATGATGTCATGACCATCATCCTCCTGGTAAGACAAACCACAGTAGTTACCCTGACATTGACTGAAGCAGTGCTTCGTCCTCCACCTGTCAAAACCTGTACCACTGTCCTGCAGCTCCTCAAGACCATATGACCTGGTCTTCCGTCTCACGTATCCGTTCTCTCTATTCTTCTACTAAGGAATCCATTCGTCTCTGTGCTTTCATCCAGCTAGCAAACCTACCAAAACTCCCATTTGGTTCTGCATCATATCCCTGCCTAGCTCCCCCCTGTTTCTTGGATCCTTCCTGCTCTACAATCAGCAACAAGTATGAAGAGGAACATGAATTTGAGGGCCTACTTACGCCTTCAGTCCTTCGTATGGGTGTTTGAGACTCCTTGACAGCATGCTGTCCACCAAAAATTTGTTACAGTGACTGACCTCGGCCACCCCACAGTCTGCATCCGATCGACGTCGGTTCCATGCGTCTGTCCCTGACTACTAACCTGCCAGCGCTGGTGTCCCTATTGCCGACGTCGGTCCTCCTAACCGACATCGGTCTTACATACTGCCAACATCGGTCCCATGACCGACGTCGGTCTTACCCTGCCCGACATCGCCGGCTTCGGTCTGCACATGACCGACATCGGTACATGTCTGTTCGACGTTGATTCCTCCTGACCGACATCGGTATCTGTGTTCGCCTGTGAGTGATGAATTTTTATCCACGAGCTCCTTTGAATCAATACCCATGTCCAAACTGCTCTGCTCAGAAGTATCCAGCACCATCCACTGATTTTTGTCCGCCATCTCCTCCAAGAACACCAAGGCTTTCCAGTTCTTAAGCCTGTCAAATATATCTATCTTCTGCTTAAGAACATGCATCTCCTTCCTGCTCATGTGACCAAGCCTACGAAGCCACGTCTCCGCAATAGAAGAAGAATCAGTAATATAAACAAGTAGATAAAGTATACCTGTTTTCTTACCACCAGTTAATTCAAGTGCTACCGCTGTGAGAGTTCTTGTGCATCTCTCATCACCCAATCTTTCTAAAGAAATTAGCCATATCTCCAAACCTGAGACTTGCATGACCTTCATCAACACCTGTGTGTTGGCCGCCTACAATTTCAGCTTCACTTCCCCTTTGCCAATTCTTTGGCAAGGCTCACCAGCTCCTCTACCTGGGGCTGCATGGAAAGAGGCAACCGAATCTTTTATCCAAGATTCAACTTTATCCAAGAAACCTACAAACACATCCTGTACAATAACACCTGCAACATCTGTATCTTCAGTTTCTTCATGCTGATCTGCTACCAACCAACAATGTTCTTTTACCTGCTCTTTCTTTCCATGGGACCTTAAGTAACCATCTGTGCTTTTCAACTCCTCCATCCTTAGCTTACTTTGATCTGCTGTTGCTCTACTCCCACTCAATCAAAAACCCCTGAGAGTGCCCTGTAACCAAACACAAAACCTGCTTCCTGCAACCTTAGCTCTGATACCACTTGTCAGGGTGCGAAACACCGGAAGCACACAATTGATTACCAAATACCAAGCAACTTAATATGCGAAAATAAACCAGATTCACCAAGTAACTAGAATTCAGAATAACACAGATATGAGAGACAATACATAACTTGTATTAACACTTTATACAGAAAAGAATACAATAAAGAAGATGCCACTTCTTCTCCACCACCTCTTCAGAGGCTCGCCACACCTCAAGTGAACAGTAATTCTTCTCCCCAAAGCTCTCCCTCTCAGGTCCCAACACCCAACTCAAATACAGAGTTGGTGTTCACCTCCTGTGCTCCACGCACACCACAAGTGCTCCACGCACTCCACAAGTACTCCACGTACTCAACAAGTACTCAAGGTACTTCAAGTAGATCTCCCATGAATCTGCAACAACCTGCAATTCAACAGACCATACTTATGGAAGGAACTCCCTTGCCTTCCTCTCTTGCTCTATCCAAGTACACACCTGTACTCTAAGTAGATCCTGCCTGATACTGCTCCCTGTTGTGTTGCTGTCTATATGATCTTGCACACCTGCAAATCAAACACGATTCTGCACACCTGTGAACCTTGACCTTGCACACACATACACCTGCAAATCAATGATCTTACTTACCATGTAGATCACTCTACACCCTGAAGAACCCTTGTCTTTGCCTCACCAAGTCCTTATGATTCTCCAACCAGTACCAAGCTTGGCACTGATAGGAAACTAGGAGGAACACCCTTACTCACTTCACACACAGAAGGAGCAAACTTTGCTCAACTCAAACTAGAACACTTTTCCAATACAACCATGAGTCTATTATATAGATCTCATCCAAACAATAATTAGACATCTAATTACAATAATTAGATCCGCAGCTATGAGTCTAAAATTAGCACTCATCATGCAAACACTTGGTTCGTTAGCTAACTGCCCGTAATTAGCTCGCAGTGGCGACCGACGTCGGTCCCTATCTGCCTGGAGGTGACCGACGTCGGCCGATATATGACCGACGTCGATTGCTTCTCTCTGCTATCTGGCCGATGTCGGCTGATCAGACCGACCCTAGCTTCTTTGCAACTTAGCAACCTTCAGCAACCTCCTCTCCTGTTTGCATTAGTGAAGCTTTTAGCTCCACAACCTAACATAGCCATGGTTTTAATATGACTATCACTCACTCTATGGTGCCGTAAAAATCTTAAATTTCTGTATATTCATTCTTTAGCATCCAAAAAAACAAAACAATATGATATGAGGATAAGATTCTATTGGAAAATGATAATTTCATCCACATTTTCCAGTTCATTCTATCGAAAGTCTTCCACCGTCCTACTAACTATCTACTCCACCGATTATCAATCACCACCATTCCACTACCAATACTCCACTACCACCGATAGTCTACTATAATAGATAGCTTGCCTCCACCACTGAAAGCGGTCAATATAATATTGTTTGTCACCAAAAGTGCAGTCACTTCACCGATCACTTCACTCAACTGACAGTTTTCCACTAGCACTAAAAGCAGTGATTATTTAATTAGTTTATTTGTTGAAAGGTTTAAGTGTTTGTTTTCCTTGTGTCCATCATAGGTCTATATAAGGAGAGAATTTGTAATATATTATGCAAGCCTGAGTAGCCTCCCAGCTGAAACTGGTAAGTGTTTGTTTTGCTAAAGCCCTAAATAGCCTCCCAAAAGTAACTAGTTAAAGGGGAAAGACAAGCAATAACTTGTCTGACAAATATGAAGTTTTGTGGTTGAATGTAGTAGTATATGTAAGATAGTGTATTCTACATGTGAGGCAGTGTATTCCATATGTGTGGCGGTGTACTCTACAGAGCAAATGTAACATGTTTACTCTATGGAATACACCACCTTACATTTACTCTATGGAATACATCACTTTACATGAAAAATACATTGCCTTACATATGCTACTGCATTCAACCACAAATCTTTAACTTTGTCAAAAAAAAAAGTTATTGCTTGTCTTTCCCCTTTAATCAACTATTGCTGGGAGGCTGTTTAGGGTCTTACCAAAACAAATACTTCACAGATTTAGTTGAGAGGCTCCTCAGGCCTGCATAATACATTACAAATTCTCTCCTTATATAGAATTCTAATGGACACAAGGAAAACAAACACTTAAACCTTTCACTGGATAAACTAATTAAATAATCACTACTTTCAACGCTAGTGGAGAATTATCGGTTGAGTGGAGTGATCGAAGAAATGATTGAACTTTTAGTGATAAACAATATTACATAAACTAATTTTGATGATGGAGGTGAGCTTTCCATCGTGGCAGATCGTTGGTGGTAGTGGAGTGTCAGTAGCGGGATGATGGTGATCGACAGCCAGTTGAGTAGACATTTGGTAGGATGTGGAAGACTTTCGGTGGAGTGGAACCAACAAACGTGAAGGAAATTATCATTTTCCTATAAAATCTTATCCTCATATCTTATTGTTTAGTTTTCTAGCTATTGAAGAATGAATATACAAAAATTTAAGTTTTTTATGGAACTATAGAGTGAGTGATAGTCATATTAAACCCATGCCTATTCATTTTCACCTATCTAGTTTATACAATGGTTTTTACTCACATTAAGAATGCATAGTCAGACATTCTATTTTGATTTTATTCTCTATTTAGTAAATTACCCTCCTTGGAATCACATATGAAAGATATGGCATCTCATCATACCGAGTAGGAAGATCTTTTGGATGGAGAGTAGAGGTGGAGTGTGGGTATAATTTTGGTTTTGGAATAGCTAGTAGCATCACATCGAGAAGGTTTTTGATATAAAAGAAAAACATATATGTTTCTATAGACACCAAAAATTTGCACATTGTGACTACAAGTGTCGAAGTCCCCCTTGACCACCTTGGGACCCTTTTGGGACCAACCTAACCCTCTAACCCTTAACTAGACTTACCCACAGTCAGTTTGGCTAAACTAACTTAACCTAACCTTTTACCCCCTTTTCCCCTTTACCCTTGACCACCGATGGTCAAGATGACCGTTGATGGTCACCTTGACCATCAAGGTCCACCTCTTTAACCAAAAGCATGCAAACTACTCGCTTTACTTTTCTAAATATAAGTTGTCTAAATCCTATTGCGAGCCATTACATGGATGATTATTAGATAGCTTAGTTGAACCTTTACTTCCACCTCGTGCTTGTGCCTATAAGAAGAGAGGAGCTAGAAGGTGAAATCCATCTGCAATTGTTATCAAGAACTTTTTTGCATCTAGGAGTTTCTTTCTTGTAGGTCAATTACTATCATCAATCTAAAAATTCAGTAATTATATCAGAGAGTAAGTTTGTTGCCATATCTCCACCACGTTCTCATGTACCGTTACTTTGTCAAAATAAAGTTAAATTCCACCAATAGGTCAATTGCCTCAACTATCCACCCAATCGACTTTTGGTAAGAGACGTACTTATTTCCTAGTATTTATTTACTTCATTCCCATTTCACAATCAACCCAGGCCTTACCCATCTCTCAGAATCCATCTTTTAGATCTCATCAATCAGCCTCTTTATCAATCCAGATCCTTACATAGTAATCGTCGATGGTTGACTCAATTACCAATAGTCTGTCCAACCATTGATGGTCACCTTGACCACTAACGGTCACCTTAACTGTAAATGATCAACCCAACTATTGGCAGTCACTATGGTAGTGAAAACTAGCAAGTTGTTTTCACCTACCTACACCCAATCAAACCTAATTCTCTATGTTCCTCCTTAGCACTAGTATTAATTAGTTTTTCACTAATTTAATCATTTCTAACATATTTCTTAGTAAGCATCGTTGTGTTCAATTTTAGTACCTTTTGATTATTAATGCAAGTACTTTCCTTTCTATTTTACAAACTTAATTGTTTAAAACATGTGGAATGATAGCCCCAAAGGAAGCTCTTGCTTCCAATATCTAGCTATCGCTAGGCAGTCCACTCAACCATCTGTTTAACAAACAAGTTTTCTTTATTCTTATTTACAGGTCATCCTCCTAAGCCAAAAGGGAGCTCTTCACAATTTTTTGATTTCAATGCGTGCACTATCAACCAGGTTTCTTTTCCCTCTTTTTAATTATATGCAATAAATTTACCGAAACATTCTAGCACGCTTAGTGGGATAATTTGTGTCCTTACTTAGGTTCTTATTTGCTTGCATTCTCTCTCTATTTTATGCTCATTAACAAAATCAAATTTTTTCTTTTGGGCTTAAAATCAAGTACATACATGGCTTGAAAGTTAAGTTCACATAGCTTCACTTAAAAGGCAAAGTAATTGATCGTAGCTTCACTTTTTTTTGCACACACTCAACCAAACCACTTTCAACAATTAAACATCAAACAAACTTGAGACAAGCCCCAACTGGGATTTCATCACCTAGTAGTAACCTTACCCTTTCTCAACAATCCTACTTGAAGGTCATTACCAAGAGGAGGCCAACTCAGCTCTCTGGTAGAGTATAATCTTTGGATATCAATATATTTTGGTTAAGCCCTTGACACCCTTATCATTGTGGTGTGTGAGGTGAGGGGGTAGGCCCCAATACCAAGCCATGTATTGATTCTAATATAGATTCTTCTTTAGTGCCTAAACACAATCTAAAACCAACCTTAGACTACCTCTTTAGTACCTACTTTACAAGCCAATTTCAATCACACATTTTCTTAAGGCATAATCCAAAATCAAGATTAATTAAAAATCTAGGACTTAACGTATCTTTTAGAGTATGATTTGATTTCTTTGGTCATTTTTCGTGTCTTCTCTTTGTTTGAGTAGTGAGGTTGTTTGTGCTTTCTATCTCCCCTATCTTGTATGGTTCTCTCTTGCCAGTAACAAAGAGACCTTGTAGAGAAAAACCCATCACCAAACCAACCTACATCTTCTACCTCTCATCCATAGACTACGTTTCCAAACCAACAGACTCTCCTCAACCCTCAGGAAGTCCCACTTTCCCTTGAAAGGTTCCTTAAGGAGATGATTTTTTTTCCAATTTTCTAAATAACAATCCTATGGCCTTGCAATATTATCTTACAACCATGTCTTACAATATCCCGACTTCAAGCCCGCCTGTAGATCCACCTTATAGCATGTCTCTCTACCTCATGAGGAGTACCTTTATTGCCATGGTTACAACCCAACCATTGACTACCCAAGTTTTCTCATCAACCAATAACCCCTTTGAGACTACCATTGAAAACCAACCAACTCAAACTACCATTACCCTTATACCTTTTAATCCTATCAACTACTCCTCTACAATAAGAGTGCCTACCTCTAGTACTTCCAACCTTCCTTTAGTTACCTTCAACCCATCAACCACTACTTCACTTCAAAGCCTTGTGGTGTCCATACCTTCTACCCTGACACTGATTAGCATAAGGATCACCACCCTTCCATCAATCACCAACCCAACTACCACTCCTATCCAACAAGCATCCCTTGGACCAACCTTTGGCTACATCCCTAATTTATAAGGGTATATACCCACTACCTAACTACCTACCCTTATGTATCCTCCACCCAACCATTGACATCCACTTACCCATATGTGGTAGCTTCCCAACCTCCTACCTACTATTAGTATATCTCCCAACCACCGTAGTAGTATGCATCTTATAACACTTCGGGTGCACAACCCAAAGTGGACCTAATGAAGATGCTTATGGACAAGATGACCACCTTAGATTCATCCATCTCAGGCACTCACAACATCTTGTCATATGAACAAATATATAATGAGCCCATCCATCCATCCATCCATCCATACCTATTAAGCCATATCCTCCCCAATGGGAACTTCCCATGTTCTCTAAATTTCAAAGTAAAGAGGATCCCCAACAACACCTTAGGGCATTTAGGGATGCTTGTTACCTCATCACCTATGTTGATTCCCTTCTTCTCCACACCTTGCCCATGTCCCTATCCAGTCTAGAATTAGATTAGTATAGTGCCATACCAAAGCACTCCCTTTTCTCTTTCACCCAATTGACTCAAAACTTTTTGAATCACTTTTTGATCAATATCTCCAAGAAAGTTTCTATTATCGACCTCTACTCTATATGGCAGTTTTAGGATGAATTCATTATCTATTTTGTGGCTCATTGGATGAGCCTTATTAAACAACTTTCCTTTTTCTTGCCTCAATCTAAACTCATAGATCTCTTTGATTGGGCATGTGCCAAGCATATCTACTCCACACTGCATGTCCAAATCTTCTAAACCTTCGATGAAGCTTTTACCATGGCACGTAAGTTAAATAACTGAGCCATTGATGATGGAAATCTAAAGCTCAAAAATAAAAAATCAACGTATAAAACCAATGAAGCTTCTTCCTCCAAGTCAAGCAACCAGTCTAATACTGACACTAAGAGCAAGGGAATTACAAATGTGGTTGTCCTTAAAGCTGCTCCTCCACTTTCTGTCAACCAATTTAATTCCTCTAGTTCCTCAAATCAAAACATGAGGGGCCAAACCCAAAATAACCAAAAGAAATTAACTCCACTTATAGAATCCTATGCTTCCATCTTGGAGAAGTTATTGAAGGCCAATATCATTCAACTTCCTCCTATCAAGACACCTCAAAATTTTGACTCTTCTCACCCCACATCTAGTTTTTACAATGAGAATGCTCTATGTTCCTTTCGTCAAGTCATAGGATATGACATTAGTATGTACAACACCTTCAAGAGCCTTATCCAATCCCTCATTGACAAGGGGAGCTTACATTGGAGAACTCAAATGCACCATCAAACCAAGCCCTTGATATATTCAGGCAACCTTTTCAAAACCATGCTCCTACCAAGGATGAGAGAAAAAATGTCGAGTGTTCTCATGATGCCCATATAGTTAACATGGTTCTTAACACACTCATTGCCAAAGATCCTGTTGACCAACCTATTTGTCCCTCACCCTCTTTGTTTATTGAGGTAGAAGAGTTATCTTCTCCTTTAAAAACCCAAAATGAGGAAACACCATCTTCTCCCCCTCCACTTATTGAGGTGGTGGAGTCCTTAACCACCCTTATAGCTGATGTATCAAAACAACCAACCATTGCTACCTTATCTTTACCTATAACCATCGAACAACCTACTCCCCCTTTAGAAATCATTCCCGAGAAGGGAACCCCCATGTATACTCCTCCTACTAAGTAATCACCTATCTCAACCCCACATCCTTTGATTGAGGAAGAAGACAAGGTTGCCATCCTTGTCTCTCTACCTAGGGGCCTATCTTTTAGGTCTACCATTCAAGAAATTAAGCCAACCTACAAACCATTCTTTAGGATAGTGTAGAAGTTGGAATTTATCTCCAACCCTGATATGGATTGGGCCACCTTCTGGCACCAATTAGGGTTACCTTATATCACCAAGAAGAACCTCCAACCATACCTTTAGTAGAACAACCCATCACTTTCACCATCCAATCTTCTACCCTATCAACTACTCTTACCAATCCAACAATCCCTCAGCTACCCAAGACACCTAGACCCCAAGCAATCGAGTCACCTTCTCACACCAAAGCAATCAAAAACTTTGGTATCCTCCCTATGCCAAGCCTTAGTCACCCATATGTGAAATTAAACCTAACCACTTTGAACCCATCAACCAAATGCCAAACTAAAGTAACCAAAGAGGCAAAACCAGACAAAGATCGAAAGGCCCAAATTTTGCTTCCCTCAACCTTTCCCTCCATTATGGGGCCTCATCCATCTACCTTGAGTAGGAAACTAATTGCCTCTACCAAAACCCCACCACCTCTTTTGGTTACACCTTTGTATTTACTCTATGATGCACCTCTTTTCACCATGCCAACAATACCTAAACTACCTACCTTGCGATCTTCCACCTATAGCTCATCAACCTCCTTACCTTAACTAAAGCCATGAACCAAGCGTACCACCCTACCCAAAACACGTACCACCAAACCTAGCTCCAAACAACTCCTACTTCAACAACCAAAGCAAATACCACTAAAACTTTACCATCTTTAGCTGAATCCTATTCGACCATTTTCCATAGGTTATTACAAACCTCTTGTTTAGCCCTTCTTCCCATTAGACCCTTTGACCTTCTATCTTCTAAACCCATCTGGTATAATGACCACCATGTGTGTTCTTATCATAGGACACCAGACCATGATACATAGAATTGAAAATCTCTCCAAACCATTATCCATGATCTGTTAACAAAAAAACCTCCTTTAAGCCCCATACTAATCCAACCACCAACCATACCTACCCAACACTCACCGACTCCTCCACTCTCACCTCATAATGAATACGAATCTAACCAATCCTCTAGCTCAACCTCTCCTTCTATCCATACTATCAATGTGGTCACAAGAGCACAATATAAGGATAAGGGAAAGTCTAAGGTGTCTATTCTTTGGACATACCCCTCCTCAAAATCTCAACCAACCTATACCTAATCATCTCCATATTCAACCAAACCCAAGGTGTCTATTTTAGGTGCCTCCCAATCTAACCCCTCAAAATCCATCAGGAGAGTTATCCTCAAACAACTTCATTAAACCTTGGTGAAGATGAGATTGTATGAGTTAATTTGTACCTCTTTCCATCACCACCAAGTACTGATAGAGGATTTTCAATCTATTGAGGTCCAACTTGGGGACCCCCAACCTTTAACTACCTTTGTCAGTGCCCTTTAGATTTCTAACCTTGTTACCTTCAAGGATTTGAAAATACCTTCCATCCATCCCAAGGACCCAGATCCTCCTCTCTTTATCACTGCCTGTATCAACCAAACTTGCATCAAATGGGTCATGATCGATATGGGATCTATTATTAACATCATCACCTCCCACACCTATAACCAAATCAACTTGTCGAACAATGTCATGTCAAAATCCTCAATCATCCTTCATTCTTTTAATGATACCATGGCCACTACTTTGGGAACTATCATCTTTCATATCTGTGTAGGACCCTGCACACTCCCAGAACTTTTCTATGTTGTATAAGGTGAATTCTAATACAATGTCTTATTGGGATGACCTTGGATTTGCTCCATGGGTTGCATTCCCTCTACCCTCCACCATTGCATTAAGTTTGAGAATGAGGGCCAGGTCATCACCATCCAAGCAAATCCAAGTCCTTTTTTAACATGCAACATGACATATCACCCCAATGATGTCTTCATACCCCATCCAACACACCTTCAATAGCTAAACCCCAACTGTCAACCACCAAAAAAGATGTCATATCCCATTCTATCAATGAAGTGTCAACTAACTCATCCATCCCCTCTGATCAAATCCCCATCATGGACCCTTTAGAATCAATGTTCCACCAAATTTCATTGTGGGAGTATCAAATTTTAACACTTAACACTTTCCCCACTTGTCATGAGTATGGACAACTTACCAACTAGCCAAAATATGACCCCAAAGTTAGGACTATTGTTCCCTTCAAACCTCCCCACTATTAGACTCATTTGGTCTATGGGGGATTTGATAAACCCTTCAATTCTTCTATCACCTCTCTTCCACCTCAACCATTCACCACCAGTTTCTCTTACCTAGATAAACTAGAATTCATCAAGACATACCTTTATCAGTGTGCTTGGAAAAGCTTCAGTCTAGGGTGGTATGAGCATGGCCCATATGAATTGGTCACCATCAAAACTAGGAAGCCACATGAGAAACATGGACTTGGTTTCATCTCACTTAATAAGAAGAAAGCCAAACAACTAACCACTACTATTAGTAAAAAAGATGACCCTTCCTCACTGACCTCACCTACACTTGCATGTGAGGATGATGACATCATCCCACCTAAATTTTTTTATTCAACATTATTATCCTCGGACCCCTAACTTTTCAGAAAGAGGGGCGATTGTAACCATCCCTTTGACCCATCTTGAGATGATAGGAGAAGACTCTCCTACCATTAACATTGTTCAGTGCTAGGATGATGATTCTATTCTCACCTATCATGGTACCCTAGATTATTCAATCCACAAATCCCTTCCTCCTGAGTCTTCAACCATGTTGAATGAATCGACCATGGATATCAACTTGGGTACTCTAGATGATCCCTGCATTGTCAAGATCAACCAATCATTGAATGCCAAGGAACTTTGGGACTTCCCCTCTTTCCTCCAAGACCACAACATAGCCTTTGCTTGGTCTTATAATGATATGTCTGTAATTGACCCCGTCATTACTACCCCTAACATAGTCACTCTCTGTGATGCCAAACCTGTCAAACAAAAGCTCTGATGCATGCATCCTTGCATAGCCCTTCTCATCAAAGAAGAGCTTCAGTGTCTTCTATCTTCCAACTTTAATCAACCCATTGACTACCCCAAATAGGTCTTGAATGTTGTACCTATCACCAAAGCCATAGGTGGACTATGCATTTGTGACGACTTTCATTATCTTAACCTTTCTTGCCCCAAAGACAACTTTTATCTACCTAATATCAACCAAATTTTTGATCTTACAGCTGGTCGTGAGATGTTATATCTCATGGATTGGTTCTTAGATTACAACCAGATCCTAATTGCACCTAAAAATTAGCATAAGACCAACTTTACCACACCTTGGGGAACCTTTTGCTATAGAGTCATGTCTTTCAGGTTAAAGAATGATGGTGCAACCTACCAACGTGCCATGACTTATCTATTCCATGAACTTATACATAAGATTATAGAGGACTATGTAGATGAACTTATGAGAAAATCCAAAATCCAAAAAGATCACTTAGCCATTCTTAAGATCATCTTTGAGCGACTTATCCATTAACATGTCCACCTTAACCCTAAGAAGTGCATTTTTGGGGTCTTATCAAGAAATCTTCTTGGATTTATTGTCTCCCTTCATGGAATCAAGGTCGATCCCACCAAGATCAAAACCATCCTTGACATGCTTCCTCCTGTTAACCTTAAACAACTTCATAGCTTGCAAGGAAAGCTGTAATCCATTCATCATTTTATTTCCCAACTTTCAGACTGGTGTCAACCCTTCCAACACATTCTGAAGAAGGATGCCTCTTTCAAATAGAATTACAACTGTCAAAAGGCTTTTGATTATTTCAAAAATTACCTCTTGTCTTCACTTATCCTCAGCCCTCCCAAGGATGACCAACCTTTTTACCTATATATCTCTGCCACCAACCATTCTCTAGGGGTAATGCTGGCTCACCGAGATAAACCACACAAAGAGAAAGCTATATACCACATTAGTTGCACGCTCATGGAGTATGAATGCCCATATTAATAAAATTTTCTTAGTTTTAGTCTTCGTGGCTACCAAACTTCATCATTACCTTCTTAACCATAAAACCAACATCATAACTAACACTAACACACTCAAGTACATGTACTCCAAGCCTTACTAAAAACTAGCATATGGTCAAGTGGCTCATGCTCTTAACAAATTTTGACCTTGAGTTCCTTCAACAAAATTTAATTAAAGGGAAAGTCATTGATGACCAATTGGTAGAATCACCTTTGGTAGACAAACAACCTCCTCCTCTTGAGTTCCTTGATGAGTCTATCATGGCCCTCTCTCAAATGGATTTCACCTATCAAGTCATCATGTTCTTTGATGGACCAAAGTGTCAATGTGGTGGGGGAATAGGTATCATACTTATCCCATTTGATGGTGAACATCTCCCTTTATCCTTTGAGCTTGATTTTTAATGTACCAACAACATGGCCGAGTATGAAGCCCTAGTGATAGGCCTTTAAACTGCCTTAACCCTAGGAGTCAAAATGATAAACATCTTTGGTGACTCCTAACTTATGGTCAATCAAATCAACGGATCTTATTAGTGTAAGATTGATGTCCTACAATATTTGATCTATAAACTAACACTAAATATGTGCAAAAACATTTACCAATGGATTCTTTTTGTAAAACATTCATTTTCCCAAAATACTCAAAGGAATTACAACAATGTTTGACCTTTACAAAATGCGTTTATCTCAAAACCTGAAGTGATTAATTATTCATTAAGTTGTCATATTCATCTAGTTATGCATTCAATAGTGATTAATAAATAGTATTAATCAAAATATGAAAAAATAATGCACAATCAAAATACTCATGATAACTAAATTGATAACAGAGTTCACCTGTTGCTCGGGCTACGTCTCCAAGTCCTCTTAGAACACAAACTGTTTCATTTTCATGAATTGTAAGTACATGGCCAAAAGCTTAAAATTATCAAATGGACACTCTAAGATTGAATACAACTCAACAACAGACCTTTAAAAAATCCTGGTATCCACGGACAAACTTTCTACCTTCCTGTTGTGAAATCAATCTTGCATTCCTGAAGTTCTCTACAAAGAGTCTTTAAGACTTTAAAAAGTGGCTCAAATGAATTCAAATCATGTCTTTCAGCATATGGCTGGATTTGTCTCTTGCTCTATCTCTCATCTCTTTGGATCTTCGGCTCTTCGGCTCTGCTATGAGAGCTTTAAAACCTTGGAATGAATTCCAATTCTAATTTTAATGATTTCCAAATAACCCCTCACCCCCTTTATATACTTGTTAGAGTTGTAGAGATAGTGGGATTAATCATTATCCCCTTTTTAATAATAATGGGACTAATATTTATCTCCACTTTTTTTGATGGGATTGGATAATATCTCATTCTACCATTTTTTATGGGATTTATATTATCCCTTTACATTTTAATATGCGAATTTTAATAATATCACATGTATTTAAAAATATGGGGTGATAATTATCCTCCAATATATGATGGTTTATTTTTTAACCATATTAAAATGTTTTTTCACTTTCCATATAACTCTATTGCCATGTCACTTTATGGCCACATCATCGAGTTTGACCATAACTTTGACTAGTCATAACTTGCACATACAAACTCCATTTATTAACCATAAAATGTGTCAAAAAGGTCTTGATGAGATCTATGCCATAGAATTGGTTCATAAACATTCCAATATCATCAATTTTTCCAATTTGACCAACATTAACTTCCTGTTGACCTACTTTGACCAAAACATGGACTGGCTACACAAGGAGCAAATGAGCTCTATTTCTGGAGTTCTGCATACTGTTGAAAAGCTCTTGATGAGTCCTGTTCAATGGTACATGTCTCAGTATAATTTTGGAACTTTTTTGAAATGATATTTGGATCATACCTCCCTAATGAAAAGTCTTTTGGTCTACCAAAAGTTGGTATCTACTGAAATGCCTGCCAGTTATGAAAATACTCCAACGAGTCTTATCAGTCCACTCAGGTCCCGTAACTACACCTATAATGCTTGGAAAAATTGACTGATCATACCTTCCATAATTCCTCTATTGCTGCATGATCATCAATAGCCTCTACATAAAAATAAGGTTTATAATACAATGAATTCCTCTGCTGCATGGCTTCTTAAGAGCATCTACACAGATAATCCTAATGATATTTTTTGTTATATGGATTTAATGAGCCTATACATATAAGTCTAGTGATCTCCTTTGTTGGATGAATACAATGAGCCTCTACATAGAAGTCTAGTGATTTCCTCTATTGTATAGTTGTAATGAGCCTCTACATAAAGTCTAGTGATCTCTTTTATTGCATGGTTGCAATGAGCCTCTACATGTTAGGGTGTGGAGCTAAAAGCTTCAACTTGTTGCAGACATGGAGGAGGATGCTAAAGTTCCATAAGTACCGGCGTCGGCAGTATGACCGACATCAGTCATGATCAATGCAGAAGGCAACCAGCATCGGCAGGGAGTCAGCCGACGTCGGTCAACACCAGTTAGACAGGGACCGACGTCAGTTGCCTATGTGTTCCAGAACTATTCGTTGCACGAACAGTTAGTTAGTTAAACTAAGTGTTTGCATGTAAAGGCTATTTTTGAGTCTTGAGCTGCTTGGATAATTATAGTAAACTAAGAGTCTAAGTTATTATTTAAGTCTAGGATCTATTTATAGACCCATTGGCATGTATTGCAATTATGAGCTAGAAAGGAAGGCAAGGAAGATCCTTCCATTGTAAGATCATTGAGTTGCAGGTTGTTGCAAGCTCATAAGAGATCTACATGTGTAAGTATGGTCTGTTGAATTGTAGGTTGCAGGTTCATGAGAGATCTACTTGAAGTACTATAGAGTGCTTGGTGTACTGGCAGGGTTATTACTGACTAGTTGGAGAGGTGAACACCAATTCTATGTGTGAATTGTGTGTTGGGACCATTTTTGGTAGGAGAGTGTTTTGAAGAAGAATTACTGTACACTTGAGGTGTGGCAAGCCTCTGTAAGGTGGAAGAGTGTGGCGGCTCTTTATTGTATTCTTTTCTATACGATTATTAATACAAGATAGTGTATTGTCTCTCATATTCTGTGCTATGTATGAATTCTAGTTACTTGTACTTCTGGTATAATTTTTGCATGTTTAATTGCTTGAATTTGGTAATCATATTGTGCTTTTTTTGAGGAGCAAGATCCTAACAAGTGGGATCAGAATAGGTGTGTTGTTCTTGGATTCCCCAACAACTGGTATCAGAGCTTTTGGTTGGGATACTAACAAATTAGATTAGATCTAGGTAGTGTGTGTTGATTACAGGTTACTCACAGGGTCTCTATTTGAGTGGGAGTAGAACAATGGTAGAAGACAGTAAGCTATGAATGGAGAAGTTTAATGGCAAGAACTATCAATTATGGAGGATGTAGATTGAAGATTATCTGTATCAGAAAGATTTGTACTTACCATTGGGTGGGGTTGATTGCAAGCCCCTGGATATGAAGGATGAATAATGGGAGGTTCTTGATCGAAAGGCTCTGGGATCTATAAGGTTGAGTCTTGCATCGTCTGTGATTTTCAACTTATCACATGTGAAGACAACGGTAGAGTTGATGGAATCTTTGGCAAATTTATATGAAAAACCCTCAGCTTCAAATAAGGTATTTCTTATGAAGCAATTATTTAATTTGCAAATATTGGAAGGTGGATCTGTACATAGTCATCTTAGTGATTTCCATGGTTTGGTAAACTAGTTAAGTTCAATCAATATTGATTTTGATGATGAAATTAAGGCTCTCTTAATCTTATGTTCATTACCTGAAAGTTGGAAGAGTTTGGTAATGGCAGTTTCTAATACTGCACCTACTTCAAAAATCTTAAAAGTGGATGATATTGTGAGTGTGATCTTGAATGAAGAGATACGCAGGAAAAGCACAGGTGAATCATCAGGGAATGCTTTGAGAGCTGAAGGCAGAGGAAGGCAAAGAGAGAAGATAGAGCGTGGGAGATCAAGGTCGAAGATAGGCAGGAGATCCAAGTCCAGGTATGGCAGAATAACCTGCTGGAAATGTGAAAAGCAAGGGCACTTAAAGAGAGATTGCAGATCAGGTGAAGATCAGCATGAAGGACATGAAGAAGAAGCAGATGTTGCAGATTATGTTGCACTGGATGCTCTGGTATGTTCTTTGGATAAAGTAGAATCTTGGGTTTTAGATTATGGTGCCTCTTTTCATGCATCCCCAAATAGGGAATTTTTTCATGAGTATGTCTAGGGAGACTTTGGAGAAATTTGTTTAGGGGATGGTAAGCCTTGTCAGATGGTTGGCAAAAGGAAAGTGAAGCTGAAATTACAAATAGGTAACACATGGGTGTTGAAGGAGGTCATGCATGTCCCAATTCTGGAGCGGAATTTGATTTTTGTAAGAAGTTTGGGTGATGAGGGTTGCATAGTAACTCTCACAGTAGACTCTTGGAAGGTTACCAAGAGTGCACTTATTGTAGCAAGAGGTAAGAAAGTAGGTACGCTTTATCTATCTACTTGTATTACTGATTCTCTTTCTGGATTATCTACTTCAGCTGTAGATTCGAAGATGTAGTTTAATAGGCTTAGTCACATGAATAAGAAGGAGATGCATGTTCTTGAGTCAAAGGGTATGCTTTCGAATTTGAAGAGCATAGATCGAGATTTCTATATGCAGAAGAAGAAGGTGACGTTTCTTGAGGAATCCGATGTTAGTGATAAGAGCAGAAAAGCCTTGGTTTTCAAGGAGAAGGTGACGGATAGAGTTCAGCACAAGGGACAGAAGAATTATGAGCAGAGCAAGGGTGATTTGGACAAAGGTTTGATCCAAAAGGAGCTCGCGAGAAAAGGTCAATTCTCATAAGAAAAACACAGAGACTGACGTCGGCGTCCAGACAAGGACCGATGTTGGCTATGTGCAGCCCGATGTCGGTGACTCAGGGACAGATAGACACCGGCGTCAGCAAGGGGGAACTGATGTCGGTGATGAGGCAGTCGCAGGGAACTAACATCAGTCAGGTGCAGACTGAGATGTGACCGGCATCGGTCACTGAGACAAATTTTGGGTGGACAGCAAGCTGTCAAGGAGTCTCAAGCACCCATATGGAGGACTTAAAGGGTATGTAAGCCTCAAATTCATCATTTCCCTTCTTTACACTACTTGTTTCTCACTTATGGTAAAAAACTAGGAATTTATTAAAGAAATAGAGCACGTAGATCCAGAAAATAGTGGGAGCTTGGCATGGATGAAAGATGTGATTCTTTGGAAGAGAACTAAATGAGAGTTTTAGGTAGAGTTGCCAGCTGGAAGGAAGCACTGAGAGACGAATGGATGTTCAGGATGAAGAAGAGCAAAAATGGACATGTGAGACGGTAGGCTAGGGTATATGGTCTTGTGTAAGCTGTAGGACAATGGAGGTTTGATCATTGTGTTTCTCTTTACCAGGTTGGATAATATTAGCTACATTATCTTATTACTGTATGATGTGCTTGTTGCAGGGTTACATATACAGGGAGTTGCTGAACTAAAGGTAAAGCTAGTTCAGAAGTATGTCATGAGGAATCTGGGAGCAGCAAGGTTCTTTGGCATGAGTGTGTTCTAGGGACATGGAAGGTCATAGGTTGACTTTGTTTCAGGATGATTGTGTGAGACCAGTTAGCATGCCGATGGTTGGATAGTTCACAGAACAGTGTCTTGATTCACATAATGAGGTTAAGTGCATGGTATGTACTAGACCTGAGTTTTTCCAAGCAGTGAAAGTTGTTAGAAAGTTAGGAGCCAATCTGGGAAAGAAGCATTGGAGGGCAGTTCAGTGGATTCTTAGAGGGACCAGCATCAGGTGCACATGCTATGTAGGGTCAAGTTATTTTCTACATGGTTTGTAGATGTGGATGTGGCAGGTGATTTGGATGACAGGTGTTGCATCACAGGGTGTGTGGTGGTTGGTCTTCAAGAGTGATCTTGAAGAGGGATACAAAGCCAAGGGAACAAATTAGACAGAGTACAGGTACAGGTACAATTGCAGCTATTTATCTCTAAGTGGGAGATTGTTAGGGTGTGGAGCTAAAAGCTTCAACTTGTTGCAGACATGGAGGAGGATGCTGAAGTTCCATAAGTACTGGTGTCGACAGTATGACCGATGTCGATCATGATCAATGCAGAAGGCAACCAGCATCGGTAGGGAGTCGATCGACGTCGGTCAGCACCAGTTAGACAGGGACCAACGTCGATCGCCTGTGTGTTCCAAAACTGTTTGTTGTATGAACAGTTAATTAGTTGAACTGAGTGTTTGCATGTAAAGGCTATTTTCGAGTCTTGAGCTGCATGGATAATTATAGTAAACTAAGAGTCTAAGTTATTTTTTAATTTTGGGATCTATTTATAGACCCATTGGCATGTATTGTAATTATGAGCTAGAAAGGAAGGCGAGGAAGATCCTTCCATTGTAAGATCATTGAGTTGCAGGTTGTTGCAAGCTCATAGGAGATCTACATGTGTAAGTATGGTCTGTTGAATTACAGGTTCATGGGAGATCTACTTGAAGTACTATAGAGTGCTTGGTGTACTGGCAGGGTTATTACTGATTGGTTGGAGAGGTGAACACCAATTATGTGTGTGAGTTGTGTGTTGGAACCGTTTTTGGTAGGAGAGTGTTTTGAAGAATAATTACTGTACACTTGAGGTGTGGCAAGCCTCTGTAAGGTGGAAGAGTGTGGCGACTCTTTATTGTATTCTTTTCTATACGATTATTAATACAAGATAGTGTATTGTCTCTCATATTCTATTCTATGTGTGAATTCTAGTTACTTGTACTTCTGGTATAATTTCTGCATGTTTAATTGCTTGAATTTGGTAATCATATTGTGCTCTTTCTGAGGAGCAAGATCCTAACAAGTGGGATCAAAATAGGTGTGTTGTTCTTGGATTCCCCAACACTACATAGAAGTTTGTGTGGATAATAGCACGTCCATCAACATCCTCTTCTGTTGCATAACCTCAATGGCCTTGACACAGAAGTATGCATGTAGATAATAACATGTCCATCAACATCCTCTTCTATTGCATAACCTCAATGGCCTCTACATATAATTATGTGTGTGGATAATAGTGATTCCTAAATCTACTAAATTATTCTCTATAGAATAACACTTGATAGAAAAAAGAATATAACATACCCTAATCTGCATATACCATTGTTAATGGAAATTGTCTACCAAAATGTGAGAAGTCAACTTGAGTATGATAAACATGTCACTCAATTCTTCTCTATAGGTGACTCCACAATAAAACAAACTGCAATTTTTACAATGAATATATATACATATACAAACAGTGCCTCTTGGGTCTTTAAAAACTATGCATAATGTATGTCACAATACTGCCCGTATGGGTCTTATTCATACATCCTAACTAGCACATTATTTATGCTAGTTTTATGAGCATATACAAATGGATAAACCAAAATGATCAAAAGACTTTAACTACCACCTAAGATTCATTACTAGTTATTAAATTTTGGTGTGGGCCTGACTCCTTCAATAGTTTCCTTATGGATCATCATACAACTCACCTTCAGGTTCTTGATGGTTACCTAGTACATACAAGTTCAATGTCTAACTATAATCATCATGACTAGGTCTAGAGACCTGACCTATCTCAAAATGCATGATCTAAGTGTGATCTAGGTGAAGCTTTATGCCATCATCTATGAAAGATGCTTAGCGAGTGAAGAGATACAATTTTCCTAGAACCATTTTGTTTATCTCCCATGGAATGATATTGAGAATCACCATGTCTGAGAACTATCTTCCAAGTACAAATTTCAAGGTGCAATAACATGTTGCCATACCTTAGATAACACCATTCTGCATGCCAACTATTTTCGCATGCAGTAGTGGTAATGTTGGCAAGCCCAATCAACATACAATATCAACGGTCACATAACCCATTATGATGTCCCCATCAAACATGAGTCTAATGACACATCCATATAAAAAAAATAAAAACACTCTACTTGGAGGCTCTTGAAAATTATAAGATAATGTCTAGAGGTCCAGATGGTGTCCTTTGTCAAACTGGAGATTTTGAATGCTAATTGATACTTCGAATAACAAGATCCTTTCCTATGTCTGTGTTTCTTTGTTGGAACCACTTTGGTGCATATCCATTGATTCAAGGTAGTCCCAAATAGCCCAATATTGACCCACTCTGATACCAAACTAATCTATAAATTGGCACTAAATACATGCCAAAATATTTACCAATGGATTATTTTTGTCAAACATTCATGTTACCAAAATACTCAAAGGAATTGCAATAATGTTTGACCTTTAAAAATGTGTTTATCTCAAAACCCAAAGTGATCAGTTCTCCATTAAGTTGTCATATTTATCTAATTATATATTCAATAATGATTAATAAATAGGATTAATCAAAATGTAGAAAAAGAAATTACAATCAAAATACTCATGAAAACCAAATTGATAATGGAGTTCACCTGCTGCTCAGGCTACATCTTAGGGTCCACTTAGAACATGAACCATTCCATTTTCATGAATTGTAAGTACATGACCAAAATCTTATAATTTTTAAATGGACACTCTAAGATTGCATATAACTCAATAACAAGCTTTCAAAAAGTCTTGGTATCCACGGATGAACTTTCCACCTTCCTATTGTGAAAGCAATCTTGCATTCCTAAAGTTATCCTCCAAAAGTCTTACTTCAAGATTTTAAAAAGTGGCTCAAATAAACTCAAATCATGTCTCTTAGCATACAACTAGATTTGTCTCTTGCTCTGGCTCTCAACTATTTGACTGTTCGGATCTCGGCTCTGCCATGAGAGCTTTGAAACCTTGGAATGAATTCCAATTCTAATTTCAATGATGTCCAAATAACCCATCACCCCCTTTATATACTTGTTAGAGGTACATAAATATTAGGATAAATAATTATCCCCTTTTTAATAATAATGGGATTAATATTTATCTCCATCTTTTTTGATGGGATTGGATAATATCCCATTCCACCATTTTTAATGGGATTTATATTATCCCTTTACATTTTAATATGGGAATTTTAATAATATCCCATGTATTTAAAAAAATGGGGTGATAATCATTCCCTAATATATGATGGTTTATGTTTTAAATATATTAAAATGACTTTTCATTTTTCATGTAACTCTATTGCCATGTCACTTTATGGCCACATCATCGAGTTTGACCATAACTTTGACTAGTCATAACTTGCACATATGAACTCTATTTTTTGAACCATAAAATGTGCCAATTTTTTTTTATGATCTCTACACCATGGAATTGGTTCATAAACATTCTCAGATCATCAATTTTTCTATTTTGACTAGCATTGACTGTCTATTGACCTGCTTTAATTAGAACTTAGACTGCCTACACAAGGAGCAAATGAGCTCTATTTTCAAAGTTCCACATATCATTAGAGAAATCTTGACGAGTCCTATGTGATGGTACAGGTCTCAGTTTATTTTAAATTTTTTTATGAAATGATATATATATATATATATATATAGTACAATTAACTAGTTGACAAACTCCTCTCATCATTCAAACAATATCGCATCCAGTTAACCTTGTAATCTACCAACAAGTTCATCGACACCATGGATTTACTTGCCTCTCAGATCCTATCTGCACCCTCAAAATCTAAGATATATATTTTTATCCATAGAATTATCGAGCCTTCCTATATCAAACCATATTCTTCTACAATTTTTAATGCGGAGGAGACCCAGCATGACATTTAGTATCAACAAACCTTTAACTATCTTAACCTTGGTATAGTTATTTGTGGCCTCTCTAGGAATGCTTGAAGAGTGTTTATCTAGAGCACCTCTTGATATAACATTATGGGAGAGATTATTTATAATATTGGATTCAATAATATCCTCTTATATTGTCTACACAATTAAGAATTTGATCTGAGCAACATTTCAAGCGATAATTTGGGTGATGGTTCTACCCCAATTGGTGGTAGAACTTTTGGGAGCCATAACTTTTACACCATAACTCCATTTGACTCCACGTTTGAAATATTTAGAAGATAAGAATGAGGTAAATATTGTGAGATGGCACCAAGCTTTGCTCAGTGGATTCTGACCTCTGAAAACTAAATAAAAGTGCCTCAAATTTCAATTTTAGTAGTGTAATCTAAAAATAGTTTCTAAAAATAGTAATTCCTTGAATTCTATATTGTTGTGAATCATGAAAGTCAAACTACTTAATCTCCCTCAAGATTGATAACCTTCCACATCCTCCTCTTACCTTCAAAATGTGTATAAATAAAGATGTAATTTGAAAAAGAAATCAGACATCTCTTCTCAGAGATAGGCATATGTTTGTATCTACAAATTGATCAATAAAACATCTTTTCTCAAAGATAGCATTATTACAATTGTGTTATTCTTATTTATTTAATTATCTTTCAACCAAAGCTCCTAAGTTTAGATCAGTGGTATCAGATCAATTTGTCTTAAGAGTGTATGATCTTGAAGATGAGATCAAACTACATGAAGCTTGGGTGGAATATACAAGATCCAACAAACTATCCACTTGTTCGCTCCAAATAACTTCAAATGGAAGACATAACTGAGACATCTGATCCTTTCAAGGAAATGGTGAATGAATCCCTCCAACAGTAGAAAGTGTATATGTTATAACCATTTGCCCAAATTCTTTAATAAATTTTGATGGAAAATTTGGCTCCTCATCTGCACCCTCACATCCTTTTAATTCCCCAACACCCTTCAAAATTTAGGTGAATTTTGATATCCCTATATTTGAAGGCAAAATCAATGCTGATGTATTAGAAAATTGGTTATATCAAATTTTTTCTTATTTTTCTATAAATAAATTCACTGATAAATAAAAGATCACTTTTGATCTTTTGAAAGCATCATTGCTTGTCAAAAATTGGTGGGAAGTGTATAAGAAGAGATTCAATATGTATTATATTGACCTTGAGGTAGAACCTACCTGAGATGATTTCATAGAAGCTATAAAGGAAGAATACTACCCCATTAGAGCATATGATGATCTATATATAGAGTGGAAACAACTTTGCTAAGGTAAAGAATAGTTTGTTTAAGATTACACTAATATTTTTTATTCTCTATTTGTGAGATTGGGCATCAAGAAAGTGAGAAACACAAGGTTCTCAAATATCATGGTGGACTACATTGGTATATATGGGGGGAGATGGAACTCTTCAACTTGGAAACCCTTGGTGAGGCATATAAATTCATGGTGAAAATTGAATAGAAGCATGAAACCAATAAATATGAAGAGTCAGCCTTCAAAATAGAAAAATGATAAAAAAGGTCAAACACGAGGTCAAAATTGAAAACAAAAGGAAGGGAAGATAGGAAAATAGTGTGATTACCATAAATCTATAACTCACTCTAAATAAGAATGTCGAGCCATCAAGTCTCTACTTTTTGAGTCACAATCCTCAACATCTACTGCCATGTCTCATAGACACCCTACAGTCAAAGAGGATGAAGAAGAGATTATGGATACTGATCCCAATGCCATCATTGCTTCATCATAGACCCATGAGGAGAGGCCATATGACAAAGAAAAAATATTTTACTCTATGCCATGGGTGAAATGTAAGCCTCTGTATTTCATTCTTGATAGTGGGAGTCAAAAGAATTTAATCTCTGCTAATAGTTTGAAAAGCTTAGATTTGTCCATGAAGCCTCACCCAAAGATAGACAATATTATATGGTTGAGTCTAGAGAGTAACCTCTGTGTCACCCACCAATTTCTTCTCTCATATGTAATAAAACCTTTCCAAGATGAGGTCTTATGTGATGTGGTCTATCTAGATGTTTGTAATGTACTCTTTGGTCAGTCATTTATGTATGATCAACATGGCATCTATGAATCAAAAACTAGATGGATCACCCTCACTCTTGAAACACAGTGCTATAGGGTACCAGAGGTACCACCTTCTACATCTATCTCCCTGATTAGTGCCAAGAAATTTGTTCTCATGATTGTCAAGCCACAAAAATTCAAAATGGTTGATGTTGCAGCCCTAACTGCATAAACAACATAATAGAAGAAAATAAATATCAAGCTGAAGAAGTTTATGGCCTTCCATCAATAGATTGATGGTTAGAAAGAAATGGTGAACAATCAGGTCCTACACAGCTTCACAAAGCAGAGCTCCACAAAACACAGTCCATTCCAAGTATGCATCAAGAATTAAATCAAAATACAACTATCACACTTGATGAAAATTTTTGATACAATGGGGACCATTTTTTTCTCAAGAATAGAGGAATGATCCAAACAACGTTTTAGGTGAAAATTCAAGTGATGGTTCTACCCCAATTGGTGGTAGAACTTATGGGAGTCATAACTTTTACACCATAGCTTCGTTTGACTCCGCGTTTGAACTGTTAGAAAGCTAAGAATGAGTAGAACACTATGAGATGGCACCAAAATTTTCTTGGTGGGTTTTGAAATTTGAAAACCAAATGAAAGTACTTAAAATTTCAATTTTAGTAGTGCAGTCTAAAAATAATAAGTTTTTAAAAATAGTAATTCTTTGAATTCTATATTATTGTGAATCATGGAAGTCAAACCACTTAATCTCTTTGGAGATTGGTGACCTTCCACATCCTCATCCTAACTTCAAAATATGTATAAATTAATATGTAACCTAAAAAGGAACTTAGGCATCTCTTCTCAGAGATAGGCATATGTTTAGATCTACAAATTTGATCAATAAAATATCTCTTCTCAGAGATAACATTATTATAATTAAGTTATTCTTGTTTCTTGAGTTATCTTTCAACCAAATCTGTTAAGTTTTATATTAGTGGTATCATATCAATTTGTCTTGAGAGTGTATGATCATGAAGACAAGGTTAGACTAGAGAAAGCTTGGGTGGAAAATAAAAGATCTAGCAGACTATCCACCTGTTCATTTTAAATGATGTCAAATGATAGATAACATTGAGACATCTGATCTTTTCAAAAAAATGGTGAATAAATCCCTCCAATAACAACAAACACAAATTCTAAAACAAATTTCAATGGAAAAATTTGGCTCCTCATCTGCACCCCCACATCCTTTTAGTGCTCCAACACCCTTCAAGGTTCAGGTGAATTTTGATATCCCTATATTTTAAGGCAAAATCAATGTTGATGTAGTGGAAAATTGGTTGGATCAATTATCTTCCTATTTTTCTATAAATAAATTCACTGATAAAGAGAAGATCACTTTTGCTCTTTTGAAAGCATTATTGTCTGTCAAAGATTGGTTGGAAGTGTACAAGAAGAGATTTAGTACGAATGATATTGGCCTTGAGGTGGAACCTACCTAGGATGATTTCATATAAGCTATAAAAAAATAATACTACTCCATTAAAGCATATGATGATATGTATATAAAGTGGTAACAACTTTGTCAAGGAAAGGAACAATCTATTCAAGATTACATTGATATTTTTCATTCTCTATTTGCAAGATTGGGCATCTAGGAAAGTGAAAAACACAAGGTTATTAAAAATCATGGTGGACTACAATGGTATATATGAGGGGAGATGGAACTCTTAAATTTTAAAATCCTCATTGAGGCATATAAGTTTGTGGAGAAAATTGAGTAGAAGCATGGAAGAATGAATACGAAGAGTCATCCTTCAAAATGGAAAAGTGACAAAGAAGGTCAAACATAAGGCCAAAATTAAAAGCAAAAATAATGGAAGACTGGAAAATAGTGTGATTACCATAAATATATAACTCACTCCAAAGAAGAATGTTGAGCTATCAAGTCCCTACTTTTTGAGTCACAATCCTCAACATCTACTCCTCTATCTCATACACACCCTACAATCAGAAAAGATGAAGAAAAGATTGTAGATGCTAAACCTGATGCCATCATTGTTTCATCACATACCCATGAGGAGAGGCTAGATGACAAGAAAATATTGTTTCACTCTAAGTTATGAGTGAAAGGTAAGCCTCTGCATTTCATTCTTGATAGTGGGAGTGAAAATAATTTAATCTATGCTAATATTGTAAAAAGATTAAATTTGTCCATAAAGCCTCACCCAAAGCCATACAATATTGGATGGTTGAGTCCAGAGAGAAACCTCCATGTAACCCACCAATGTCTTTTCTCATATGCAATAAAACCTTTCCAAGATGAGGTCTTATGTGATGTGGTCAATCTAGATGTTTGTGATGTACTCTTTGGTCAACCATTCATGTATGATTAACATGGAATCTATAGAATCAAGAACTCAAAGGATCATTCTCACTCTTAGAACATGGTGCTACAGGTTACCAGAGGTACCACCATCTACATCTATCTTTTTTATTAGTGTCAAGAAATTCATTCTCATGGTGGTCAAGCCATAGAAATCTAAAAGGGCCAATGTTTCAGCCCTAACTAGATAAAAAACATAACAACATAAAAAAAAAAAAAATAGATACCAAACTAAAGAATTTTATGGCCTTCCATATACAAACTAATGGTTAGATAGAAATGGTGAATAATCGATCCCTGTATAGCTCCACAAAGCACAGTCAATTCCAAGTATGCATCAAGAATCAAATCAAAATACAACTACCATAATTGATGAATTTTTTTGATGCAATGGGGAACATTGATTCTAAAAAAGGGAAGAATTATCCAAGCAACATTTTAGGTGATAATTCAGGTGACGATTCTACCCCAATTGGTGGTAGAACTTTCAGAAGCTATAACTTTTGCACCATAGCTCTATTTGACTCTCTATTTGAACTATTGGAAAGATAAGAATAAGGGAAACACTGTGAGATGGCATCAAGCTTTGTTTGATGAGTTTTGACCCTTGAAAACCAAATCAAAGTGTCCAAATTTCAATTTTAGTAGTGTAATATAAAAATAGTAAGTTTCTAAAATTAGTAATTCTTTGAATTCTATATTATTGTGAATCATGAAAGTCAAACCACTTAATCTCCCTTGAGATTGGTGGCCTTCTAGATCCTCATCCTACCTTAACAATGTGTATAAATAAAGATGTAACCTAGAAATAAAATCAGACATCTCTTCTCAAAGATAGGCATATGTTTGGATCTATAAATTTGGTCAATAAAACATTTCTTCTCAGAGATAGCATTATTACAATTATACTATTATTGTTTCTTGAATTATCTTTCAACCAAAGCTCTTAAGTTTTAGATTAGTGGTATCAAAGTGGTTTGTCTTAAGAGTATATGATCCTAAGGATGAGGTCAGACTATAAGAAGCTTAGGTGGAAAATACAAGATCTAGTAGACTATCCATTTGTTCGCTCCAAATGACCTCAAATAGCAGACAACATTGAGACATCTGATCTTTTGAAAAAAATGATGAATGAAACCCTCCAAAAATAACAAGTGTAAATGCTACAATAATTTGTCTAAATTCTTTAACAAATCTTGATGAAATTTTTTGGCTCCTCATCAAGACTCCCACATCCTTTCAGTGCCCCAACACCCTTAAAAGTTTAGGTGAATTTTGATATCCCTACATTTGAAGGCAAAATCAATGTTGATACATTAGAAAATTGGTTGGATCAATTGTCTTACCATTTTTTTGTAAATAAATTCACCAATAAAAATATCACTTTTGCTCTTTTGAAAGTATCATTGCCTATCAAAAATTGGTGGGAAGTGTACAAGAAGAGATTCAGTAGGGATGATATTGGCTTTGAGGCATAACCTACATGGGATGATTTCATAAAAGCTATAAAAAAAGAATACTACCCCATTGAAGCATATGATGATATGTATATAGACTAGAAATAACTTCGTCAAGGTAAGAAACAATCTATTCAAGATTATACTGATATTTTTTATTCTCTATCTATGAGATTAGGTATCCAAGAAAGTGAGAAATACAAGGTTCTCAAATATCATGGTGGAATACAATGGTATATATGGGGGGAGATGAAACTCTTCAATTTGGAAATCTTCAGTGAGACATACAAGTTCATGGCGAAGATTGAGTAGATGTATAAAAAAATGAATACAAAGAGTCAGTCTTCAAAATAGAAAAGTGAAAAATAAGGTCAAACACAAGGCAAAAATTGAAATCAAAAATAAGGAAAGACTGAGAAATGATGTGATTACTAAAAATATGAAATTCACTCCAAAGAAGAATGTTAAGCCATCAAATCCCTACTTTTTGAGTCACAATCCTCAATATCTATTGCTCTACCTCATACACACCCTATAGTCAAAGAGGTATAAGAAGACATTGTAGATGTTGAGCCCAATGCCATCGTTGCTTCATCATAGACCCATGAGAAGAGGCTAGACGATAAGAAAAGGTTGTTTCACTCTAAGTTATGAGTGAAAGGTAAGCCTCTACATTTTATTCTCGATAGTGTAAATCAAAAGAATTTAATCTCTACTAATATTGTGAAAATTTTAAATTTATCTATGAATCATCACCCAAAGCCATACAGTATTGGATGGTTGAGTCTAGGGAGAAACCTTCGTGTCACCAACCAATATCTTATTTCATATGCAATAAAACCTTTACAAGCTTAGGTCTTATGTGATATGGTAAATTTGAATGTTTGAGATGTAATCTTTGGTCGGCCATTCATGTATAATCGACATGGCATCTATGAATCAAGAACTTGAAGGATCACCCTGACTCTTGGAACACGATGCTATAGGGTATCATAGGTACCACCTTCTACATCTGTCTCCCTAATTAGTGCCAAGAAATTCATTCTCATGGTGGTTAAGCTACAAAATTCCAAAAGGGTTGATGTTGCAGCCCTGAATACATAAACAACATAACAATAGAATTAATAGATATCAGGTTGAAGAATTTCATGGCCTTCCATCCACAAATTGATGGTCAAATAGAAATGGTGAATAATCAGACCTTGCACAGCTCCATAAAGCATAGTCTATTCCAAGTATGCATCGAGAATTAAATCAAAACACAACTACCACACTTGATGACAAATCTTGATACAATGAGGACCATTGCTTCTCAAGTAGGGAGGAATCATTTGAGCAACATTTTAAGTGACAATTCGAGTGATGGTTCTACCCCAATTAGTGGTAGAATTGTTGGGAGCCATAATTTTTACACCATAGCTCTATTTAAATCTTAAATTGAATCATTAGAAATCTAAGACTAAGGGGAACACCATGAGATGGCACTAAGATGTACTTGATGTGTTTTGACCCCTAAAACTAAATGAAAGTTTCCCAAATTTTAATTTTAGTAGTGTAGTTTAAAAATAATAAGTTTCTAAAAATAGTAATTATTTGAATTATGTATTGTTGTAAATCATGGAAGTCAAACCACTTAATCTCTCTCGTGATTGGTGACCTTCCACATCATCCTCCTACCTTCAAAATATATATAAATGAAGATGTAACTTAAAAAATAAATCAGACATCTCTTCTTAGAGATAGGCATATGTTTAGATCTACAAATTTAACCAATAATACATTTATTTATAGAGATAACATTATTATAATTATGTTATTCTTGTTTCTTGAATTATTTTTCAACTAAATATCTTGAGTTTTAGATTAGTGGTATCAGAACGGTTTGTATTAAGAGTGTATGATCTTGAGGATGAGGTTAGACTACAAGAAGCTTGGGTAGAAAATACAAGATTTAATAGACTATCTACCTATTCACTCCAAATGACCTCAAATAGTGGACAACATCGAGACATTTGATCCTTTCAAAGAAATAGTAAATGAAGCCCTCTAATAGAAGTAAGTAGAGATGCTATGATAATTTGCCTAAATTTTTCAAGAAATCTTGATGAAATTTTTTGGCTCTTCATCTACACCCCCACATCCTTTCAGTGCCCCAACACCCTTCAAGGTTCAGATGAATTTTGATATCTCTACATTTAAAGGCAAAATCAATGCTGATACAGTAAAAAATTAGTTAGATCAATTATCTTCCTATTTTTCTATAAATAAATTTATCGATAAAGAGAAGATCACTTTTTCTCCTTTGAAAGCATCATTGCCTATAAAAAATTGATGGGAAATGTACAAAAAGAGATTCAGTATGGTTGATATTGGCCTTGAGGTAGAACCTACTTGAGATGATTTCATAGAAGCTATAAAGGAAGAATACTACCTCATTAAAACATATGATGATCTATATATAGAGTGGCAACAACTTCATTAAGGTAAGGAACGATATATTCAAGATTACACTAATATTTTACATTCTCTATCTATGAGATTGGGTATCTAGGAAAGTGAGAAACACAAGGTTCTCAAATATCATGGTGGACTAAAATGGTATATATGGGGGGAGATGAAACTCTTCAATTTAAAAAGCCTCAGTGAGACATACAAGTTCATGGTGAAGATTGTGTAAAAACATGGATTAATTAATATGAAGAGTCAGCCTTAAAAATAAAAAAGTGACAAAGAAGGTCAAACATGAGGCCAAAATTAGAAGCAAAAATAAGGGAAGACTAAAAAATGGTGTGATTACCATAAATCTGGAACTCACTCTAAAGAAGAATGTTGAGCCATCAAGTCTCTACTTTCTAAGTCATAATCCTTAGCATCTACTACTCTACATCATACACACCCTGAAGTCAAAGAAGATGAAGAAGAGATTATATATGTTGAGCTCAGTGCCATTGTTGATTCATCATAGACCCATGAGAAGAGGCTAGATGATAATAAAAGGTTATTTCAGTCTAAGTTATGGGTGAAAGGTAAGCCTTTGCATTTCATTCTTGATATTGAGAGTCAAAAGAATTTAATCTCTATTAATATTGTAAAAAAATTAAATCTGATCATAAAGTCTCACCTAAAGCTATAAAGTATTAAATGGTTGAGTCCAGGGAGAAACATTCATATCACCCACTAATGTCTTTTCTCATATATAATAAAACCTTTACAAGATGATGTCTTATGTGATGTGGTCAATCTGTATATTTATGATGTACTCTTTGGTCAGCCATTCATATATAATCGACATGTCATCTATGAATCAAGAACTCTAAGGATCACCCTCACTCTTGAAACATGGCATTATAGGGTATCAAGGGTACCACCTTCTACATCTATCTCCTTGATTAGTAATAAAAAGTTTATTCTCATGATGGTCATCATCATAAAAATTCAAAAAGGCTGATGTTGTATCCTTGAATACATAAAAAACAAAGTAACAGAAGCAAATAGATACCAAGTTGAAGAATTTTATGGCCTTTCATCCATAGACTAATGGTCAGACAAAAATGGTGAACAATCAGGCCCTACACAGCTCCACAAAGTAGAGCTCCATAAAACATCTTTCAACCAAAGCTCCTAAAATTTATATTAGTGGTATCAGAGTGGTATGTATTAAGAGTGTATGATCTTGAGGATGAGGTCAGACTAAAAGAAGCTCAGGTAGAAAATATAACATCCAGTAGACTATCCACCTATTCACTCCAAATGACCTCAAATGGTGAACATTGAGACATCTGATCCTTTAAAGGAAATGTTGAATGAAGCCCTCCAAAAGAAGTAAGTGTATATGCTACAATAATTTTCCCAAATTCTTCAACAAATCTTGATAATTTTTTTTGGATCCTCATCTACATCCCCACATCCTTTCAGTGTCCTAATACCCTTCAAGGTTCAGGTGAATTTTGATATCCCTACATTTGAAGGCAAAATCAATGCTGATGCAGTAAAAAAATAATTGGATCAATTGTCTTCCTATTTTTTTATAAATAAATTCACTAATAAAGAGAAAATCACTTTTGTTTTTTTGAAAGAAAAATTACTTATAAAAAATTGGTGAGAAGTGTACAAGAAGAGATTCAGTACAGATGATACTGGCCTTGAGGTAGAACCTACCTGAGATGATTTCATAAAAGCTATAAAGAAAGAATACTACCACATTAGAGCATATGATGATCTATACATAGAGTGGCAATAAATTCACCAAGGTAAGGAATAGTCTGTTCAAGATTACACTGATAATTTTCATTCTCTATCTACAAGTTTGGGCATCTAAGAAAGTGAGAAACACAAGGATCTCAAATATCATGGTGGACTACAATAGTATATACGGGAGGAGATAGGACTCTTTAATTTAGAAACCTTCGATGAGGCATACAAATTCACGATGAAGATTGAGCAGAAGCATGAAAGAATGAATATGAAGAGTCAGCCTTCAAAATAGAAAAGTGATAAAAAATGTCAAATATGAGGCCAAAATTGGAAGAAAAAGAAAGAAAAGACTAGAAAATAGTGTGATTACCACAAATCTAGAACTTACTTTAAAGAATAATGTCGAGCCATCAAGTCCTTGCTTTTTGAGTCACAATCTTCAACATCTACTATTTTGCCTCATACACACCCTATAATCAAAGAAGATGAAGAAGAGATTATAGATGATGAGCCTGATGCCATCGTTGCATCATCATAAACCCATGAGGAGAGGTCAGATGATAAGGAAATGTTGTTTCACTCTAAGTTATGAGTGAAAGGTAAGCCTTTGCATTTCATTCTTGATAGTGGAAGTCAAAAGAATTTAGTCTCTGCTAATGTTGTGAAATACTTAAATTTATCCATAAATCCTCACCCAAAGCCATACGGTATTAGATGGTTGAGTCTAGAGAGAAACCTCTATGTCACTCACCAATGTCTTCTCTCATATGCAATAAATTTTTTTCAAGATGAGGTCTTATGTGATGTGGTAAATTTAGATGTTTGTGATGTACTCTTTAGTCAGTCATTCATGTATGATTGACATGGCATCTATGAATCAAAAACTTGAAGGATCACCTTTAATCTTAGAATACGGGGCTACAAGGTATCAAAGGTACCACCTTCTACATCTGTCTCCCTAATTAGTGCCAAAAAATTCATTCTCATGGTAGTCAATCCACATAAATCCAAAAGCATAAATGTTACAACTTTGACTACGTAAACAACACAAAAATAGAAGCAAATAGATACCAAGCTGAATAAGTTCATTGCCTTCCATCCATATATTGATGGTTAGATATAAATGGTGAACAATTAGCCCTGCACAACTCAATAAATCATAATCCATTCCAAGTATGCATCAAGAATCAAATCAAAACACCACTGTCACATTTGATGAAAAATATTGATGCAATGGGGACCATTGATTCTCAAGGAGAGAGGAATGATCTGACCAACATTTTAGATGACAATTTAGATGAGGGTTCTATCCCATTTGATTGCAAAACTTCTAGGAGCCATAACTTTTTCACTATAGCTATGTTTGACTCCCTATTTGAACCGTTGAAAGGTTAAAAATAAGGGAAACAATGTGAGATGGAACCAAGCTCCACTCATTAGGTTTTGATTATTGAAAATCAAATTAAAGTACCCCAAATTTCAATTTTAGTAGTGCAGTTTAAAAATAGTAAGTTTCTAAAAATAGTAATTCTTCAAATTCTATATTGTTATGAATAATGGAAGTTAAACCACTTAATCTCCCTTAAAATTGGTGACCTTTCACATCCTCTTCCTACCTTCAAAATGTGTATAAATGAAGATGTAATCCTAAAAGTAAATCAAACATCTCTTCTCAAAGATAGGCATATGTTTGGATCTATAAATTTGATCAATAAAACATCTCTTCTTAGAGGTAGCATTATTACAATTGTGTTATTTTTATTTCTTGAGTTATCTTTCAACCAAAGTAATTGAGTTTTGGATCAGTGATATCAGATTAGTTTGTCTTAAGAGAGTATGATCTTGAGGATGAGGTTAGACTATAGGAAGCTTGGGTGGAAAATACAAGATTCAACAGACTATCCACATGTTCACTCTAAATGACCTCAAATGGTGGACAACATTGAGACATCTGATCATTTCAAGGAAATGGTGAATGAAGTCCTCCAACAATAATAAACATATATTCTACAATAGTTTTTCAAAATTCTTTAAAAAATCTTGATGGGAAATTATGGCTCCTCATTTTCACCCCCATGTCCTTTCAGTGCCCCAACACCCTTCAAGGTTTAAGTGAATTTTAATATCCCTAAATTTGAAGGTAAAATCAATGCTAATGTAGTAGAAAATTGGTTGGATCAATTATCTTCCTATTTTTTTATAAAAAATTCACTGATAAAGAGAAGATCACTTTTTCTCTTTTAAAAGCATTATTGCCTATCAAAAATTGGTGAGAAGTGTACAGGAAGAGATTCAGTATGAATGATATTGACCTTGAGGTGGAACCTACCTAGGATGATTTCATAGAGTGGCAACAAGTTCACTAAGGTAAGAAACAGTCTGTTTAAAATTATACTGACATTTTTTATTCTCTATTTGCAAGATTGGGCATCAAAAAAAGTGAGAAACACAAATTTTTTAAATATCGTGGTGCACTATAATGGCATATATGGGGGTAGATGGAACTCTTCAATTTGAAAACCTTCGATGAGACATATAAGTTCATGGTGAAGATTGAGTAGAAGCATGGAAGAATGAATACGAAGAGACAGCCTTCAAAATAAAGAGTGACAAAGAAGGTCAAAAATGAGATTAAAATTGGAAGCAAAAGGAAGGGAAGACTGGGAAATGGTGTGATTACCACAAACCTAGAACTCACTCCAAAAAAGAATGTCAAGCCATCAGTCCCTACTTTTTGAGTCACAATCCTTAACATCTACTACTCTACCTCATACACTCCTTGTATTCGGAGAAGGTGAAGAAGAGATTGTAGATATTGAGCCCGATGCCATCATTGCTTCATCACAAACCCATGAGGAGAGCCTAAACAACAAGGAAATGTTGTTTCACTCTAAGTTATGGGTAAAAGGTAAGCCTATACATTTTATTCTTGATAGTGGGAGTCAAAATAATTTAATCTTGACTAATGTTATGAAAAACTTAAATTTATCCATGAAGTTATATCCAAAGCCATACAATATTGGATGGTTGAGTCCAAGGAGAAACCTCCATGTCATCCATCAATGTCTTCTCTCATATGTAATAAATTTTTTCCAAGAAGAGGTCTAATGTGATGTGGTTAATCTAGATGTTTGCGATGTACTCCTTAGTCAACCATTCATGTATGATTGGCATGGCATCTATGAATCAATAACTTGAAGGATCATCCTCACTCTTGGAACATGATGCTATAGGGTATCAGAGGTATCACCTTCTACATTTGTCTCCCTGATTAGTGTCAAGAAATTCTTTCTCATGGTGGTTAAGCCACAAAAATCTAAAAAAGATGATGTTGCAACCCTAAATACACAAACAACACAACAATATAAGAAAATAGATACCAAGCTGAAGAAGTTCATGGCCTTCTATCCATAGACTGATGGTTAGAGAAAAATGGTAAATAATCAGGCCCTGCATAACTCTATAAAGTACAACTCCACATACCATAATCCATTTCATGTATGCATCAGGAATCAAATCAAAACATAACTACCATAATTGATGATAAATCTTGATGAAATCAGGACCATTGCTTCTAAAGGAGGGAGGAATCATTCAAGCAAAATTTTAGGTGATAATTTAGGTGATGGTTCTATCTCAATTGGTGTTAGAACTTTTAGGAGCCATAATTTTTGCACCATAGCTCTGTTTGACTCACCATTTGAACTGTTGGAAAGCTAAGAATGAGGGAAATGCCATGAGATGATACCAAGCTTTGCTTAATGGGTTTTAGCCCTTGAAAACTAAATGTAAGTGCCCCAAATTTTAATTTTAGTAGTTTAGTCTAAAAATAGTAAGGATTTAAAAATAATACTTCCTCTAATTCTGTATTGTTATGAATCGTGGAAGTCAAACCACTTCATCTCCCTCAAGATTGGTGACCTTCCACATCCTCCTCCTACCTTCAAAATGTGTATAAATAAAGATATAACATAAAAAGGAAATCAAATATCTCTTTTTAGAGATAGGCATATGTTTGGATCTACAAATTTGATCAATAAAACATCTCTTCTCAGAGATAGCATTATTATAATTATGTTATTCTTATTTCTTAAATTATCTTTCAACCAAAGCTCCTAAGTTTTGGATTAGTCGTATCAAAGCGGTTTGTCTTAAGAGTGTATGATCTTGAAGATGAGGTTAAACTATAAGAAGCTTGAGTGAAAAATACAAGATCTAGTAGTCTATCCACTTGTTCACTTCAAATGACCTCAAATGATTGAAAACACCGAGAAATTTGATCCTTTAAAGGAAATGGTGAATGAAGCCCTCCAATAGTAGCAAGCATAGATGGTACAATAATTTTCCCAAATTCTCTAACAAACATCGATAAATTTTTTTGGCTCCTCATCTACACCCCCACATCTTTTCAGTGCCATAATACCCTTCAAAGTTTAGGTGAATTTTAATATTCTTATATTTGAAAGTAAAATCAATGTTAATGTAACAAAAAATTGGTTGAAACAATTGTATTCCTATTTTTTTATAAATAAATTCATCGATAAAGAGAAGATCACTTTTGCTATTTTGAAAGCATCATTGCCTATCAAAAATTAGTGAGAAGTGTACAAGAAGAAATTTAGTACAGATAATATTTTCCTTGAGGCAGAACCTACCTTGGTTGATTGAGCAGAGAAGCATGGAAGAATGAATATGAAGAGTCATCCTTCAAAATTAAAAACTAAAAAATAAGGTCAAACACGAGGTCAAAATTAGAAGCAAAAAGAAGGGAAAATTGGGAAATTGTGTGATTATCACAAATCTAGAACTCACTCTAAATAAAAATATTGAGTAATTAAGTCCCTGCTTTCTGAGTCACAATCCTCAACATCTATTGCTCTGTCTCATACACACCTTACAGTTGAAGAGGATGAAGAAGATATTATAGATATTGAGCTTGATGCCATCGTTACTTCATCATAGACCCACGAGGAGAGGCCAGATGACAAGAAAAGGTTGTTTCACTCTAAGTTATGGGTGAAAGGTAAGCATTTGCATTTCATTCTTGATAGTGGAAGTCAGAAGAATTTAATCTCTGCTAATATTTTGAAAAGCTTAAATTTATCCATAAAACCTCACCCAAATCCATATAGTATTGGATGGTTGAGTCTAAAGAAAAACCTTTGTGTCATCCATCAATGTCTTCTCTCATATGCTATAAAACCTTTTCAAGATGAAGTCTTATGTGATGTGGTCAATCTAGATGTTTATGATATACTCTTTGGTCAGTCATTCATGTATGATCAACATGGCATTTATGAATCAAGAACTTGAAGGATCACCGTCACTCTTAGAACACAATGCTACAGGGTACCAGAGGTACCACCTTATACATCTATCTCCTTGATTAATGCCAAGAAATTTATTTTCATGGTGGTCAAGCCACAAAAACACAAAAGGGTTGATGTTATAGCCCTGACTATATAAACAACACAACAAAAGAAGAAAATAGATACCAAGTTGAATAATTTCATGGCCTTCCATCCACAAACTGATGGTTAGACAGAAATAGTGAAAAATCAAGCCCTGCATAGTTTCATAAAGCACATCTCCATAAATCATAGTCCATTCCAAGTATGCATCGGGAATCAAATAAAAACACAACTTCCACACTTGATAACAAATTTTTATGCAATGGGGACCATTGCTTCTCAAGAAAGAGGAATCATTTAAACAACATTTTAAGTGACAATTCAGACAATGATTCTACCCCAATTGGTGGCAGAACTTCTGAAAATCATAAGTTTTGCACCATAGCTCCATTTGACTCCTTATTTGAACTATTAGAAAGCTAAGAATTAGGAGAACATTGTGAGATGACACTAAGCTCTACTTTATGGGTTTTGAACCTAAAAAATTAAATAGAAGTACCCTAAATTTTAATTTTAGAAGTGTAGTCTACAAATAGTAAGTTTATAAAAATAGTAATTCTTTAAATTTTGTATTATTATGAATCATGGAAGTCAAACCACTTAATCTTTCTCAAGATTGGTGACCTTACACATCTTCCTTCTACCTTCAAAATATGTATAAATGAAGATGTAACCCAAAAAATAAATTAGACATCTCTTCTCAGAGATAGGCATATGTTTGGATCTACAAATTTTATCAATAAAATATCTCTTTTCAAAGATAACATTATTATAATTGTGTTGTTCTTGTTTCTTGAATTATCTTTCAACCAAAGCTCTTGAATTTTAGATCAGTGGTATCATAATAGTTTGTCTTAAGAGTGTATGATCCTAAAGATGATGTCAGACTATAAGAAGTTTGGGTGAAAAATACAAGATCTAATAGACTATCCACATGTTCACTCTAAACAACCTCAAATGGTAGACATTACTAAGACATTCGATCCTTTCAAGGAAATGATGAATAAATACCTCCAATAGAAGAAATAATATATGATACAACAATTTTTCCAAGTTCTCCAACTAATCTTGATGGAAAATTTTAGCTCCTCATCTGCACCCCCACATTATTTCAATACCCCAACACCCTTCAAGGTTTAGGTGAATTTTGATATCCTTACATCTGAAAGCAAAATCAATGATGATGCAGTAGAAAATTGGTTGGATAAATTATCTTCTTATTTTTTTGTAAAGAAATTCATAGATAAAGAGAAGATCACTTTGGCTATTTTAAAAGTATCATTGTTTGTCAAAAATTGATGGAAAGTGTACAAAAAGAGATTCATTATGGATGATATTGGCCTTGAGGTAGAATCTCCATGGGAAGATTAAATAAAAGATATAAAGGAAGAATACTACCCCATTAGAGCATATGATGATCTGTATATAGAGTGGCAACAATTTTACCAAAATAAGGAATAGTTTGTTCAAGATTATACTGACATTTTTAATTCTCTATCTGCAAGATTGAGAATCCAAGAAAGTGAAAAATACAAGGTTCTCAAATATCATGGTAGACTACAATGGTATATATGGGGGGAGATGGAACGCTTTAATTTAGAAACCCTTGGTGATGCATACAAGGTGAAAATTGAGTAGAAGTATAGAAGAATGAATATGAAGAGTCAGCTTTCAAAATGGAAAAGTGACAAAGAAGGTCAAACAAGAAGCCAAAATTGAAAGAAAAAGGAAGAAAAGACTAGAAAATAGTGTGATTACCATAAATATAGAACTTACTCTAAATAAGAATGTCAAGCCATCAAGTCCCTGCTTTCTAAGTCACAATCTTCAATATCTACTGCTCTACCTCATACACACCTTGCAGTTAAAGAGAATGAAGAAGAGATTGTAGATGGTGAGCTCGATGCCATCATTACTTTATCTCAGACTGAAAAAGAGAGGCCAAATGACAAGGAAAGGTTGTTTCACTCTAAGTTATAGGTGAAAGGTAAGCCTCTACAATTCATTCTTGATAGTGGGAGTAAAAAGAATTTAATCTCTACTAATATTATGAAAATCTTAAATTTATCTATGAAGCTTCACCTAATGCCATATAGTATTGGATGGTTGAGTCTAGGGAGAAATCTCTATGTCACCCACCAATGTTTTCTCTCATATGCAATAAAACCTTTACAAGATGAGGTCTTAAGTGATGTGGTCAATCTAGATATTTGTGATGGAATATTTGGTCAGCCATTCATGTATGATCGACATGGAATATATAAATCAAGAACTCAAAGGATCACCCTCACTCTTGGAACACAGTGCTATAGATCACCAAAGGTACCATCTTCTACATCTATCTCCCTGATTAGTGCTAAAAAATTCATTCTCATGGTGGTTAAGCAATAGAAATCCAAAAGGGTTAATGTTGCAGCCCTGAATACACAAACAACATAACAAAAAAATCAAATAGATACCAAGCTAAAGAAGTTCATGGCTTTCCATCCACAAACTGATGATCAGATAAAAATGGTGAATAATTAGTCCCTACATAGCTCTACAAAACATAGTCCATTCCAAGTATACATCAGAAATAAAATCAAAACACGAATGCCACACTTGATGACAAATCTTGATGCAATGGAAACCATTGATTCTCAAAGAGAGAGGAATGATCCAAACAACATTTCAGGTGACAATTAGGGTGATGATTCTACCCCAATTGGTGGTAGAACTTTTGAGACCCATAACTTTTGCACCATAGCTTCGTTTATCTCCCCGTTTGAATCATTGGAAAGATAATAATGAGGGAAACATCGTGAGATAACACCAAGATTTATTTGGTAGGTTTTGACAATTTAAAATCAAATAGAAGTACCCCAATTTTCAATTTTAGTAGTGCAGTCTAAAAATAGTAAGTTTTTTAAAATAATAATTCCTCAAATTTTATATTGTTGTGAATCATGAAAGTCGAACCACTTAATCTCCCTCAAGATTGGTGGCATTTCACATCCTCCTTCTACCTTAAAAATATGTATAAATGAATATGTAACTTGAAAAAGAAATCAGACATCTCTTCTCAGAGATAGGTATATGTTTGGATCTATAAATCTAATCAATAAAACATCTCTTTTCAGAGATAACATTATTACAATTATTTTATTCCTATTTTTTGAATTATCTTTCAACAAAAGCTCCTAAGTTTTGTATTAGTGGTATCATAGTGGTTTATATTAAGAGTGTATAATCCTGAGGATGAGGTTAGACTACACGAAGCTTAGGTGGAAAATATAAGATCTAACAAACTATCTACCTGTTCTTTCCAAATGACCTTAAATGGCAAACAACACTGAGACATCTGATCATTTTAAGGAAATAGTGGATGAAGCCCTCCAATTGTAGAAATCATAGATGCTACAACAATTTTTCTTAATTATCCAACAAATCTTGATGGGAAATTCTATCTCCTCATCTGCATCCCCATGTCTTTTCAGTGCTCCAACACCTTTCAAGGTTTAGGTGAATTTTGATATCCCTACATTTGAAGGAAAAATCAATGCTGATGTAGTAGAAAATTGGTTGAATCAATTATCTTCTTATTTTTCTTGTAAATAAATTCACCAATAGAGAAAAGATCACTTTTACTCTTTTGAAAGCATCATTACCTATAAAAAATTAGTGAAAAGTGTACAAGAAGAGATTCAGTATGGATGATATTGGCTTTAAATTGAAACCTACCTGAGATGATTTCATAGAAGCTATAATGGAAGAATACTACCCAATTAGAGCATATGATGATGTATATATAGATTGAAAACAACTTTTCCAAGGTAAGGAATAGTCTGTTCAAGATTATATTGACATTTTTTATTCTCTATCTATAAGATTGGGTATCTAGAAAAGTGAAAAACACAAGGTTCTCAAATATTATAGTGGAATACAATGGTATATATGGGGGGAGATGGAACTCTTCAATTTATAAACCCTTGATGAGACATACAAATTTACGGTGTAGATTAAGCAGAAACATAGAAGAATGAATATGAAGAGTTAGTCTTAAAAATAGAAAAGTGATAAAAAAAGGTCAAACACGAGATCAAAATTGGAAAAAAAAGGAAGAAAATATGGATAAATGGTGTGATTATCAAAAATTTGGAACTCACTCAAAGAAATAATGTCGAGCTATCAAGTCTTTGATTTCTAAGTCATAATCCTCAACATCTACTACTCTACCTCATACACAACCTATAATCGAAGATAATAAAGAAGAGATTGTAGATGTTGAGCTCGATGCCATCATTGCTTCATCACAGACCCATGAGAAGAGGCTAGATGATAAGGAAATATTATTTCACTCTAGGTTATGGATGAAAGGTAAGCCTCTGCATTTCATTCTTGATAATGAGAGTTAAAATAATTTAATCTCTGTTAATGTTGTGAAAAGCTTAAATTTGTCCATGAAGCCTCACCCAAATCCATACAGTATTAGATGGTTGAGTCCATGAATAAATTTTTGTGTCACCCACCAATGTTTTCTCTCATATGCAATAAAACTTTTCTAAGATGAGGTCTTTTGTGATGTGGTCAATTTGGATGTTTTTGATGTACTCTTTAGTCAGGCATTCATGTATGATCGACATGGCATCTATGAATCAAGAACTCAAAGGTTTAACCTCACTCTTAGAACATGATGTTATAGGTTACTAGAGGTACCACCTTCTACATCTATCTCCTTGATTAGTGCCAAGAAATTCATTCTCATGGTGGTCAAGCCATAAAAATCTAAAAGTGTCGATGTTGTAGTCCTGATTATAAAAATAATACAACAATAGAAGAAAATAAATATCAAGTTGAATAAGTTCATGGAATTCCATCCATAGACTAATAATTAGATATAAATGGTGAATAATTGGGCCCTACATAGCTGCACAAAGTACAATCCATTCCAAGTATGCATCGAGAATCAAATCAAAACATAACTACCACACTTGATGATAAATCTTGATGCAATGGGGACCATTACTTCTGAAGGAGAGAGGAATGTTTCGAGTAATATTTTAGGCAATAATTTGAGTTAAGGTTCTACCCCAATTGGTGGCAAAAATTTTAGGAGTGATAACTTTTGCACCGTAGCTTTGATTGACTCCTCATTTGAAATGTTGGAAAGCTAAGAATGAGGGAAAGGCTGTGAGATTGAATTGAGCTTTGATCAGTGGGTTTTGACCCCTAAACACCAAACGTAAGTGTTCCAAATTTTAATTTTATTAGTGTAGTCTAAAAATAGTAAGTTTTTAAAAATAGTAATTCCTCAAATTCTATATTATTATGAATCGTAGAAGTCAAACCACTTAATTTCCCTCAAGATTGGTGACCTTCTACATCCTCCTCCTACCTTAAAAATATGTATAAATGAATATGTAACTCGAAAGTAAAATTAGACATCTATTCTTAGAGATAGGCATATGTTTGGATCTACAAATTTGATCAATAAAATATCTCTTCTCAGAGATAACATTATTATAATTGTGTTATTCTTATTTTTTGAATTATCTTTCAACCAAAGCTCTTGAGTTTTATATTAGTGGTATCAAATCAGTTTGTCTTAACAGTGTATGATCTTAAGGATGAGGTCAGACTATAGGAAGCTTGGGTAGAAAATATAAGATCCAACAGACTATCTACCTTTTCACTCCAAATGATCTCAAATGGTAGACAACACCGAGACATCTGATCTTTTCTATTAAATGGTGAATGAAGCCCTCCAATAGTAGCAAGCATGGATGCTACAATAATTTGTCTAAATTTTCTAACAAATTTTGATGAAATTTTTTAGCTCCTCATATACACCTCCACATCCTTTCAGTGCTCCAATAACCTTCAAGGTTCAGGTGAATTTTGATATCCCTACACTTGAAGGCAAAATCAATGTTGATCCAGTACAAAATTGGTTGGATCAATTATCTTCCAATTTTTTTAAAATAAATTCACTAATAAAGATAAGATCACTTTTACTTTATTAAAAGCATCATAACCTATGAAAAATTGGTGAGAAGTGTAAAAGAAGAGATTCAGTATGAATGATATTAGCTTTGAGGTAGAACCTATTTGGGATGATTTTATAAAAGATATAAAAGAAGAATACTACCCTATTGGAGCATATGATGATCTATATATAGAGTGGCAATAACTTCATCAAGGTAATGAACAGTGTGTTCAAGATTACATTGATATTTTTTATTCTCCATCTATGAGATTGGGCATTTAGGAAATTGAGAAACATAAGGTTATCAAATATCATGGTGGACTACAATGGTATATACAAGGTGAGATAGAACTCTACAATTTGGAAACCCTCAGTGAGGTGTACAAGTTCATAATGAAGATTGAGAAGAAGCATGGAAGAATGAATATGAAGAGTCAGCCTTCAAACTAGAAAAGTGACAAAGGTCAAACATGAGGCTAAAATTGAAATCAAAAGGAAGGGAAGATTGGGAAATAGTGTGATTACCACAAATTTGGAACTCATTCTAAATAAGAATGTCAAGCCATCAAGTCCTTGCTTTTTGAGTCACAATCCTTAACATCTACTACTCTGCCTCATACACACCCTATAGTCAAAGAGGATGAAGAAGAGATTATATATGTTGAGCCCGATGCCATCGTTGCTTCATCATAGACCCATAAGGAGAGGCTAGATGATATGAAAAGTTTGTTTCACTCTAAGTTATGGGTGAAAGGTTAACTTCTACATTTAATTATTTATAGTGAGAGTCAAAAGAATTTAATCTCTACTAATGTTGTGAAAATATTAAAATTGTCCATGAATCCTCACCCAAATCCATACAATATTAGATGATTGAGTCTAGGGAGAAACCTCCATGTCACACCCTATTTTCTTCTTTCATATGCAATAAAACCTTTCCAAGATGAGGTCTTATGTGATGTGGTCAATCTAGATGTTTGTGATGTACTCTTTGGTTAGCCATTCATATATGATCAACATGGCATATATAAATTAAGAAATCAAAGGATCAACCTCACTCTTGAAACATGATGCTACATGGTACCAAAGGTACCACCTTCTACATCAGTCTCCCTGATTAGTGCTAAGAAATTCATTCTCATAGTAGTCAAGCCAAATAAATCTAAAAGGGTCAATGTTGTATCCATAAATATACAAATAATTAAACAATAGAAGCAAATATATACCAAGCTAAAGAAGTTCATGGACTTCCATCCAATGACTGATGGTTAGATAGAAATGGTGAACAATCAGGTCCTACACAGCTCCATAAAGCACAACTTCATAAAGCACAATCCATTTTAAATATGCATAAAAAATCAAATCAAAACACAATTACCATATTTGATGACAAATATTGATGAAATGAGGACCATTGATTCTCAATGAGGGAGGAATTATTTGATCAATATTTTAGGCAACAATTCGGACGATGGTTCTACCCCAATTGGTGGTAGAACTTCTGAGAGCTATAACTTTTGCACCATAGCTCTGTTTGACTCCCCGTTCAAACCGTTGGAAAGCTAAGAATGAGAGGAACATATTGAGATGGTATTAAGATCAATTTAGTAAGTTTAGACTTCTAAAAATTAAATATAAGTTCTTTAAATTTTAATTTTAGTAGTACAATCTAAAAATAGTAAGTTTTTAAAAATAGTAATTCCTCAAATTATGTATTGTTTTGAATCATAGAGATAGAACCACTTAATCTCCCTCAAGATTGGTGACCTTACACATCCTCCACCTACTTTAAGAATATGTATAAATGAAGATGTAACTTGAAAACAAATTAGACATCTCTTCTCAAAGATAGGCATATGTTTAGATCTACAAATTTGATCAATAAAACATCTTTTTTTAGAGATAGCATTATTATAACTGTGTTATTCTTATTTCTTGAATTATCTTTCAATCAAAGATATGGAGTTTTGGATCATTAATATCAGAGTGGTTTGTTTTAAGAGTGTATGATCTCATAGATGAAGTCAGACTATAGGAAGCTTGGATGGAAAATACAAGATCTAACAGACTATCCACTTGTTCACTTCAAACGACCTCAAATGGTGGAAAATATTGAGACATCCAATCCTTTTAAGGAAATAGTGAATGAAGCCTTCCAACAGTAGCAAATGCAAATGCTAAAACAATTTTTTTAAATTCTCTAATAAATCTTAATAGAAAATTTTGGATCTTCATCTGCACCCCCACGTGCTTTTAGTGCCCCAACACCCTTTATGGTTCAAGTGAATCTTAATATCCCTAAATTTGAAGGGAAAATCAATGTTGATGCAGTAGAAAATTAGTTGGATCAATTGTCTTCCTATTTTTCTATAAATAAATTCGCCGATAAAGAGATCACTTTTGCTCTTTTGAAAGCATCATTGCCTATCAAAAATTGGTGGGAAGTGTATAAGAAGAGATTTAGTAGGCATGATATTGGCTTTAAGGAAAAACCTATATGAAATGATTTCATAGAAGTTATAAAAGAATAATACTACCCCATTGGAGCATATGATGATATGTATATAGAGTGGCAACAACTTCATCAAGGTAAGAAATAGTCTGTTCAAGATTACACTGATATTTTTCATTCTCTATCTATGAGATTGGGTATCCAAGAAAGTGAGAAACATAAGGTTCTCAAATATCTTAGTGGACTACAATGGCATATACGGGGGAGATGGAACTCTTTAATTTAGAAACCTTCAGTGAGGCATGCAAGTTCATGGTGAAGATTGAGTAGAAGTATAAAAAATGAATATGAAGAGTCAGCCTTCAAAATAAAAAAGTGACAAAGAAGGTCAAACACAAGGCCAAAATTGAAATAAAAAAGAAGGGAAGACTGAAAAATGATGTGATTACTAAAAATCTAGAACTCACTCTAAATAAGAATGTCGAGCCATCAAATCTCTGCTTTTTGAGTCACAATCCTCAATGTCTATTGCTTTGCGTCATACACACCCTACATTCAAAGAGGATAAAGAAGAGATTGTAGATGTTGAGCCCAATGTCATAGTTGCTTCATCATAGATCCATGAGGAGAGGTTAGATGATAAGGAAAGGTTGTTTCACTCTAAGTTATGAGTGAAAAGTAAGCCTCTACATTTTATTCTTGATAGTGGGAGTTAAAGAAATTTAATCTCTACTAATGTTGTGAAAAGTTTAAATTTTTTTATGAAGCATCACCCAAAGACATATAGTATTGGATGGTTGAGTCCATCAATAAACCTCTGTGTCACTCACTAATGTCTTCTCTCATATGCAATAAAACCTTTCTAAGATGAGGTCTTATGTACTCTTTGGTTAGCCATTTATGTATGATCAATATGGCATATATGAATTAAAAACTTGAAGGATCACCCTCACTCTTAGAACATGGTGCTATAGAGTACCAAAGGTACCACCTTCTAAATTTATCTCTCTGATTAGTGCTAAGAAATTCATTCTCATGGTGGTCAAGCCATAAAAATCTAAAAAGATTGATGTTGTAACGCTGACTACACAAATAAAAAAAACAATAGAATAAAATAGATACCAAGATAAATAGGTTCATGGCATTCCATCCATATATTGATGGTCAAATAGAAATGGTGAACAATCAGACCCTACACAACTCCATAAAGCATAGCTCCACAAAGCACAATCCATTCCAAGTATACATCAAGAATCAAATCAAAACATAATTACCATACTTGATGAAAAATATTGATGCAATGGAGACCATTGATTTCCATGGAAGAAAGAATGAACCGAGAAACATTTTAGATGATAATTCGGGTGATGGTTCTACCTCAATTGGTGGTAGAACTTTTAGGAGCCATAACTTTTGCACCATAGCTCTATTTGACTCCCTGTTTGAATCGTTAGAAAGCTAATAATGAGGAGAACATTATGAGATGGTAATGAGATTTGATAAATAAGTTTTAATCTCTAAAAACTAAATGTAAGTGCCCTAAATTTTAATTTTAGTAGTACAATCTAAGAATAATAAGTTTCTAAAAATAGTAATTCCTCAAATTTTGTATTATTGTGAATCATAGAAGTTGAACCACTTAATCCCTGTCAAGATTGGTGACCTTAAAAATCCTCCTTATACTTTAAAAATTATGTAACTTGAAAGGGAAATTAAACATCTCTTCGTAGAGATAGGCATATGTTTGGATCTACAAATTTGATTAATAAAAAATCTCTTCTCAGAGATAACATTATTACAATTATGTTTTTCTTATTTCTTAAATTATATTTCAACCAAAACTCCTAGGTTTTAGATTAGTGGTATCAGAGTGGTTTATCTTAATAGTGTATGATATCGAGGATGAGGTTAGACTACAGGAAGCCTGGGTGGAAAATACAAGATACAATAGACTATCCACCTATTCACTCTAAATGTCCTCAACTGGTAGACAACATCAAGGCATCTGATACTTTCAAGGAAATGGTGAATGAAGCCCTCTAATATTACCAAACATAGATACTACAATAATTTGTCCAAATTCTCTAACAAATTTTGATGGAAAATTTTGGCTCCTCATCTGTACGCCCACATCCTTTCAGTACCCCAACACCCTTTAAGGTTCAAGTAAATTTTGATATCCCTACATTTGAAGGCAAAATCAATGTTGATGTATTATAAAATTAGTTGGATCAATTATCTTCCTATTTTTCTATAAATAAATTCATTGATAAAGAGAATATCACTTTTGCTCTTTTGAATGTATCATTAACTGTCAAAAATTGGAGGGAAGTGTATAAGAGATTCAATATGGATGATATTAACCTTGAGGTGGAACCTACCTAGGATGATTTCAAAGAAGCTATAAAGAAAGAATACTACCCCATTAGATCATATGATGATTTGTATATAGAGTGACAATAACTTCACCAAGATAAGAAATAGTTTGTTCAATATTACACTGACAATTTTCATTCTCTATCTACGAGATTGGGCATCCAAGAAAGTGAGAAACACAAGGTTCTCAAATATCATGGTAGAATACAATGGTATATATGGGAGGAGATGGAACTCTTCAATTTGGAAACCTTCGATGAGGCGTACAAGTTCACAATGAAGATTGAGTAGAAGTATGGAAGAATGAATACAAAGAGTTAGCCTTCAAAATAAAAAAGTGAGAAAGAAGGTCAAACACAAGGTCAAAATTTGAAGTAAAAAGAAGGGAAGACTAGGAAATTGTATCATTACCACAAATATAAAACTCACTACAAAGAAGAATGTCAAGCCATCAAGTCCTTACTTTCTGAGTCACAATTCTCAAGATCTACTACTCTACCTTATACACACCCTATAGTCAAAGAGGATGAAAAAGAGATTATATATGTTGAGCTAGATGCCATCGTTGCTTCATCATAGACCTATGAAGAGAGGCTAGAAGATAAGGAAAGGTTGTTTCACTCTAAGTTATTGGTGAAAGGTAAGCCTTTACATTTCATTTTTTATAATGAGTCAAAAGAATTTAATCTCTACTAATATTGCAAAAAGCTTAAATTTATCCATGAAGCCTCACCCAAAGCCATATATTATTAGATAGTTGATTCTAGGGAGAAACCTTTGTGTCACCCACCAATGTCTTCTCTCATATGCAATAAAACCTTTCCAAGATGAGGTCTTATGTGATATGGTCAATCTAGATGTTTATGATATACTCTTTGTTCAGCCATTCATGTATAATCGACATGGTATCTATGAATAAAGAACTTAAAAGATCACCCTCATTCTTAGAACATGGTGCTATAAGGTACCAGAGGTACCACCTTCTACATCTATCTCCCTGATTAATGCCAAGAAATTCATTCTCATGGTAGTTAAGCCATAGAAATATAAAAGGGTTGATGTTGTAACCTTGACTACACAAACAACACAACAATAGAAAAAAATAGATACCAATCTGAAGAAGTTGATAGCCTTCCATCCATAGACTGATGGTCAGGCAGAAATGGTGAACAATTAGGCCCTACATAGATTCACAAAGCACAGTCCATTCCAAGTATGCATCAGAAATCCAATCAAGACACAACTACCACAATTGATAACAAATATTGATGTAATGGGGACCATTACTTCTCAAAGAGAAAGGAATGATCTGAGCAACATTTTAGATGACAATTCTACCCTAATTGTTGGTAGAACTTTTGGGAGCTATAACTCTTGCATCATAGCTCCGTTTGAATTGTTGGAAAGATAAGAATGAGGGTAATGCCATGAGATGGAACCAAGTTTCATTTGGTGGGTTTTGACTCCTGAAAACTAAATGGAAGTGCCCTAAATTTTAATTTTAGTAGTGTAGTCTAAAAATAGTAAGTTTTTGAAAATAGTAATTCTTTAAATTTTGTATTGTTATGAATCATGGAATTTAAACCACTTAATATCCCTTGAGATTGGTGACCTTTCACTTCCTCATCCCACCTTCAAAATGTGTATAAATAAAAATGTAACTCAAAAAATAAATTAGACATCTCTTCTTAAAGATGGGCATATATTTGGATCTGGAAATTTGATTAATAAAACATCTCTTCTTAGAGATAATATTATTACAATTATTTTATTCTTATTTATTGAATTATATTTTAACCAAAGCTCTTAAGTTTTAGATCAGTGGTATCAGAGCGATTTTTCTTAAGAGTGTATGATCCCAAGGATGAGGTTAGACTACAAGAAGCTTAGGTGAAAAATACAAGATCTAGAAGACAATCTTTCTATTCACTCCAAATGACCTCAAATGGTAGATAACACTGAGACATCTAATCCTTTCAAGGAAATGGTGCATGAAGCCCTCTAATATCAGTAAGTACAGATACTACAACAATTGCCTAAATTCTCTAATAAATCTCAATGAAAAATTCTAGCTCCTCATTTGCACCCCCACATCCTTTCAGTGTCCCAACAACCTTCAAGGTTCAAGTGAATTTTGATATCAATACATTTGAAGGCAAAATCAATGATGATGTAGTAGAAAATTAGATGGATCAATTATCTTCCTATTTTTTTATAAATAAATTCATCGATAAAGAGAAGATCACTTTTGCTCTTTTGAAAGCATCATTACCTATAAAATATTGGTGGAAGGTGTATAATAAGAGATTCAATACAAATGATATTGGCCTTGAGGAAGAACCTACCTGAGATGATTTCATAGAAGATATAAAGGAAGAATACTACCCCATTGGAGCATATGATAATCTGTATATAAAGTGGCAACAACTTCACCAAGGTAAAAAATAGTCTATTCAAGATTACACTGACATTTTTCATTCTCTATTTGTGAGATTGGGCATCCAAGAAAGTGAGAAAAATAAGGTTCTCAAATATCATGGTAGAATATAATGGTATATATGGGGGGAGATAGAACTCTTCAATTTGGAAACCCTCGATGAGGCATACAAGTTCGTGGTGAATATTGAGTAGAAGCATGGAAGAATGAATATGAAGAGTCATCCTTTAAAATGGAAAAATGATAAATAAGGTCAAATATGAGGCCAAAATTGGAAACAAAAGGAAGGGAAGATTGGGAAATAGTGTGATTATAATAATATGGAACTCACTCCAAAGAAGAATATCGAGCCATCAAGTCCCTACTTTCTAAGTCACAATCCCCAACATCTACTGCTCTACCTCATACGCACCCTGCAATCAAAGAGGATGAAGAAGATATTGTAGATGTTGAGCTTGATGCCATCATTGCTTAATCATAGACACATGAGGAGAGGCTAGACGATAAATAAAAGTTGTTTCACTCTAAGTTATGGTGAAAGATAAGCCTTTGTATTTCATTCTTGATAGTGGGAGTCAAAAGAATTTAATCTCTACTAATGTTATGAAAAGATTAAATTTATCTATGAAGCCTCACCTAAAGCCATATAGTATTGGATGGTTGAGTCTAGGGAGAAACCTCCATGTCATCCACCAATATCTTCTCTCATGTGCAATAAAACCTTTCCAAGATGAGATCTTATGTGATATGGTTAATCTAGATGTTTACGATGTACTCTTTGGTTTATCCATTCATGTGTGATCAACATGGAATCTATGAACCAAGAACTTAAAGGATCACCCTCACTCTTGGAACATGGTGATATAGGGTACCATAGGTACCACCTTCTACATTTGTCTCTTTCATTAGTGCCAAGAAATTCATTCTCATGGTGGTCAAGCCATAGAAATCCAGAAGGGTCGATGTTGCAGCCCTGACTACACAAATAACACAACAATAAAAAAATAAATACCAAGCTAAAGAATTTCATGGCCTTTCATCCATAGACTGATGGTCAAATAAAAATGGTTAACAATCAAGCCTTGCACAACTCTACAAAGCATAGCTCCATAAAGCACAATCCATTCAAAGTATATATCAGGAATAAAATTAAAACACAACTACTACACTTGATGACAAATCTTGATGCGATGGGGGTCATTACTTCTCAAGGAGGGAGTAATGATTTGAGCAATATTTTAGGTAATAATTTGAGTGATGGTTCTACCCTAATTGGTGGCAGAACTTCTGAGAGCCATAACTTTTGCACCATAGCTCTGTTTGAATCCTCATTTGAACTGTTAGAAAGCTAAGAATAAGGGTAATGCTATGAGATGGTACTGATCTTCACTTAATAAGTTTTAACCCTAGAAATCCAAATAGAAGTACCCTAAATTTTAATTTTAGTAGTGCAGTCTAAAAATAGTAATTCTTCAAATTTTGTATTGTTGTGAGTCATGAAATTCAAACCACTTAATCTTCCTCGAGATTGGTGACCTTCAACATCCTCTTCCTACCTTCAAAATATGTATAAATGAACATGTAACTTGAAAAAAAAATCAGACATCTCTTCTCATAGATAACAATATGTTTGGATCTACATATTTGATCAATAAAATATCTCTTCTCAGAGATAGCATTATTACAATTATTTTATTATTATTTCTTGAATTATCTTTCAACCAAAGCTCCTGAGTTTTGGATTAATGGTATTAGAGTAGTTTGTCTTAAGAGTGTATGATCCTGAGGATGAGGTTAGATTATAGAAATCTTGGGTAGAAAGTACAAGATCTAGTAGACTATCCACCTGTTCACTCCAAATGACCTCAAATGACTGAGAACACCAAGACATCCAATCCTTTTAATGAAATGGTGAATGAAGCCTTCCAATAAGAGGAAGCGTAGATGCTATAATAAATTTTCCAAATTCTCTATCAAATCTTGATGGAAAATTTTGGATCCTCATCTACACTCCATGTCCTTTCAGTACCCCAACACCCTTCAAGGTTCAGGTGAATTTTGATATCCCTACATTTAAAGGCAAAATCAATGCTGATGTAATAGAAAATTGGTTGGATCATTTATTTTCCAATTTTTTTATAAATAAATTCATCGATAAAGAGAAGATCACTTTTGCTCTGTTGAAAGCATCATTGCTTGTCAAAAATTGGGGGAAAGTGTACAAGAAGAGATTCAGTATATATGTTATTGGCCTTGAGGTAGAACCTACTTGAGATGATTTCATATAAGCTATAAAGGAAGAATACTACCCCATTAGAGCATATGATGATCTGTATATAGAGTGGCAACAACTTCTCTAAGGTTAGGAACAACTTGTTTAAGATTATACTAAATTTTTTTATTCTCTATCTACAAGATTAGGCATCTAAGAAAGTGAGAAACACAAGGTTCTCAAATATCATGGTGGACTACAATGGTATATGCGAGAGAGATCTAAATCTTTAATTTGGAAACCCTTGGTGAGGCGTACAAGTTCATGGTGAAGATTGAGTAGAAGCATGGAAAAATGAATATGAAGAGTCAGCCTTCAAAATGAAAAAGTGACAAAGAAGGTCAAACATGAGGCCAAAATTGGAAGCAAAAGGAAGGGAAGACTGAGAAATAGTGTGATTACGATAAATCTGGAACTCACTCCAAAGAAGAATGTCGAGCCATCAAGTCCTTACTTTTTGAGTTAAAATATTCAACATCTATTGCTCTACCTCATACACACCCTGTAGTTGAAGAGGATGAAGAAGAGATTGTATATTCCAAACTCGATGCCATCGTTGCTTCATCACATAACTACAAGGAGAGGCCAAATGATAAGAAAATATTATTTCACTCTCAAGTTATGGGTGAAAGGTAAGCCTCTACATTTCATTCTTAACAGTGGGAGTCAAAAGAATTTAATTTATGATAATGTTGTAAAAATCTTAAATTTTTCCATAAAGCCTCACCCAAAGCCATACAGTATTGGATGGTTGAGTCCAATGAGAGACCTTTGTGTCACCCACCAATGTCTTCTCTCATATGCAATAAAACCTTTCCAAGATGAGGTATTATGTGATGTGGTCAATCTAAATATTTATGATATACTCTTTAGTCAACCATTTATGTATGATCAAAATGGAATATATGAATCAAGAACTTGAAGTATCACCCTCACTCTTGGAACACGGTGCTACAGGGTACCAGATGTACCACCTTCTACATATGTCTCCCTGATTAGTGCTAATAAATTCCTTCTCATGATGGTCAAGTCACATAAATCCAAAAGGGTCAATGTTATAGCCCTGAATACACAAACAACACAACAATAAAAGTATATATATACCAAGCTGAAAAAGTTCATGGCCTTCCATCCATAGACTAATGGTCAGATAGAAATGATGAATAATTGGGCCCTACACAACTCCATAAAGCATAGTCTATTTCAAGTATTCATCATGAATCAAATTAAAATACAACTATCACACTTGATGACAAATATTAATGCAATAGGGACCATTGATTCTCTAGGAGGGAGGAATGATCTGACTAACACTTCAGGTGATAATTCAGGTGACGGTTCAACCCTAATTAGTGGTAAAACTTTTGAGAGCCATAACTTTTGCACCATAGCTCCGTTTGATTCCAAATTTGAACCATTGGAAATCTAAAAATGAGGGGAACACCGTGAGATGACACTAAGATTTGATTAATAAGTTTTAACCCCAAAAAACCAAATGAATGTGCCCTAAATATCAATTTTAGTAGTGTAGTCTAAAAATAGTAAGTTTCTAAAAATAGTAATTCCTCAAATTTTGTATTGTTGTGAATCGTGGAAGTCAAACCACTTAATCTCACTTGATATTGGTGACCTTCCACATCTTCCTCCTACCTTTAAAATATGTATAAATGAACATATAACTTGAAAAAGAAATTAGACATCTCTTCTCAGAGATAGGCATATGTTTGGATCTACAAATTTGATTAATAAAACATCTCTTCTTAGAGATAACATTATTAAAATTATGTTATTCTTGTTTCTTGAATTATATTTCAACCAAAGCTTTTGAGTTTTGGATCAGAAGTCTCCCATGCTATCAAGGAAACACATGATGGAATCTATGGTGATCACTTTAGTGGCCTCACTAGAGCTAAGTGCATCCTTCATCTTGGCTATTATTGGCCTAACCTTAACCAAGACTACTATGATTATGTGAAAAAGTGTGTCAAATATCAACAACACACCAATTTGTATCATGCACCTAGCCATAGCTTTTGAGTTTCCATCAATTTCTATCCCTTCTCATATTAGGGTCTATACCTCATTGGTGAAATTAACCCTCATTACTCGTAGTGACACCGTTCTATCATCACCATGACCAAGTATTTTACCAAGTGGGTAGAGGCTATTCCTCTAGTCTCAACCAAAGTGGAAAAGATTGTCAACTTTATCAACCATCATATCATCTACCGCTTTGATGTTCCTCATAAGATTATCACTAATAATGGTAAATCCTTTAAGAACAAGCAAGTTTAAGGTCTGTGTAATATATTTGGCATTAAGTTAAGCTTTTCCTTTCCCTATCACCCTTAAGTAAATGGAAAGGTAGAATCCTCTAACAAAACTCTTAATAACATGCTAACTAAAATGGTTAATGCATCAGGTCAGGATTGGCATTTGCACATTCTCTTTTCCTTGTGGGCATATCGTACTAACATCAAAACCCCCATGAGTGCCACCCTATTTTACCTTGTGTTTGGAGCAGAGGTCATCTTGCCACTTGAAGTCCAAATCCCCTCTATTTTTATATATTTTCAAGAGCTAATTTATGAGGATGATTATTGTCAACACCGTTTAGCCCAGCTCAAGCTACTTGATGAGCATCATTTAGCAACCCTTACCCATCTTCATGTCTATCAAGAGTGCATCAAGTGTGTTGATAACAAACACCTTAAAGTGCAATAAGTCAATATCAGATATGTCATCCTAAGAAAAATAAGCATGTCATTAATATGGATAAAAACAAGTGGGGTAAGTTTGCTTTCAATTGGCTTAGACCTTATATCATAACCCACTAGTATGGATTAGGAGCTTATCGATTGTCTTTTCTTGAAGGCTACCTAGAAATTGATCCCCTCAATGCTTCACATTTGCATTCATTCTTTTGTTGAGAAAGATCATGATTACCTTTTGTCTAACTTAAGCTCATCCCTTACTATCCACCCACATTCTATCTCCCTATTTTAGGGGCAACTAGTTAAACTGAATCATGTGATTAGCTGTCATCGACATATCTTTATCTTAAATAGTGGGTATCATGGCTCTACCCGTGGCATGGTTCTCATGGTACTTTCCACACCTTTACAAGATGGATTCCCATGATCATTGTCCCCTAAACCTCTTCACACCTAATCAACCTTCTTGTGCTTTTATTTTTACCTTCATAAAGGTGAACCACTAAGTTAGTTTAAGAAAGTCTATGTCAATCAAAATCAAAGAAAAATAACATAGTTCCTATCACTAGAAATCATGGATCATTCCTCCAACTCAAAGACTGCTCCCTTGAGGGATAGTTGTTGAAAATTTATTTGAAATTGCCAAAACGTAAGGTGGACTACTACCTTAAATGACAACTATCAAAAAGCATTGAATAAAATAAATAAACTTGGACCACTCCCTTGAAGGATGGTTGAGTAAAGCATTTTGTCAAAAACACAACAATTTTATGGAAGCTTCCCGCGTTGATCAATTTCCCATATATAAAAATCAGCAAAAAGATTCATTATCAAAATTATAGAAAAAATAAACTAATTTTGAAAGCTATAATCAGCTCTTAAACAACATAATAAGGTGGAAGCCACAATCAGTTTTCATAGGTAAACTTCTTGATTTGATCAATCTACACTTTACATGGAATAGACTTGTTTATCCTAGTTCTTTGGACACCTACAAAAGTGGCATGCTAGTCTCGTAGCAGGGTTCAATTTTCACCCATCTCACCTTCACACTATATGCAAGGGATTCTTGAGCTTACTTAACATTATGTGGTCAAGACACCTTTTAACCAACTAACAAATGCTAATGTGAAGCATTCAAAAGGATTGTGTTCATTAAGATGGTCTAACTTCAGTTTTGTTTTAGTCTTTGTGAATGAAGAAGCATTATGCCCTCTTCTTATTCTATCATGACTAGTTGATATTTTCATTATGATGTTTATCTCTTGATTAGATTCTTTAAGTATCCCATATAGTGTTGTTAATTAAGCTACCCTAGGTGTCTTATGCTCCAAACTAAAAACCAAATATAACCATTACCCATAAGCATAACCATAATTTAATCATAACCATGACACCATAACATTGATGAGCATCTAAGCAATCAACCATTTTCCACCACATGTCTAAAGTATACGAATTCAGTAGATACACATTAAGGTTTAACATGTCATAAACATAACCATAACATCAATGCCATCTCATGCCTGGAAAATCAACATCAGTATCTAGAAAGTCATAAGCAATAAGCACCAATAACATATAAACATCAACATCAAACCATAAGCCATAAACATTGAATATGAGCATAAATAAATCATCACATATATAAACTCGTAAGTCAAATAACCATAACAATGTGTACGTATAGATAGATAGACTCTCTCTCAAAAATGTACATCTCACCATATCAACTCACAGGTCAGAATCAAAATGATATAAAAAATGTCATATCTAGCTATATTTATGCCTTAGGGGCAGCACTGCCTCTTGGAGCACCATTGAATCCTAGTGCCTTCCCACCTATTGTACCTACCAATCCACCACTAGTCCTTATCTATCTAAACACATATTTTGTCCACTGACCTAGGTCACCAAAATTGCCCCACCTACTATGTTCACCCTATACTCACCTCATTAGAGCTCATTTGGACACTGTGCTAGAATAATAGCCTCATAGTACCATAACCCCTCCACTATAACTAGGTATCATGTTGTAGGGGTAAATCTAGGTGGTTCTGCCTATCATGTTGCTCTTCCTCGTCTTTGCCTTAGAGAGTCCCTCTCTTGAGTCACCAAGCCTAGGGAGGCCCTGGCTTGATCCCTCTCACCTATGATAGTAGCAAGCTGACCCTATAAGGTCACAACCTGACGCTATAGTGTGACAATCTAGCCTTGTAATATGGACACCTATCCCTATAGTACATGTATCTATCCTTTTATAGTGGCTAAAGTCACTTCTACCTATCCACCATGACCAACCAAATCTATGGCCATTAGCCTCACACCCCCATCATCTCTACCAATATCTATAGCTACATATATGGGCTAGTACCATGCCATGTACCCACCTATAAACCCAACATCATCTATTTATGCCCTAGTGAGTAGCTCCTCAAACTCTAGCATAGTAGGAACTGGATGTGGCTTTGGCAGCAAAATCTTAGAATCCTCTCTCCTATACCTCAAGAATACACTTGGAATCCCTTGTACCAAGCTAAAATATTGGTGTACCTTATTGAATAGAATCAAATCCACCTTTCCATCTCACCTACCAAGTATCCATCTATAGCTCTAAAGGGAGAGTGTCTACCTTTTGTACCCAGACCATATCAAGAATTGGACATATAGCCTCCATATGATATCTCCTATCACTAGTGAACATAGTGCACCCCTGAACCATTCCATGTCATGAGCACCACCTCTTGTACTTGATGAAACAAAATCACCCTTCCATCACATGAAGCTGATAGAGAACTCTATCTATGTATACCCTACCCATGGTAATTTGACTGGCCTCAGCACCCAAATATGCTCATAAACCCAACAATACAGAACCAAATCAACACTAATGGCATATCTCCTATGATATCTACACCCCAAAACTCCTTATATATTTGTACAAGTAAAATTAGCACCTAACCAAATACCATCTGACCTAACAATAGATTAATAAGAACCCCCAATAATAATTAAGGAAATATCCCATTACTCGAGCTGGGAAGCCCAAAACATGTCATGGTAATCATGAGCATGGTCATGAGTCTCCTCTTAGCTAGAGTCCTCTAATAAAATTCTATATACCTAAATCCCCTAGCATGCCATCTGACTTGATCACTCTCATCTTCATATAATAGCTCTATGTGATCATCCTACTCTTCTTGCTCTATGTGGTATATCATATCATCACAAAGTAGAAGTTGAGTGATACTATGAACATCTAAGGGCAGAATAGTCATCTCCCTGGTTGGCATCAAGGTGTTTGTAATGGGATCCCATCTCTCGATGAGAACTATGAATATAAATATATCTTGAGGCCTGTGTTGATAGTACCTCATCACTTTTAACCCCATGTCTTCAATATGGGTCCTGTCGACTGGGGTCATCCCCTATAAGATCTCGATGAAGATACATGACACACAATTATGCATTTGTATTTTCTCCCTAACTTACACCAAGTCAAAAACATGACTTAGTCACCTAAACCTATATCATCTACCCTTTAATAATTGTCCTATTTCCTTGCCTAACTTACCTATCTACTCGATACCAACTAGGTATGCTTTCTAGACCTATACTCCTCGACCCGCACCCAACATGAACACTTTCCACTTACCCTAACTATTTAAACATGTAGCCAAAAAAAAATCCTTCCCCTCATTGATCATTGATGATCATGGTGACCACTAATGGTTGCCCACCCATGTTTTCTAGGGTATCGACCATCGATAGTTAGACTTGATTATCGATGGTCACTATGGGCATTCCATGATTGGAATGCCCAAACCCTATCACAACAAAAACCACCCTAAAATGAATGAAAAACAAAACAAATTCTACCCTAAACCCTTACTCAAACTAATTTAACTACCCAACCCACCAATTCCTAATTCTACCTGGCCATTTACCCAAAATCAACAAAACCCCTACCTAGGGCATAACAAATCGACTAATGATTTCATCCTACCTGATTTCCTTACCCAATATAATGCATACAACTATATCTATCTATCAAAATCAAAACATCCCCTACCTCATTTCATGACTTCTATTATGGAGTCGACCATAGACCCACTCATCCTTGCCCACATGCTCCCTACATCCTACCTGGTCAACACTATCCACCTCAGCTCAATGCCAATCATCCACCTCAGCACCAACCCTTAGTAAATGCCTTTGCCACAAAATGTTAAAATATAGAGATCAAATTCAACCCAACGCACAAGTAAAAAATGGTAAAAAGTGATTCACTTTTCACTTTTTATCACCATTTTTTTAGGGTTTTACCCTAACCATCGATGGTTAGGTGCTCCATTTTGTTACTTCTAATTAGGCAGCCCCCTTTTTAGTATAACTCAACCATGTCTCACCCACCCTTGGAGATTACCTTCTCCACCCACCCAGAACACCTCACCACCTTGTCGTTGGCCCACTTTGGCCCAACTAGTACATGTTTTGTGACACTTTTGCCTAGTCCTTTTGACTGCAATGATAACATTTCCATATTGACCCTTTTGAATTTGCACCATCTCATGCTTACCTAACCTACTTATATATTTTTAGGAGAACTTCCTACCTCAAATACTTATGACACTTGAACTATTTGTGTTTTCATTGAGAACACTTCCTACCTTAGATACCCATCAAAAACATCAACCTTGTTTAGGAGACTAACATGTATACCCAACCATTATACCTAAATGTGGTCACATGATACACAGGTCACTTATCCCTTAGCACTGACCTTTTTTATTATCAACCATGAAAACCTTGTCTTTGTGTGATCTTGGCTATCATACCTTTTTTTGTACTTTATGTGCCTATTTTTACTTTAGTGCCAAACCTCTCATCTACCGTCATGACATCTATCCTCATCATCAACTTCATCTACCTTGTCAAACCCACACCTGATTTTACTTTACCTCATCACCTCCCAGTTTGAGGGGGAACACCTCCTTCCATACTCAGGATAATCAACAAACCTTTAACTTAGCAATCCATTTTTGTTTTACAACTTGTTGATTTAAACCACATAATAACAAGGGGCAAAATGTCAAAAATCAACACACTACGACTCTAAGTGTTGAAGTCCCCCTTGACTGCCTTGAGACCCTCTTGGGACCAACCTAACCCTCTAACCCTTAATCAAACTTACCCATAGTTAGTTTGGCTAAATTGACTTAACCTAACCTTTTACCCCTTTTTATCCTTTTCCCTTGACTACCGACGGTCAGGATTACCACCGATGGTCACCCTGACTATCGATGGTTAGGGTTGACCTCTTTAACCAAAAGCATGAAAATTACCCGCTTTGATTTTCTAAATATAAGTTATATAAATCTTGTTGCAAACTATTGCATCGATGATTTATAATTAGATAGCTCAGTTGAACCTTCACTTCCACATCTTGCTTATGCCTATAAGAAGAGAGGAGTTGGAAGGTGAAATCCATCTATAATTATTATCATGAGATTTTGTGCATCCAAGAGTTTCTTTCTTTTAGGTCAATTGATATCAATAATCCAACAATCTAACAATCATATTAGAGAGTTAGTTTGCCACCACCTCTCCACCACATTCTCAGGTTTCATTACTCTATCAAAATCAAGCTCGATTCCACCAACATGTCAACTTCCTCAACTATCCACCCAATCAACTTTTGGTAAGACAAGTACTTGTTTTATAGTATTTATTTACTTCATTCACTTTTTGCAATCAACCCAAGCCTTACCCATATCTCAGAATCCATCTTTTGGATCTTATCAGTTAGTCTTTTTATCAACCTAGATCCTTACATAGTAATCATCAATGATTGACTCAACCATCGATAGTCTGTCCAACTGTTGATAATCACCTTGACCACTGATGGTCACCTTAACCACTGATGTTCAACCCATCCATCGATGGTCACTATGGTACTGAAAACACATAAGTTTTTTTCACTTACCTACACCTAATCAAATCTAATTCTCTATGTTCCTGCTTGTTCACAGGCCCCTTTCTAATTTTTTGGAGCAGACTCCAACTCCTTAGTAATAATATTAATTAGTTTGTTGCTAATTTAATAATTTATAGCATATTTCTTAGCAAGAATTCTTGTGTTAAATTTCATTACCTTTTGATTATTTATGCAAGTACTTTCCTTTTTATTTTACAAACTTAATTGTTTAAAACGTGTGGATTAACAGCCCCTAAGGAAGCTCTCACTTCTAGGATCTAGCTATCACTAGGCAATCCACTCAACCATCTATCTAAAAAACAAGTTTGCTTTAGTGCTTTCTTATCTACAAGTCATCCTCCCAAGCCAAAGAGGACCTCTTCACAATCTTTTGATTTTAACATGCACACTATCAACCAAGTTTCACAACCACACCCGTACTTAGTTTCTTCTTTTCCCTCTTTCTAATTATAAACAAGAAATTCACTAAAATAGTTTCCTTCAATGAATCTTGTTTTTACTTTTTGGTTATACTTATTTTTGGGTGATAGAAGGCATATCACATTGAGAAGTTAAAACTTTATTTTATGTTAAGTGGTATAGCTAGAAATCATAGTTTTTCATTTTTATTGTAGTATGGCATTATAGATTGGTTGGAAATAAATTTTTAGATTCATATTACCTTGAAAATTTACTCCATAGTCAAATATAGCTGCATGATATCGATCACAAAGGGTTATGGAGCTTTTATTTGGTAGAATTTAGGCTATAAGTTCCATAGTAGGGCATAGTTGTAAAATATAATATGGTCAAATAGTGAAACAAGTGTAGTAGATGAGGAATACAATTACATTTATAATTTTACACAAATGAAAACTAATTACTTCTAGTGTTTCTCTAGTTAGTAATTTGGATGTGTCAGGATAAGTTCAGTGCATTATGAAATGAATTATATATCTACCTTGGTGGTGTCAAGTTAGTGTATAAGGAGATTATGAAGCTTTTATCATAGTAAATATTGATGTATGCCTATAGGTTGGTAAATTTCATTATATTTTGGATTGATTGTTAAACTGAAATGTAATGCCAAGACTCATTAGTAGGCACGAGAATAGCATGGAGGGATGGATATTTGTAGGATTTAATCTTATAAAATTATTAATAAATGAGTGTAAAAACATTCTTGGTTCTTTCCAGAAATCTTGGAAATTAATGGTTGTTAGAAAATGGTTTTAATATTGGTGGAGTCTTACTTGAGTTGAGGACATTTTTGATGAAGTATGTTAGTTCATCTTATTAATTATTGAAGGAATGAGTAATAATTACCATATCTTTGTGTAGTTATCTCTTAAAGTATAAATAAGTTTATTATTCTTATATTGAACAAGTCCTAATTACTTTTGTGGATTATTCTTGATTGTTTGTAATATGTTAAATAAATTGTTGCTTCCATAATTAGTTTAAATTTGGTTTATAGTTTGAATAATAATATTGGATTAAAACAAAGAAATTCTTGCCAACTTTAAGATGACACACTTATTATTGTGAAGGTACAACTAAGAATAAGAGCATCTGAAATGTTGATTAAATTGAGTTCAGGAGTTAATTCCCTATTTTAATTCCAAATTAAACAAATTGTACAGCTTTCTTCCTAAAAAGAGCATGTTTTTTTTTGAGTTTTATACACCATGGACTTGGTGAGTGTATGGGTTTATGAGGATTAATGAGAAAATTTAAGTCTATATTGTATCATATAATTTGATATATCCATGTGATGGTAAACATCATGTTCTCTTATAACGGTTTATGTAAAGATATGTGTGTATTGGATCATCGATAAAGTCCCATGAAGAGATGTCTTCATTGGGTAGTCTATGATGATTTGATGAGATTATATAATTCAAAATTATGGTTATAATCCTTAATAAGTGCAAGCAAAATTTAGAAAACATCTATGTGGTTAATTATTCTTCATTGTTTAAATGGGTTTCCTGGTCATCATTCAATAAATTTAATTTGTTTTGAACAACTTAACTACAAGTAAGATATTGTCAAAGGAATATTATTGAGATGCTTGGTCCCTTAACTAATAGTGTGAGGTGATTTTTTAGTTTAAAATATTTTTTAATCAATTTTTGGAACAAACAAACTATTTGTCAGTTGTGCAAATCAACTCAGAATAACTCTAAGATGGGCTCATAAAAACATCTAAACTGATAATTTTCATGAACATTATTATTGAAACATTATCTCCTATATTAAGGGATTATAAAAATGAATCCAATATTAGTATACCTTGGATGGATGTCTTTCGGTGGACCTATTCTAAGAGACACTTGTAGAAATTTCTTTATTGTCTGGTTAGTTACAACCAACAAAGCCATTTTGGAATCAACTTTTAAACTAGTAAAATTATTTTTATATCAAAACTAAAAATTGAGGTCTCTACCCATATCATATAGGAATTAGCAAAAATAACAATTTTATTTCTTCCTCGCTTGGTCATCTTTTGGTGGCTTCACTTCCGAAGCCATTTTTTGATATTTTACACATGTTGTTTGTTTCCATCTCACATAGTTGATTTGGAATTGACCTGCAAAAACTATCTAAACACTGTATATTAGATAATAAAATATGGATAGTGTTTTATTTAACCTTTATATTATTCTTGTAAATTTTTTTCAATCATTTTGAATAGTTTTTCTATTTTTGGAAAGCTCATTTTGATACTATCAAAAGATTTCTACACAATTTGGTTTTTCCAATTTGCAAAGTCACTAGAAAAATGATCTTATTTTTATGGATGGAAGTTTTATTTTTCTAAACCAAAAGTTGTTTATTTATTCCATGAGGTTAATTTTTAACCTAGAATTTTTAAACCTCCTTTACGGATTCATTTGTTATTTTTAGTAACATGATTTTAAACCCATTTTATCCAAAAAATTTGGGCAGATTAGTCTTCTTGTGTTAAAACCTGTTTGGAACACTAGTTGTTTTCAGCTTTTAATCCTTTGGATAATTATAATATATATTAATATAAGTACATAGTAGCTAATAGAATGAATAATACCTATCATTTTGACCTTCTTCATGGCATTGATATTTTATCCAATGTTTTGTTTATGTTGTTTAATCAACATTGAGTGAATTATGCTATTACTCTTAGGAATTTAGTTTGTTTCTCAACGCTTGCCAATTTGACTAAATTTACTCATTTGAGTTGGATTATATCACCTTGAGAATGTAGTGAGGTTGTGAGAAGTCATATTCCTTTCTGAATCTTCTTTTGAGGGTTGCTACCTTGTTGGGTGGTAGAACTCTAGATATGTACAAGATCAATGATCTATTATTATATTGATTTTAGTTTCTAGTGTGTGTACTTCAACCTAGTTGATTATGATTATATTTACAACATTGAATTTAAATGTTGTTAACAATCTCTATTTTGTGTTGCATTCTTTGGTATGTGCACCAATCTGGTAGCATTCACATACGTATGTAGTAAAAAAAATGGTGTATTTTTGGTGTGGTTTGGTGTATACTTCAGTCATGTTATTTTGGGGCATGACATTTTGGTATTAGAGTAAGGTTATAACTCTGGGATATCTAGGATAATTAGATTTCTTTTTTGTTCTCTAAACCCTTGTTTTACCTATAGGTGCTCTAGGATGTCAAAAGATGAGAGTGTTAATAGTTTTGGTTAGGATGCTCATCCGTTACCACATCCAACATAGATTTATGAAGTAAATGTGCACATCTTTGAAACCCTCCATCAGGTTATGGACCTCTTGGAGGTAATGTTTCATCAACAATAGCCTATGGAGTCGATGCAACAAGTGCATAGTAGGGTATGCATATTTCATTGTTCAAGGTGTCAAGTTACGCATCAAGCATAATGCATGAAATTCGAGAACACCCCATTATTATTAGAAGATGAATGCACATTGTTATAAAGGGTGTGCATTTAGGCAATGATAAGCTTTACCTTCCCAAGTTCTAAAAAATACACATACTGATTCTATTAATATTACAAGTGTAGGACCAAATAGATTTTTTAGAGCATAAAGAGAACATGTGGAGGGAAGTTTTGTTGGAAACATGTAAGGTGGATGGCTTGAGGATAATTTTTATTCAACTGGTGATCAAAGTATTGATGAATGAGTTGTTAGACCTGGGCCATCGAGGTCTTGTGATAGGTTAACTTTGGGTTCATGTGTCATTTTATCATGTTGTAGTAATTTATTATGCTTAGTAATTTTTTAAGCATTGTTATGAGACACTGGATTTTGATCTTGTACATAGGAGAGTGTGATGCATATTTGTTTTTATGGGTGTTGTAATTTCTATTAAACAATAGAAAACTATTCTTCTTGATTTGTATGATCCTCACTAGGTAGTAACCTATCATGATATGTAGAAAGTATTTTCCTTAAAAATAATTAAATCATAATTTTTTATTAACACATATAAAATATGCCATTGGAAAAGAAGAACAACATTGAACCCAAATAAAATTATAAGACCCTGAATGTAAATTAAAAATTCACATGTGGTCAAAACAATGTGATTCAAGAAAGTATATTAAATGTACAGATATATAGAGTGATTTGACAGAAGAATATACTTTTGGCAATATATCTTTAGATGGTCTAGGATGGTTACAATGTCTTGTGATAATTCCTTGGTAATAATTTTGTGATGGATAACAAAAACTTTACTTAGTTTCATTAGATGGGATGAATGATTGGTGACAGATATGTGTAGTTATGATTGTGCTTCTATTTATAGTAGCAAGGAGTGATGGTTGGTAGGGAAGATGTAGTGGATGGGAGGATATTTTTATGGTTACTAATGTGGATATATAATATTATAGATGGTAGATGTACTTCAGTTGAATCAATGAGATTACCTTACCTTTGTATAACACCAATAACTTATGTAATCGTATTGTGATGAAAGTTGTGTTTATTATCGTCAATAATTATAACCATAGAATATGAGATAGTCATGTATATCTTTAACTTGTGTAGATGTTGTTGTAAATTTATAGTTATAAATTTGGGTAAACAACAAAAACATTTTTTGATTCATCAAACCTTAAAAATATTGGAACTGTCCTATATAAACAACTTTGTTGTACATTTGTTGTGTGTGTATGACTCACTACATGCACGTTAATATGTTGTTAAGCCTAGTTGTGAGTGTGATCATAAATGTGTTTGTAAATTACCAAGTGTAAATGTAATGTGAAATAAATTCAGTCCCAAAAAGCATACATGTTAAAGTAAAAATTGATGTAGTGTAGTGTTCTAATGTGTTACGTAACCCTGCAATGTTATTCTCATAATAACATTGGTGTAAGTATGGGGGTTTGAGGGTGGTTTGGAACCATGATCATATTGGTTTGTACTGGGTTATAGGCTAGGATGTGGATCTCTTTAAGAGATGAAAATCAAATTTTCCCCTTTGTACGAGGTAGCTACCTGGATCTTCCAGTATATGCACCATGAGTTCCATGAACGCTAAGGGCTCTTTGTCCATAATGGTCACTTTATGAATTTTGTGTTCCACTACCTACCCCTTTTATGATTGTACAAAAATAACCCTTGAAAATTTCACTGATGTAGCCTTTTGAAACCATTTCGGAGGCCTAAGGAGAGTGATGATGATTATTTAATCCTTCTCTAATTGGGTGGCTTCCTTAGCCACATAATTTTGTAATGTTAACTTTTACATTCATATTTATTATTGGAACCAACACCTTAATTTTATTCTTATTTTTTATTTTTTATATTTCTTATTGTCTTAGCCACTAGGCATTTTATTTATTATTGTACATATTATGTAGATTTTTTTCATAATAAATGCTTATCCATTTATCTTTCTTGCTATGTTTTCAATGTGGAGTAGTGTGCATAGTTTGGGGGAGGAGAAGTAGCCTAAAAAATGGCTATTGGGTTATGATGGGAACTTGTCATTAAAGTTCATAATACCATCCTTCCCACCCACTAGATGTGGTGGTTTTAGGCTTGCATCCTATCGGGAGGTCTAAGTAGAATTATTGGGAGGTCTAAGGTGGAAAATATGGCTTGTGTCGACCATGATTATTTGGCTTGTGTCGCCCATGTTTACTTGGCTTGTGTATCCCATGATTATTTAGCTTTTGTAGCCCATAATTACTTAGCTTGTGTATCCCATGATATTTTGGCTTGTGTAGCACATTGTTATTTGGCTTGTATAACCATTGATTCTCTTTGTGACATTATGGTTTCGCATGGCATAAATGGCTCAACATGGTTCAATATTGTGGAGGATGATTTAGTTTGGCATAATTGGATTCCACTATGACTTGGCATTCATTGGTTACTTTGTATGATTAATAGTTTGCTCAGTATGATCTTATAACAGTTTATTCTAGGTTATCAGTTGATTGTGGCTCAGTAATGAAATATGGAGCATTATTGGTTAGATTCTTGATACTCCACTTATATGTTCATTATGATTATAACCTATTCATCACACCATATATGCATCTTTTGGGATGGCACAGGGGTTATTTAGAATAGGAAACTATGTACCAATATAAAAAAGTACCAATAGTAGTATCTTGTGTGATCACTTTATATGACCATTTAAAATGTAGCGATTTTCATTTTTAGATACCATTGGGTTCATTGAGTATTATATTGATATTCATGCTTTGATATAGGGGAGTTGATAGTGCTTCATGTTACAGTATGGGGATTTTATACTTGAGCAACATAACTAATTTGGTCATTATTTTGTTTAGTTATCAGTTTGGTAGAGTAGTACAATATGAGAGTGCACACAAGTTTTGGTTTTTAATCATTGGATATTTTGGTGATAGATCATTAGGTTCTTGTCATTGTTTAGTAATATGGTTGTGTTTCACTTATAATTCTTAGTAGATGCATCAAGGACAATACCATTTTCTATGTGGGTGAATTTAATACCCATCCTTGTTATAATCCTGCCTTTCTAATGATGTATCATTGTATGTCAGTGTGTGGATTGTGGTCTATGTGTTGATTAGGTTTTGCCTATTATTTTCAAAGGACGCATTCTGATAGTTGGTTACTTTGGTTTTTGCTTTAACATGTTCTTTTCCTCTGTCAATCAAAATTCTTTTGCAAATGTTAGTTGTTTAGTAGTTTCTAGGTAGCGATGTTTTGATCACCTTAATTTGGTCCTTCATTCGATGACCACATCAAGTGAGAGATTTATGATGATAATTAAGAGTTTTCATTTTCCTTGAATTGAATTTCCTTATTTAAATGACTAAATCGAGTATTACATTCTTATTTCCTTTGTTAGATAAATAGATGGTAATTAGATAAATAAATAAATAAAATAAACAAAATAAATAAATGTACATATTTATTCATTATTTGGACAAATAAACAAATTTTGAATCAAATATGACCATTACAACATTTATACATATTAATATAAATATATTGATATATTAATATAAGGTCAAATGGTAATAATTGAATGTAATTATAAATATATATCTAAAAAATACTAGTTTTGAATTAAACCAAATGTATATATATAATTATTATATTTTATAATTCTATTCTTTAATTGAACCAAATGAAAATAAATAAGTAAATAGATAAATGATAAAGAAATAAATAAATCAAAATAGCAGAGCAGAATTGGAGGTGGCAGAGAAAGCTTAGTGGTGGAAGAGTGGGATACATGTGTCTCCATATATATATATATATATATATATATATATATATATATATATATATATATATATATCAAGGCTAGCTTTTCTTCTGACTTTGCTAGAAGATTTTAGCACTAGTAGGGCATTAATGTTTTAAGATTGATAAATGGAAGCTTTTAGCTGGCGATGCGAGAATCTCTCTCTCTCTCTCTCTCTCTCTCTCTCTCTCTCTCTCTCTCACACACACACACACACACACACACACACACACACACACACACACACACACATAAAGGAAAAATCATTAAGATTTAACACTAGTAGGGCGTATCATTTCAAGGCTAGCTTTTCTTCTGACTTTTATAGAAGATTTTAGAACTAGTAGGGCATTAATGTTTTAAGATTGATAAATGGAAGATTTTCACTGGTGATGTAGAAAATCATTCACAATCTGTTATTCCTGAGATCTAATACCTGCAACCCTTATCCTAGAAATTTTCACAATTTTCTTTCCACTGTCAACTACTTGACATGCTTCTCATGCATAAACTATCTAAGCTCTATCCTCAAAGCTTTTTTTATTGCTTTTTTGTTTTTATAATCCTTTCAAACTCCTCACAAGGCTATCTTACTTCTTATTCCGCTCATTCTCTCTCTCTTTCAACTTGCACCTCACTATTCTTCCCTAGTCTTATCCAAATCTTATTAATCTTGATTAGGGATCTATATACACATTCTATCAACATGAATTATCTTCTTTAGGTTCAATAAGCTTGACTTGATCCACTTACACCAGTCACTCAACTTATAGTGTCTCTTTGTTATATCTAACCTTTACCCCTCTTTACATCTTAGTAGCCTTTGCAAATTAGCCCTATTATGCCTAACCAACCCTTGCTTGCTACTATAGTCAGTTATAACCCTCTATACAGATGTCATACTATCCCAAAACCTTGAAAAAAATTTAACTCACACTCACACCCATTGATCTACCAAATTTTATTGATTTTCATCAAGTGAATCATTTTTTATTAACCTTCTTGTAATTGAACCCTAATCTTGGGTTTTCTCCAACTGTACCAAGTCCAAGAGACTTTTTAATCAAATTGTAAGGGTCTTTGTTATTTAAAATGATCTAAAGTTTAATATAAGGTTTGTCCAACATAAACACCCATTTTCCAAGCTTCAAAGTTGATTAGTCAAATTTTATTCGTGTTTCAATCCTTATTTCTCAATCTTTCTATACACAGTCTATCATGTATGTATTAAATAGGTGTAAATGCATATTCTATCTCCCAAATGTCCTTATAGATTCATTACATGTTATTTATCTCCTACATTGATTATATTTTCTATCCTAATGACATCACAAAATCCATCCATGCATTAATCAAACCTTCAAGCTAAAATAGGGTTTTTGGACTTCACAACTCGGCCTCTTCCAAGGTGTTCTTATACACTATCTTTTCTTAATATCACAAAAAATACAATCACATTAAAATATAGATTTTCATTATACACTGTCTATGTCAAATCTACAGTGGCATTTGGATTCTCTCACCACTTACCAATTGGTTTTGAACATTCCTTAAAGGTTGGAAAATATCATTACATTATTGTATATTGTCTTCACATCTTAGAAAGATAAACCTCATACATTATTCAACCTATAAACAAATTTTTGTTATGTATTATTCAAAAATATTACACTTACAGGCCCTTGGATCTACCTTACAAATAGGGAGCACACTAAGTTTGTAGAATGAACTTGAATTTCATGTTTTGAAATTAAATCCTCATGCATGAATGACACTCAGTCAAATGAAACATACATCTTAACTACATCTAGATTATTATAATCTTTCAATACTCATTATTTTCTTAGGGATATTCTTGAATATGATCTTTCAAAGTCCATATTGAATATTAAAACAAAACCTACAACATTAAACTTCTAGACACATCAAAATCTTCATGAAATAGGATCTATTTCTCTTGTTTCACAAAATTCTTAAGATCAATACAAATTATTGATAATAGTCCTATCTATATAGATTCTAACAATATTGTTAATACAATACTCATTCCTATAGGAATAATACACACTCCACTCATTAATTACATTTATAAAACCATGTCAATCCAAAGGCACATAAACATAAGTTACAAACATGTTATATGTATTATTCTTTTTTCTTTATATAGTACTACCATTATGGGTAGAGTACAAATTTCATTATATTCTCTGCATATCTCTCTGTACCTCTACTTTTCAAAAATAACTCCTAACTTCCTACTAACATCCCACTAACCTTCTCTATGAGATTCTTCTCTAATTCAAAACCAAAAGACTCATTTACAAACATGAGTAACTACTTATCTAATAACTAACTTCCTTGACAATTTCCTTCTAAAAGGCTTTTCCTTTACATTTCTTGATTATGCCACTTTATTTATGGAATTCACCTACTAGACTCATTAGGACCCCTACATGAATTTGATAACTTAACCTTTCTTGATAATACTAAAAAATGCTTTAAAACACAATTATACAATTCAATTGCCCAATGTGGCAGGAAAATGCCAAAGGGATACCTGGACACACTCTAAGACTAATTTAATGACTTTAATGATTTCTAAGGCATATTTGGAAACAAAATAAATATAAACAATACCAACTTGACATCATTACCTTATTCCCTTGCATCATACTCCTAGGGAAGGGAGAAATAGGACTCCAATAGAATGTTACAAGCTCCTCCTTTTTTGTCTTCTAGTTGAGGTTCCTTAGATCATCTTTATTTTTTATTGCTTCTCCTTGTTTCAGTTAATCCTTCTTGTGCTCGTGTTTTCCTCTATCATAGACAAGTCTACCTTCTTTCTTCCATCTCTTACTTTCATTGACTTGCTCTTCATGTGCATTCACCCTTTTTTTTTTGCCTCCGTTATGTGGATTATAAATTCCCAAATATACTACTCCTGTACCTGCACTTTTATCTACTCTCGACAAGGTGTTTATGATTTCAATAAAAACAAAGTCAATGTCTTGCTTACTTGCTTCAAGTTGTTGCTCTACTACTACCAACATTGATTAATTTTTCTCTTTGTCTTCCTTCACAAACTCCTCAACTGCTACAACTTGTACCATCTCATCCTTTTCTCTCACTTCATCATTCAACATTTTCTTGAAGGTTACCAATTCTAATTCTAATTTCTCATTGCTATCATATACAAACTTTCAATCAAATTCCATACCTTTACCCATCAGTTGCATTTCATTTTCCAAACCTTCTATAAGGCTTTCAAACTAATCTTTTTCTTCTTTATCATTCCCATCACTTGGTTGGCAATAACCATCTTCTTTCTCTTTACTCACATGCATCTCTTACACATCAAGGTATTTTTCATCTTCTTCTACTTGCTCACTTGGCTATTCACTCAACCTATATCTCATCATTTCTCTCTTGAGTTACTTACAAAGAAACTTTGGTTGCCTTCTTTCCTCTCTCTTTGCTTGCACATTTCTTCTCTTCACTAGTAGTTTTATTTCCCACTTAAGTGGCTTCTTACTCATCACCCATCCAGAGTATGGGCTTACCATTTCTCTTATATTCACTAACATAACCATAAACTTATCCATTTGATGACTCATCTCTTGCATCTCCTTCTCCATCTCTATTCTCTTCTTGGGTCATCTTGCACCATCTTATTTTTTTGTAGATTCTCTCCTCAACTATGCCCTATTTATTATTTTATCTCTCTTTCCTCATCTCCTTGAAGATGTCTAAAAACTCTTTGGCCTCATTTGGACCTATACCTCTCTATGATAAGCCTTCACTCACTTGTCACATCTTGACCTCAATCGGGTCTCTCTTCTTGTCCTTTCACTAGGACACTCTCTCTATTCAAGCTCACCTATGAGCTCTCTTATGAGCTCAATATATCTCTTAATAAATAAGCCATACTTGGTTGTAGGGCTATACCACTTCACAACTTGCACTCATAATTCAACATATCAAATCAAAACACAAATGAAAACAAAATCAATAAGTACCTTCTCATGCTTGCTATCTATCCTATGTTGTTTCCCAATGAACTTGCTTGGCTATGATACCAAATGATGCAAAGAATCATTTACACTTTGCTATTCCTGACCTCTAACACCTGCAATAGCCCTTATGTTAGCAATCTTCACAATTTTCTTTCCACTATCAACTACTTGACATTATTTTCTGGCATAAACTATCTAAGGTCTATCCTCAAAGATTTTTTGATTGATTTTTATATTTTTAGAATCCTTTCAAATTCCTCAGAAGGCTATCTTAATTCTTATTCCACTCATTCTCTCTCTCTCTCTCTTTCAACTTGCACCTCACTATTCTTCCCTAGTCTTATCCAAATCTTCTTAATCTTGATCAAGGCTCTATATACATATTCTATCAACATGAATAGTCTTCTTTAGGTTCAACAAGATTGATTCAATCCACTTGCACCATTCACTCAAATTCTAGTGTCTCTTTGTTATATCTAACCTTCACCCCTCTTTACATCTTAGTAGGCTTTGAAAATAAGCCCTATTAGGCCTAACTAACCCCAGCTTGCTTATACAATCAAATATAATCCTTCATACGGACATCATACTTTCTCAAAACCTTAAAATTCTATTTACCTCCACTCACACCCATTGATCTACCAAATTTTGTTGATTTTCATCAGGTGAATCATTTGTTATTCACCTTCTTGTAATTGAACCCTAATCTTGGTCTTTCTCCAATTATAATAGGCTTGAGATCCTTTTTAATCAATTGTAATGGTCTTTATTGATTTTAAATGCTCTAAAGTTTATGATAAGGTCTGTCCAACATAAACATCCCTTTTCTAGGATTTAAAGTCAATTGGGAAACTTATATTTGTGTTTCAATCCTTATTTCCTAGTCTTTCTATACACACAATATGCCTGTGTACATATTAAACAAATGTAAAATGCATATTATGTCTCCCAAAGGTCCTTGGAGATTCATTTCTCATTCTTTCTCTCCTACATTGATTCTCTTTACCATCCTCACACCATCACAAACTCCATCCATGTGTTAATCAAGCCTTCAAGCTAAAAAAAGGTTTTTGGACTTCATATCTTGACTTCTTCCAGGGTGTTCTTATACACTATCTTTTCTTAATATCACAACAAATCCAATCACATTCAAATCTAGATTTTCATTATACATTATTTGTGTCAAACCTATAGTGGGGTTTGGATTCTTTCACCACTTACCAATTGGTTTTTAACCTTCCTTCAAGGTTGGAAAACATCATGACATTATTGTATATTGTCTTCATGTCTTAGAAATATCAACCTCATACATTATTCAACCTAAAAACAAGTTTTTGGTCTGTATTCTTTAAAAAGAGTACACTCACAAGCCCTTGGCTTTGCCTTACAAATAGGGTGCACATTAAGTTTGTAGAATGAATTTGAATCACGTGTTTTTAAATTAAATCATCATGCATGAAAGGCACTTAGTCAAATGAAATGCAAATCTTAACTGCATCTGGATTTTTATAATCTTTTGATACTCATTATTTTCTTAGGGAGATTCTTGAATATGATCTTTCTATAGCAACCCTGTTGGGTTATATGAGTAATTATGTGAGAATTTTTTTATTTAATAGAAATACTAAATATAGATTACACAATGAGAATCTATAGAGACCAGAAGAATTACACAAGGTGATAATAACAACAAGCATAATATATTACATAATACTGATCTCTAATATCATGAGAGTGCACGTCAAAAAGTGAATACAAAAACGAATTACATTAATTCAGCTATAATTGATATAAGTCTACAACTATTACTGTTGATTTATTACAAATCAATAATAAATACAATATAATACAATCCAATGTACATATAGATACATGGCTCCTCAGAGCATGAGTTCCCTAAACTCTCTAGTATCTATGGAAATCTCAAGTGTCATCTCAATAGTAGTACTATTATAGGGAGGGAAAGCATCATCTAAGCACTTTTCCACAACAACCACAGACCAACGATCCCCCACACTAATCTCATCAAGATATGGCCTTCCCTTCACATATGAGTAGATAGTGATGGCACAAGAATCCAAGAAAACTAGCAAGTACCTGTGTATTGTTTGATACTAGACTAAACATGTAGTGTATCATATAAATCCGTTCCATCGTAAGATATTGAACTAACATATGAACCACACTCATGTAATTATATTATCTTACTAAACATATTTTGGCCCAAAGCTGTGTAAATAATAAATAATAATGATCGAGATCAATTAATTTCATACACACCACTTGATCAGACTACCTTCATCTAATATTACAATGCCAATAAGCAATGCAATGCAGATTGGTAAAATACAAATTAAACCAAAATATTCATCAATTTACATCCTACTAGAAAATTCATCACACAACATGCTATACATAAAAGTAATAACAACATACATTTAGTTCTTCAACATATGCATGAATCTTTCATTATATTCTATTCCATACTAGAAATAATGATTACAAATATACCATCTGGGTAAACGTAAAAATTAGCTATAAAATTTAAATACTGTAATTTGTTTTCAATTATCTACACCTTATAGCAACCCATATTACCATAGTTTAGTGTTCTAAGACTTTACCACATTTCCATAATCAGTCATATAAAGTAGTCTCAAATACATGAAAACATAAGTGTTATACATATAAATATATATATAAATCAACATCATTCCTACGGAATACAATAACGTATAAACATAGCATTTGTTTAATTCTCAAAGTTTGCATGCATGTATACACAAGTCTAACAATTATAAAAATACATGTTATCCAATACAAATACTAGTATGTATATAGTATAAAGACAACTTTAGATATGAGTTAGGTAGAATAATTATAGTGAGTACCATTCGGGTACAGTTTATTTATATATTGTAGTACCCTATGATATCCCATACTATCATAAGTTCTCAACTACATTACAACACATAATCCAAATAGAATGGTGGTGGTATTGCTCTTGGGTTGAGTCAAATAAAAAAAAAGAACAGAACTTGATATGAAAAAATATTAATGTTGTTGGACGAAGAGGCTACTTTGGGAAGTTCAAACCCTGGACGATATGAAATCTAGAATCAAGCTTGGGAATGCAGATTTAACTTAGAGGTAGATCATTTAAGTAGTCAAAGATATAACTTCTAAATTTTGTAAAATATAGTAACTAAACTCATTGACCCTTAGATGTAAATGTAGTGATCTTTGTTAACTCATTGATTAATATGGGTGTGTAATATCATATAAACAACGGCTCAAAATTACTAGCCAGGATGAAAAGTATTCATTATATTTTACATAGTGGTGTCTCATTTGTCATTAACCGCTTAATATTAATAATGTCTTGTATATAACACAACATCCACTAAAATAGGTCTTTGTAATAAGTAAATAATTGATGTGGTATTTGCCTAACATGTTTTCACTGTATCCTCAATTATATATCTAATCTTACTAGATTTGAGATTTTACCACTCGATATGTTTAAGGCCAACAATTCAACTTAAATATGCTTAAGTTACAGGAGGTATATAACCTATCCTAAGTCACATCTATGGAAAGTGAAGAGAATACAATGATTCCTCACAATGCTAATGCCTTTGACCAAGTTAGCGACACTTGAAACCTAAAATACCTCAACCATTTTACTTTGTTTTGAGCTCTATTTTTAAAAAGATATGATGTTGCCTCTATAAATGAATTTAATGTTCTGAATGACTACACACACACACACACACACACACATTGAGCAAATAATCATATATTGCCTATAACAAACCACACAAATTTGTTAAATTGAAAAAAAATATCCATATATTGCCTTGCTAAATTTAGAATTAGATATATATAAATATCCACTGCTTATTAGTGTTTTATATGCCAAAAAAAATATACATGCACTCCTAAACACAAGATTATTGCTAAATTTTTAATGTAATTAGAAATACACCTCCTACCTGGTAGTTCAGAAGCACCCACTTTCAATACTATCTTCTCTTTTGCTTCTCTCCTCTCTTTCTTCTCCCTACTATGCCCTCCCCTGCTCTCTTCTTAATTCTCCCCTTAAAATAGGCACAACACTCTTTAAAATAGAGTTTTCCTTTTTGCTTTAATCTTTTTATTTTGTTCTTTATGTGTTTTTATTTTATTTATTTTTAAGAATTATTCCTTTCCTTTTTTTTAAAGCATGATGTATTTCCTTTACTATTTTATTTATTTTCTTTATCTTTATTTTTTAAATTATAGGATTTAATTAAAAATTTCTTAAAAATCTAAATCTTTCCTTTTTCAATTTTATGGAAATTTATAGATTTGCAAAGTTTTATTTCCTTATCTCAAATTTATCATTATCAGTATCTTTATTAATTTCCAAATTTTATTATAGATTAATTTTCCAAATTAATCCAATAAGGCAAATCTCAAACATTTTTGGTCACATGCAAGACAATTTTACAAACCAAAGAAAGCAACACTTCAAAGCAATTAATAAACATACCATGAGCAATAAAATGTATTTTTACCATGACTAACTATTGTGTGTGTGTGTAGGGTACCACTAGCTCTTTATAGACATTCAACATGTCCATATACAATATCCTCTCTGATGATGCTCTCCCTCCGGTATGCTCAAGGGAAGAATTTTCCTGCATCCACCTCACAACATGCAAGTCATTAGAGCATTTCACATGATAAACATAAGCAATGATATAACTAAAATAACATATTAATATGCTTATAATGTAAATACATAAATAAATAGATTCATAATAAACAATCATGTATTTACATCTAACTAAGCAACATTCTATTATCCTGAAATAATATAAATCTCAAGCTTTAGTCAGAAATATATCCAAATCCAAATTTTAATTGCAGATATCCATGGATAATCTAGCAAGTTTATCTGATGAGAAATCATGATGTAACATCCTCCCCCCTAAAGTTAGTTATCATCCATAATAACTCTTATTCAAAGATAAGTTCTCAATCAAAAACATTTATTAGTAAAGCAATAACATGAAATACAATGTTACACTAAGCAAATAAATGGAAAATTACATGAAGAACTCATCGAAGTTATTCTAAATTTATCTATTTCTAGAGTATTGGTCCCACATGACCCCACTCAACAGCATCTCTCAATTTAGCAACCATAATTATGAGTATTACTTACTCTAACTGATTCTGTCATGAACACCCCAGGGTCTAGAATCATAAAGACAAGCCTATATGCTATAATATTGACCACTTGTATTACCTTGAAGGGTCCTACATATCTTAGTGAAAAATTCACAGATTTTATCAAAACACATAAAATCATCATACAAATCAAGGTAAATGTCTAAGGAGAGTTTCACAAAAATATTCCAACCCTCAACCCATCTCTCTATCCTAAAGAGTGTTTTTCACATCCTGGAGAAACGTAATAAGGGAATCTGGCAAGAATAATGTGTATATGTTAATACTATCACCACTCCACATAGCTTTAGATAAGTATAACATCTCAATATTAACACTACTCCATGGAGTTACTAATATGTATGATGATGAATTACTAATCACATTCTTTGTCCAATCTGATCTTATGCTCTTAATGAGTTTCTAATCAAAATCCCATGTCTAGTTCAATCTTCCTTGTCTATATGAGGTCAAAATTATCTCTTTGAATATATACCTATATCTTATTATCCTCAAATCATGTCTTGATAACATCAAACTCTTCATATGATTTCCTATGCATTGACCAACTCATATAAAGCTTTCCTTTCACACACTTCTCTTTGGGTGTTCACTAGCTTTCACCCTATGTAGTCCATTAGGTCTCTAGGACCAATTCTTAGTTTAAGCTTCCAATGAACACTATATTTCAATAGATGATCTTAAATGATCATGATACACTTGTATAAATCCTTCTCAAGTGTCCAAACACATCTTAACCTCAATTTCCACTCCAGGGATCATTATACTCTCCTAGGGCTAGTAGCCTTTTTTCTATAATTCTAGTTTGTTTGAACTATTTAGGCCCTCTTGTCAAGTTCTAATTATACTTTTAGGCACCCTCTATCTCCTATGAGGTGTGCATAAAATTTCATCACTTAAAACCCCTTATTGATATGTCAAGTTATAATTATACTTTCAGGCACCCTCTATCTCCTATGAGGTGTGCATAAAATTTCATCACTTAAAACCCCTTCTTGATATGACTTCCTTTATTAAATACCCTCCTTTAGGCCTAATTAGGCCTATGCCAATAACTCTGCTACCAAATCCGTACCTATCCATACACTATGAAAACCAAACCTCTTTTAACACTTTTTCATCCTAAATAGACTAGGAATACAAATTTTTAGAAAGTTTCTACAGTTACAACTCTCCCAAAAGACAAAACCCTAGTTATAGGGTTTTACCCATCCTACACAGGCCGAGGGCTTGTTAATTCCATAAATTTTGTTTTATATGGTTTCATGAGCCCATACCACTTTAAAAATGTCTATATTATTTTGGTCTAACTTCTCATGCACTTTGTTTACCCTATTTAATGCTTTAAATACTTGAAATTCAATGAAAAATAGTAACCTAGGTATGCATCATTGACTATGACAGTCAGAGTAGTTATAAATATTGCTTCATGCTAAGTATTTGATCACTTTGTAAAGTTTAAAACCTTTCTTGAGTTAATATAATTTTTGTCTTACCTCCTCCAATATACAATGACCTTGTGACAATAGTAATTAGAAAATGTTCCAACTCCACCTTTGAGATGACTGTGAACATTGAAATAGGGTATGGACAAAACATACAACCTCTAAGTTTCCAATGAAAAGAATAGATTTTTTAGGATTTGTTACACTCTCTAATAAATTTCAACACCATATAAACATAGGAAACCACTGTATTCATATACCTTTCCCTTCTAAACTAGCACACACAACCCTGTAACAATAAAGAGTTGGCATGGAACAAGGGTCTTTAATAATTTTCACCTACATTCAAGGGTTTCCTTAATTGTGACACAGGGTTTGGTTTACAAGCTTATTTTATATTCTTTTGATCATGATAAACCACCTAGGAATCACCATCCTTTATCATCATTTCCATTATTATCTCTCTACATACAAATAGGCTCTCAATGACTGCAAACAGGGCTGAAACAAAACTCAGGGAGTTATATATATATGTATATATATAAAACCTTTATATTATCAAATGAAATCAATGCTTGAATGTTGGTGTCTACATATCTTTCACATGACATTGACTTGTCCAAACAACTACCATCCCTTACACTCCTCACTCTTTTGGCTGCTCTCTTTAGTCTATGTCATGTAAGAAAGATTTATTAAATGAAAATAGGGGTCTTACCTTGTGTGAACTACATATATATGTTTGTCTCTTCTCTTTTACTCTTATTCATGACACTCTACCCAATATGAACATGCTCCCAACAATCAATATTCACCTCCATACACTACAAGCTGTGCATAATGACAAACATTCACTCTTTACTCATGGAAATATGTGGAAAGGATATGCATAAGTTTGAATTCTCAATATTCCATTCTCTTAACATTTTTTATACAATCTTTCAAGGTTATATATGATCTCAACTCACCCACAAAATGTTCTTAATACGTAACTCTTGATCCTTCTCCCAAAAACAATTGCTTATCCTTCCCTTTTAACTTTGAGCAATAGTCCCTTTGAAACCTATAGTCATTATTCTACCTGAAACTTCATATAAGGGTTATTTAATTCATGCTTTAAATAATCTTTCCAATTCAATAGTAACTTGATTCAACCATACTCATAGAATAGAAACATACACACCAAAACACATTTGTTTATTCATTATGGCAATCCTTGTTACATAACAGTCCATTTATGGACTTGAAGTATTTATTGAGGAGTTTTGTTATTCATTAATATTTTTAGGTTTCCTCTCCTATATTTTTTTTTAGAGCTCTCTCTCTCATGCCAACTATATCCAAAATTAATCACTCTCTCCCTATTTTCAACACAGACTTGGAAAGTAGTTACAAAACCAATTCTTGATATTGAACCCAACGTATGGGTGCATGGTTACATTTCAAAAGATACCACTTTATGATTTTTAAAAATGTAACTCATTATCACCCCTTTCATACATTTATTATACTCCTTGACCCTACTGTACTCATCTAAATACTTAAAACTTGCAATTGATCCTTCAAGAATCAATGCAAATATTTAAATTTTCAAATTTCCCATTTTGGAGGGATAACATATAAAGACCATGTAACACATATTTAAGACCTATAATGGATTTATATGATACAAATCGAATTAATATGGTCCCTTACATACATTAACTTCAAACTTTGACCAAACTTGACTCTTTCTATTGATCAAAACAAAAATTGACTACTTTTGCTTGATGCTCCTGCATCATACTCCCCAAGAAGGAGAAAATTTGAGCCTCCATATTTCTTTCACCCCTTCCAATTTATTATTTGAGGGTCATTCATGTTCACATGATTTCTATGCTTCATTCTTTGCTCCTTCTTGCTTTTCAAATTCTTGCACTTCTTCCTTTTGGCTTTGTCTAGCTTCCTTGTCATTACATCCTCCAACTTTATGAAATATTCTAACTGTTATATACTCTTGTTTGCTGAATTTTACACTTTTTCAAAGTCATCTTGAAGCTTTTCATACTCAACGGAAACTATATTTTATGCATTTGTCTTTCTCATGCTTGCTTCATGGCTTCTTTCCTCTTTTTTTTACTTATTTCTTGCTTATCGAGGAGTGCTTTCTCCTTGTTCATGCTATCTCCTTATTTATGAGTATTTTTGGGCCTCTCATGCATGTAAATATAAATCTTTTGTTTACCTATACTTTCTTTTTCTACATTTTCTTCCAACTTCTCATTTTTATGCTCTTTCCTCTCATCTTGCTCACTATGCAAGAGCAATTCCATGTTCTTTTCTTCCTCATCATAGTATAACATGACTTGATCAATATTTGGCTGTCCATATCCATGTTTATCCAATGTAAACTCAGTTTTAGTCTGCCCAAATGAATAACTCACCTTATTGGTTTCTTTATGTTCCATTTGCTTGCTTGTTTGCTTCTTTGTGTGTTCATCTCTTTGTGCTTCTCTTTGCTGCTCCAAAATTGAGTGTTCTTGGAGTTATTTCTTGGCTTGTACCTATTGTGAGTCATATTATTTTAGCCCCTTTGATATACTAAACACCTCCTCCAACATCCTCAATTTCTCTTGCAACTTGAATGCATCAATCTCCTCATTTGCTTCATAAAACTTTGGTTTTCTTTGTTTTTCATTATCTTGGGCAACTTGTCCTTTATCTTCTCCTTGGAATCCCTCATTTGTGAGAGTAATATCAGCCTCCTCTTTCTATACATCATTGCTTCTAAAGCACTGTTTGAGGTTCTTTTTCTTCATCTTTCCATGTTATACATTCATCCATCAATGCAATGGTCTCTATGTACAAAAAAATCTTCCTCATTGGAATCAAATGCAAACATATCATCATATTCAAATTTAGAAAACAAAACTTGAAAATAATCATCTTCTTTTATGAATTAATTTCCATGTTCACATGGTTTTACCTTTCCTTCACTTTCTTGGTTTACTTGCACCAACTCACTTGTTTATTTTGTAGGCTTATCAACTTCTTCAACCTTCATACTTTCTTGGAATTCACTTGTCATGTGATCCTCTTGTACTCTTTTCATATCCTTTAACATCCACTTTCTACTCTATACCTTCTTGGGATGCCACTTGCCTTTCTTTACATTACTCTTATGCTTCATACCTTGGTCATCTATCATTCCATCTTGATTTACTTTGCCATTTTCCTTTTGTTTCCACATTTGTGCTTTCTTCACACTCATGATTTTGCTTTGTTTGACCTCTTGCTTGAGGTTATTATCTTCATTATCCATACCTATTTGTTTAATCCACTTAGGCCATACATATCCATGCCCATGTGCACTCCTTGAGGGCTATAATCTATCATTATTTTCTTCAATTTGCATATTATATTTTACTTCTTCATGTATGCAATCAAATTCAGTATTCAAACACTCATTTACCTCCAATAAAAACTGTTGCAAACTTATCTCTTCTTTGATGTCTTCATGGGTGAAATTTATGTCCTCTTTGCACACTTCTTCTCTTGTTTCAAATGTTAGGCTTGGAAATGTGTCATATAATTCCTCTTCCTCTTCAATTTCATCATGTAGTATACCTTTAATCTCCTTCACTTTGGCTTCTTCAATATGTTATTTATCTTCATCATTCTCTTGCCACTTGATGTGTATCATTATTGGCTCATATTTCATCATCTTTGAGACCTCATTCTTGGCCTTCATCACTTTCTTATTAATACCTAAAAACACAAACTCAAAATAAACATTAGCATATAAAATGAAAGACCACATAGTCTCGTTGAATGTCTTTGACATAGGCATTGTCCATCTTCTCTTATCTTTATTCTTTTGTGCTCTCCTTAGCAGTTCTTTCACCTTCTTTTTCTCTTCAATGAGAAATCTCTTAAAAACTTCTCTATCTTTTGCTCACTTGGAAAATCTCTCTTCTCTTGCCTCTTTGGGTTGCCTTCTCTATATTCTTCTCTTTCCTTAAGACACCTTTCTTGTGCCTTCTTCTCACTAGTGACTCTATTGGCCACTTCACCTTTCTGTTCATACTCCAGCCACTCCATTGGATTTATTGTTCTCTCATGAGCTTCACCATGAGATCAATCTTCTCAAATATCTACCCCAAATATTTTATTATCTCTTTTAATTCTTTGTCTATATCCATCTTCCCTATTTCTTCTTATTTTCTTACCTTATTTAGACCTTTTCTCTTAGCAAGTCTATCAATATTACCTCTTAGACATATTTTGGGCCTTTCCTCTTCTTGATTCCTCTCTCTAGGATCTCCACTTAACATTATTGACTCTCTTTTTTAGTCTCTTATCTTCCTCTTTTCTCTTGGAGCTTCAAGGCTCTTTTTTCTCTATCTCTTCTAGCCTTTTATTGACTAGCTCTTGTCCTTCTCAAAGGACTTTGGGGATTTCTCACTTTACCCTATCAATATTATTATCCTCTTTAATAAACTCAATATATCATACCTAAACTTTATTTTCTCCCTCAACACCCTGTAAGCTACTCCTCATACACATCTCATAGCATGCTATATTTATCTCAAATCAACAAAATGGAAATAATTTAAAACACAATGTTTTACCCAAGAATACCTTGCTAGATATGATACTAAAATAATGTATAGGAATTAGGGAGACTCCTAAAAACTTCATCATTATCCTTGTTGATCACATTCTCTATCCAATCTGATCTTATGCTCTTAATGAGTTGCTAATCAAAATCCCACATCTAGTTCAATCTTCGTTGTCTATACGAGGTAAAAATTGTCTCTTTGAATATATACCTATATCCTATTATCATCAAATAATGTATTGATAACATCAAACTCTTCATATTATTTTCTATGCATTGACCAACTCACTAAAGCTTTCCTTTCCACACTTCTCTTTGGATGTTCACTAGCTTTCACACATATGTAGTCCATTAGGTCTCTAGGACCAATCCTTAGTTTAGGCTTCTAATGAACAATATATTTTCATAGATGATCTTAAATTGTCATGATACACTTTTATAAATCCTTATCAAGTGTCCAAACACCTCTTAACCTAGATTTCCACTCCCATGCTCATTATACTCTCCTAAGGCTAATAGCCTTTTTCTACAATTCTAGTTTGTTTAAACTATCTAGGCCCATTTTTCAAGATAAAATTATACTTTTAGGAACACTATATCCCATATGAGGTGTGCATAAAATTTAATCACCTAAAACCCTTTCTTGATATGACTTCCTTTATAAAATACCCTCCTTTAGGTCTAGTTAGGCCTATACCAGTATCCCTACTACCAAATCCATACCTATCTATACACTATGAAACCAAAACATATTTTAACATTTTTTTCATCCTAATAATACTAGGAATACAAATTTTTAGAAAGTTTCTACAGTTACAACTCTCCCAAAAGACAAAACCCTAGTTTAGGGTTTTACACATCCTGCACAGGCCGAGGGCTTGTTAATTCCATAACTTTAAATGTGTATAGTTTCATGAGCCCATAACACTTTCAAAAGGTATGTATTAATATATTATAACTTCTCATGCACTTTTTTTTTATCTTATTTAATGATTGAAATACTTGTAATTCAATGGAACACAGTAACTTAGGTATGCATAATTGACAGTCAGGGTAGTTATAAATATTACTTCATGCTAAGTATTTGATAAATTTGTAAAGTTTAAAAACTTTCTTGAGTTCATAATTTTTTTTTCTCACCTCCTCTAATATGCAATGACCTTGTGACAATAGCCATTATAAAACTTTCTAACTCCACCTTTAAGATGATTGTGAACCCTGAAATAGGGTATGGATAGAACATACAATCTCTTAGTTTTCAATGCAAAGAATAGATTTTTTAGGATTTATTACACTCTCCAATACATTTTAACACCATATAAACATAGGAAACCACTGTATTCATGTACCTTTCTCTTCTAAACTAGTACACACATCCATGTAACAACAAAGAGTATGCATGGAACAAGGGTCTTTAATAATGTTCACCTACATTCAAGGGTTTCCTTAATTGTGACATAGGGTTTACAAGATTATTAAATATTATTTTGATCATGAAAAACCATTTGGGAATCACCATCTTTTATCATCATTTCCATTATTAGCTCTCTACATACAAACAAGCTCTCATGATTGTAAAAAGGACTGTAACAAAACTTAGGGAGTTAAATATATATAACCTTTAGATTATCAAATGAAATCAATGTTTGAAGGTTGGTGTCTATATATATTTCACATGAAATTTACTTGTCCAAAAAACTACCATCCCTTACACTCCTCACTCTTCTTTCAATTCTCTTTAATCTTTATCATGCAATCAAGATTTCTTAAATGCAAACAAGGGTCTTACCTTGTGTGAATTGTGTATATATATTTGTATCTTCTCTTTTACTCATGTTCATGACACTATGTCAAATATTAACATGCTCCCAAAAATTAGTCTTCACCTCCATATACTACAAGTTGTGCATAATGACAAGCATTCACTCTTTACTCATGATAGTTTGTGAAAAGGGTATGCATGAGGTTGCATTCTCAAGATTACATTCTCTTAACATTGTTTATACAATCTTCCAAGGTTATATATGATCTCAACTTACCCACACAATGTTATTAATATGTAATTCTTGATTCTTCTTCTCAAAACAATTGTTTAACCTTCCCTTTTGACTGTGCGCAATAGTCCCTTCAAAATCTGTAGTCATTATTCTACCTACAACTTCATACAAGGGTTATTAAATTCATGATTTCAAGAATATTTCCAAGGAAATAGTAACTTGATTCAACCATACTCATAGAACAGAAACATTCACACCAAAACACATTTTTTTATTCATTATGGCAATCCTTGTTACATAATAGTCCATTCATGGAATTGAAGTATTTCTTGAGGAGTTTTGTTGTTCATTGATATTTTCAAGCTTAATCTCCTCTCTTTTTCTTGGAGAGCTCTCTCTCCCATGGAAACTATATCCAAAATGAATCTCTCTCTCCCTATTTTCAACATAAACTTGGAAAGTACTTACAAAACTAATTCTTGATCTTGAACCCAACGTATGGGTGCATGGTTACCTTTCAAAACATGACTACCACTTTATGAATTTTACAAATATAAATCATTATCACACATTTCATACCTTTATTATACTCCTTGACCCCACTAGACTCATGTAAACACTTAAAACTTGCAACTGACCCCTCAAGACTCAATGCAAATATTTGAATTTTCAAATTTCCCATTTTGGAGGGAAAACACTTAAAGACCATGTAACACATATTTAAGACCTATAATGGATTTATATGGTATAAATAGACTTAAGAGGGTCCCTTACATACATTAACTTTAAACTTTGACTAGACTTGACTCTCTTTTTTGATCAAAACACAAATTGACTACTTTTGCTTGATGCTCCTACATTAATAAGAGTGGTAAATATAGGTATACAAAAATCATGAAATACTCATCCATATAGAATATTTATCCATCGTATACATGCGTATGGCCATATGACTGAATTTGATAAGTTTTTCTTATCAAATCTTAAATTCAACAAGTCCATTTGTCGATCCAACTCAGTACCACAATCCAAATTAATTTCAGGTTAAGTAGGATAACCTTTTATCTCTTATAACTCATGTTCCTAATTAATCACTCTTCCCTTAGGTCTCCATGCCCTAATAATCTTAAAGTGTGCACAATGTTTTCAAAGAATCATAATTTTATGCTATCAGATCAATGAAGCAAATCTATATGGTAAACAACTCTAGAAATAAATCATACTATAAATCCATATTTATATCAAGCTAATACTAGCCACACATACCTAGTATCATATTTCATAGCCTTAAATTATAGATTTATATTCATAGTTAAGAGAAATTAATGTTAAAATTAACATAACATACATAGGTCAAGAATCACACTGTTCTTTCAACCTTCTAGGGAAATAAACAATCAGTATCTCCTTACATTCTCAACTAGCACACAACAAGTTAAAAGTTTATTCTAACCCCTAGATTGACAAGATGTTCCACACATCCTATACCCTACTCACTTCCAATAAAACGTATAAAATATCTCTTTAAACAACATGTTTTAAGTAAAAAGAGAGCAAATGTCAATCTAATCACGAGTGTATAACATTAAACTAATTATAATCAACTTACAATTCTCAATATAACATTTAATATATAAATCAAGGTTTTCTACCTCTCCTAGTCTTAAAATCACAAGTTAGATCAAGTAATTAATCTAAAGAGTTATATGTAAGTATAAATAAAATCTTACATACCTTCACTGGGTAAAGGAAAACACTACAACTCAATGTTACCAAATACTACCTACTTACCCAATCTTGTAAGCATGGTATCTCAATCTACTCCCATAACTAGGAGATATATATTCCAACATAAAGATATGTTCATCCATCCAATCTTAAAACTTATCTCTCACCAAGAGTAGAAAACATTCTCCCCCAAATTCTAAGGGAGTATAGTCAAATAACATCCTAAAACGATTCCCATAAAAGAGAACACTAAATCAATGTCATGAAAATGTGAATCCTCTCAACAACTCATAATGTCATCAAGGGGGAATGATATATAAACAACTCATCTTGAAATTAAATGAGAGGGATGACACCACTTATGTAAAGACTACAAATTCTATAAACAAACTCTGAACATAAAGAAATTATCAAGCAATACAACAATACTCTACTAAGAAGAATTCCATTGCCCTAGGTGGTAAAAAATAAAAATGGTCTTTATGAGATTTTCCACTCCTAGGTTTTATGAATTTAGACACAAAAATAAAGCACATAAATTTAAATGAGAAGCATCTCAAGCTTAATAAACAATCACAACACAAAACACAATGACTTGATAATCAAGAAAAGGGTTAGTCATTCTCGAGGTGTTTGATTTAAATGATCAAACTATGGTAGAAAGATTTTATTCATAACTCATGAACTATACTATATAGCCATCTACCCAAGACTCAACTACAACCATCACCAAAGGGACATTCGATAAACTGATCTCCTAAACAATTCAAAGGAGTACGAGTGCTTTTAAGGGTACATACTTAATGTTCCACACATATTTTTATGAATGTCACAAAACTCCGATCATGGTATAACATGGTTTCACACTGAAACACCATAAGTCCAAATACTAGTGAAAAACTTCATGTCACTAGCTTCACAAGACATGAAAATGCTAATGGACTCATTAAGTCTTATAGTTGGAGCCACAACTCTGATACCACATGTAACAAGCCCACTGGATTAGATGAAGAATTACGTGAGAATTTTTTTATTTAACACAAATATTAAATATATATTACATCAGGATAATCTATAAAGACCAAAATAATTACACAAGGTGACAATATCAATAAGCATAATATATCACATAATATTGATCTCTAATATCATGAGAGTACCCGTCAAAAATTGAATACATAAAGTAATTACATTAACTCAGCTACAACTATTACAAGTCTACAACTATTACTATTGATTTACAATAACAAGTAATTACATCTCAATGATAAATATAAATACAAATACAATACAATTCAATGTACATATAGATACATGGATCCCTATAGCATGAGTTCTCTAGACTCTCTAGTATCTGTGGCAATCTCAAATGTCATCTCAATAATAGTACTGCTATAGGGAGGGAGAACATCATCCAAACACCTTTCCATACCAACCACAAACCAACGATCCCCTATACTAATCTCATCAGGATATGGTCCTCCCTTCATAGATGAGTAGATAGTGACAGTGTAGGAATCCAAAGAGACTAGCAAGTACTCATGTGTTGTATGATTCTAAACTAAACATGTAGTGTATCATATAAATCCATTCTATTGAAAGATATGACACTAACATGTGAACCACACTCATGAAATGATAACGTCTCACTAAACATACTTTGGCCCAAATTTTCATAAATAACAAATGATAATGGTCTATATCAATCAATTTCATACACACCAATTGATTAGACTATCTTCATCTAACATTACAATGCCAGTAAGATAGCGAAGTCTATCTCACTCCTTACTCCACACTAAAAATTTAGATTGGTCAAATATAAATTAAACCACAAGATTCATCAATTTACATCCTATTAGCAAATGCATCACACGACATGCTATACATAAAAGTAATAACAACATACATTTAGTTCATCAAACATATACATGAGTCTTTTATTATATTCTATCACATACTAGAAATAATGATTACAGATATACCACTCAAGTAAACATAAAATTTAGCTAAACAATGTAATTTGTTTCTAGTTATCTATACCATATGGCAACCCATATTATCATAGTTCAATGTTTTGAGACTTGACTACCAATTTTCCTTAATCAATCATATAAAGTAGTCTAAAATAAATGGAAACACAAGTGTTACACATATAACTATATATATTGTTGTCTCCCAAAAATAACAGTCATTTTTGGAACAACATTTGAATTATTTTGGTTCTACAAACCAAAATAATATCTTCCATTTTCAAAATTTGTCTTAGATATTCAGATTTCTCATTTTCAGAGCTTCTCAGAAAATATACGGACTCTACAAGCTTGAATCTACAGACTCTATAGGAAAAAAAAATCTACAGACTCTTGCAGGCAATTTTCAGTCAAAAAATTGATTTTCAACATTTGTTCATTTTCTGGGAAAGGTTCAAAGTTCAGTCGCTTCAACAGGTTCAACGGGTTCAAAGGTTCAACAGTCGGTTCAACCAAAGGAACAGTTCAACGTCCAAGTTCAACCAAGCAATTCAATGTTTTATTTCACTCAGATGGTTCATTTCCTTTGTTTCAGCATCTTTTGGTTCAATCATTTGATTTGTCAATTGGTTCAAGGCTTTCTGGTTCAATGGTTCAACAGCAAGTTCATCGCTTTTTGGTTCAAAGGTGCTTGGCGTGCTTCATTGAACCTCTGAATTGGCTCAATCGAATGGTTCAATGTCCAAGTTCAACGAGCTTCACAACTTCTACAGGAATTTTCATCAGCAACCAATCAGCAGTAGGTTCAACATTGAGTTCATCCTTTGGTTCAACTTCAAACAGTTCAAAGGCGGGTTCAATCAAGCGGTTCAATGCTTTCATCAGCTTTGCTTCAAAGGCTTGGCGTGCTTCATTGAACCTTTGAACCGGTTCAACAAGGGTTCATCAACTAGGTTCAAAGGGATGGTTCAATGCAAAAGAGAACTTTTCTAAAGGACAAGTGCCCTTGCAGAGGACACTTCATCAAATGAATGTTTAAAGACTTGTTCAAATACTTGTCCAATGCTCATGGGGAATTTCACCCAAACTTTTTGCCTGCGAGAATTTTCCCTGGGGAAAATGTCCGCGGGAATATTCAAAGAGAATGGACCGAGGAAAAGCTCGGGGGGAAATTTGTGAAGGGCCAACAAACAAAGCTGAAGGATCATTTCTCAAGACTCGAAAGGGCAAAGTCTAATCTAGAAAAGCACCAAGTGGAAAGATAAAAGAAGACCAAGGGATGACGCGCCCGAACACGTCAAATTCAACACAGTCAGCTAGCTATTGGAAACACAATGACAGTCATGAAAACATCAATTTCAAAGGCATTAAAATAGCCGTTGATCCTTTGAACATACAAAACAGAATACATTCACAATTTTTAAGGTCAAAACCAGCAGAAAGCAGGGAAGAAACAAAACAACAATTTAAATCTAGGACCCGATTCAATTAGCCAGACAAGGAGGAATGATGAAGATAAGATTAGATTGCCAGGTGGAACATTAGAAGTTACAAACTTTCAATAAGCGCAACTTATTTCCTTGCATTGATAAAATCAAATGGGAAAAGGGCCCCTAAGTTCCAACATGTCTCCTTAACATATTTCAATGCAAATTGATGTATTGATTGTTCCCAAGTCCTTTTTGAAGAGGCTATATAAGGGACTTTCTTCTATTGTAATAAAGGATCTTCTTTTTGATAAATGGAACGAAACTCTGCCAAAATTGGGAGGCATCATTGAGACTTTGTGCTCAGTCTGTTTATCATATTTTGTTAATGAAAACAAGGGACTTTTTTAGACTTTGTGCTGTGATATCTTGTTTGTTTCATTGATTTAATAAGCAGAATTAGTAAATTTGTCAAGAAAGTGTCCTGGAGAATCAACTGTGGAGAGACTTTGCACCCCCATAGCTACCTTCAGTGTGTTTGTATTTTCATTGTTGTGTAAAGAACTTTGGAAAGACTTTGAGCTTTCATTGTTCTTCGTATATCACTCTTGAGTATTTCTTGTGCAGACTTTGTGTTGTGTCTTGATTTGCTAGTTACCATACTTCAGTCATATTTTGCTTTTATTTCCAGGAGTATTCTCGTGACTGGTTGAATAGTTCTTCTGAAAGAAGAGGAGTGTTGTCTGTCATTCTCTTGAGTTCTTCCTTTGTTTTGTATACATCATCTCTGAAGAAAGAGAGATGGATGTCTGGTCCTACCCTTGAATACTATTTTCTATTCATATATATACATAGCATATCCACAGGGAACCTCCCCTTGATGAGAGGAGAGAGAAGTCTTTTTTTGATGTGATAAACTTACACATTAGGATAACTAATATTCTTGCTTTGGCTGATAATATCTATTTTGTTTACCAGTACATTGATAGACAAAATAATCAACCAATAGTTTTTGGCGACTCCGATGGGGAATTACCTATTATCCATTCCATTCACCTCCACACCCACAGGAAAAGAATGCACAGTTTAAAGCCTCAAGCTTTAACTGAAGTAAAGTCAATTCTTTTCAAATTTTGTTTTACAAATCTGGCAGATGCAAGATATACACGAAGTCAAAGGGCTAAAGGTGTCGTTGATCCTATGTTTGAGCAAGTACAGAAAAGTGATTTTGATCTATTTTTTTCACCATCTCGTCTGCAACGAACCAAGAACTTCTCTCCTACTAAAACTAGATCTCCATTACCAGGCTAAATATCAACCTCTGTTGTTGATAAAGCTTCACCTATAATTACCCTATTGAGATTTGTTATCCCTCCTTTTCAGCACCCTATAATGGCAGTTCAAGGTCCCTGGGGTAATGCTTTTGGCCCTCTCAATCTTACTCCTCCTCTACATGAACTTCCACACAGTTCTAGGAAGAATTACCCAAAATTCCATGGTGATGAGAAAGTTCATTCTGATGAACATATTGCAGCATTCAGTATAGCTTGTGGAGTAATTGGGGTAGAATTTGAAGATGTAGCAGTTATACTTTTTGTTGAAACACTACAAGGTCCTACTGCAGATTGGTTTTACCATTTACAGGCTTGATCTGTGACTGATTGGAATACTTTGAAAGATAAGTTTGAAACCAGATTCAAACCTACAAAAGATGCACATACACTTCTGGCTCAACTTACACAAATGAAAAAAGAGCCACATGAGCCTATGAGAGACTTCATATCTAAATTTGACAAGTTGAGAAATAGAATTCCTATGATTGCCAGACCTACAGATGAGAATCTTATATGCTTTTTCATTAATTCTCAGCTACTTGAAGTCAGTTTTCTCTTGAGACGTGTTGGCCAAATAGATCTCGAGGCAACTCAACTTTTGGCCACTGAAGTAGAAGATGATCTCATATTAGCAAGGAAAATAAGAAGAGATCCCAATAGAAATAGAGCTTCATCATCATCAAAATTTGCATCTACAAGCACCACAGATCCAATGGTGCATAAATTAGTGAATGAGCTCCTTGCCCTCAAAAAGCAAATGGCTCAAGGAATGTCTTCTACTCTTACTTACAGAAGAACATTCTCAAATCAGTCATATCAAGGCAATGTTGCCAGAAACCAAGGACAACAAAATTTTCTTCCTCCTCCACAAGAAAAACTTGCCTTGGAAGCTCCTCCAACTAATTCAGCAATGGGATATCTTGAGACAGAATCAGATTTTTCTTATCAGCCTGAATTATTTAAGAAAATGATGCTGATATCATTGAAATTAGTCAAGAAGAATCAGCTGGCGACTCCCACATTGGTTTCCTAAATTATCAGGATGAACCTGGAAGTAAATGAGAAGCTTCAAATGGATCATATGTAGTGTTTACTAGATCTAAGAATCAATCAGTCTAGTAGGCTGATAAAGGAAAAATAGAAGAAAAATCACAGCTAGCAGTCACAATTGCCAAGCGTGGATCAGTTCTGCCCTTTCAACCAAAAGATCTAGTAATCACTCAAAAGGTAAATACATCTGCTTTGCCTTCCCCTTCTAATTCTAATTTGCAAACCAGTATACCTCCCATCCCTTCTAAAACTCAGAAAGCTGAAGTACCTTTCTCTGTACCTAATTTGATTTAGACATTTGACATAATTGATCATGTCAAAAAGACAAAAATACAAATGTCTGCATTTGAGTACTTGCAGTCCAATTCGGATCAACTGAATAAATTGGTCCAATATGTTAAAAATCAAACCGGCCCTACAGTGCAAAAGGCTAAAAAAGTGACTTTTGATTCTCCAATGAATACACCTAGTCCAAATAATATGATTATTACTCCTCCAGCTGCTTCTGGAAAAATAGAACCCTTCTATGTTTCCCTGTTAATCAATGGCCACAAGTTGAGTAATTGTATAATAGATTCAGGCACATATGACAATGTCATGCCTGCCAAAGTTGCTGAATCTCTTGGTCTCACATTAACCAAGATGTTTGGCAAATGTTTCTCCATGGAGAACAAACAAGTGCCATTGTTGGGGCAAATCAAAGATGCTCAATTTGCATTTGCAGCGTTTCCGGACAAGAGGATTAAAATGACTGTATTAGTGGCTAAATTTTCAGCGTCTTATGGTATTTTACTTGGACAAAATTTTTGTAAGGACGTGGGAGGAGAGTTGAACATGGATCTATCTGAGGCAAGGATCCCTGTACAAGATGTGATGAAAAGATTACTTCCTAAAAAGAAAGCAAAGTATATAATCACCAAGACGTCAGCTCCTGAAGCTAAAATCCTTTTTGAATCCATAGGTATGGGTAATTACTTTTTATATACAGATCATGAAGAAAGACCCTCCATCTCTGATGAGGAAAATTCTAAAGTAAAGCCAGTGTCTGATGAGATTTGGACTCTATAATTTGATGGTAGTTATTCTTCTTCTGGTTCTGGAGCCAGAATTGTTTTGATATCTCCTCAAGGAGATATGTTCCCTTCATCATATAAGTTACAGTTTAACAACACAAATAATACAGCTGAATATGAATCACTATTGCTGGGCATGAAAGCTGCTCAAAAAAGAGGTATCAAGTGTCTTCATGCTAAAGGAGATGCCGAATTAGTGGTCTACCAAGTGAAATTCATATCAGACTAAGAATGAAAGGTTGCGCCATTATTGTAATCTTGTTTGGGATCAAATTGAAAGCTTTGATGCTTTCAACATTTCTTCCATTCCAAGAGAATACAATGATAGAGCTGATGCACTTGCTGTTTCAGGAACTCTTTTAGTTCCACATTCTAATTTTAAAGAAGCCAAATATACATTGAGTTGATCTATAGGCTAATTGTTCCTGATAATGCTGATCATTGGCAAATTTTCAATGATGATAATCAGATCATTGCCTTTTTAGAAAGAAAAGACAATTTTGAACAACTATATTTTGAAGGTAGTGAATCTCAGAAGTCTAAATTAATTTTTAAATCTAGTTCAGATGTAAATGAAGAGTTTATACAGCTAAAAGGAAATAAAATTCTTAAAGGCCTAGTTTCTCTCAAAAAGTTGTTTGACAAGCATGATAGATTCATCAAGCAATAGCAGACAGATTCAAGTTTCTCTCAGGGATTTGACCAAGTGAATCTGACCAATGAAGAAAATCCAAAAATGGTCAAAATTGGTAAGTACTGTACACCTGAAGAAAAATTCAAATTTACTTCTTTGCTTCATCAATACATTGATGTCTTGGCATATTCATACGAAGATCTGACGTCTTTCAGTCTTGATAAAATCCGTCATCATATTTCTCTCAAGGCTGATTCAATGCCTTACAAGCAAAAATCCAGACAATACAATCTGAAGATTTCAGGAACAATTATGTCTGAGATTCAAAAAATGTTAAATGCTAGGATTATTTTTTCAATCCATCATTCTACATGGATTGCAAACATAGTTTCGGTAAGAAAGAAAAATGGTGAAATCTGCATTTGTGTAGATTTTCAAAATCTGAACCAGTCATCTCTGAAAGACAATTATCCTTTGCCAATCATGGACCAAGTGCTCCAAACAGTAATAGGATCAGAAATGTTATCAATGTTGGATGGTTTCTCAGGCTATAACCAAGTTGAAGTTGTTGAACCTGATCAATACAAGACTGCATTCACCACGCCTTGGGGTACTTTTGCATACAAAAGAATGCCTTTTAGATTAATAAATGCTAGCGCTACATTTAAGAGAGCTATGGATATGGCTTTTAAAAATGAAATTGGAAAATTCATAGTTGTATATCTTGATGATTTAACTGTCTTTTCAAAATGCCGATCTGATCATATGCGCCACTTGCAACAAGTGCTGGAGCGCTATCAAGAAAATGGTATTTCTTTGAATCCTAAAAAGTCTATTTTTGGAGTGACAGAAGGAAAACTCCTTGGACACATTGTGTCCAAAGAAGGAATATAGATTGACTCAGATAGAGTCAAGTCTATTCAAGAGCTGAATTTGCCTACAAGTAAGAAAGTTGTTCACTCTTTCTTTGGAAAAGTGAATTTTTTATGGAGATTTATCCCTGAATTTGTTGAGAAGATAAGACACATTGTAAATATGATGAAAGGAAAGAATAACTTCAGCTGGACTAAAGAAGGCAAAGCAGCATTTCAAGATATCAAAGTCGCTATTGCTCACGCCCCCACCTTGGTCTGCCCAGATTATCATAGAGATTTCATTATATACAGCTATGCATCTGAGCATACTCTTTCAGCTATTCTTGTCTAACAAGACAAAGAAGGTATGGAATCTCCCATCTCTTTCATGAGTTTCCCTCTAAAAAATCATGAATTGAAGTATTTGAATATAGAGAAGCACACTTATGCCTTGGTAAAAGTAGTCAAACACTTTCGCTTTTATATTCTGAATTCACATATTACTGCCTTAGTTCTTGACAGTACAATCAAGGCTATATTAACTCAACAAGAGTTTGGCATAAAAAAAAGTAATTGGATTGCAAAGATCCAAGAATTTGATCTGGATATTAAGCCAACAAAGTTGGTCAGAGGTAAAGGTCTTTGTCAATTAATGGCTGATAAGCCAATAGATACACAACTTGAAGAAGCTGAAATAGACAATATGCCAACAGTCCTTTTTGTTTCTACTACCAATGAATGGTATTCAGATATTGCCTATTTTTTGACTTATGGAGAATGTCCTACTCATTTGTCTTACAAATAGAGGAGAACCATCAGATTGAAAGCTGCCAATTTTGTCCTTTGGGACAACGACCTATACAAGAGAAATATAGATAGAGTTTTTCTTCGCTGTGTAGATAAAGAACAACAAACCCAGCTCTTGAAATGTTTCCATAATCTATCTTGTGGAGGACATTTTTTTGCTCCTGTGACTACTCATAAAATTTTGAGATCCAGATATTATTGGCTGACTCTTTTTCAAGATGCACATAAATGGGTAAAAAAATGTGAACTTTGCCAGCAATTTGTTGGAAAACCCAAGTTGGTTGTTTTGCCTCTTAAGCCAGTGATCATAGAGGAACCTTTTCAATAGTGGGGACTCAATTTTATTGGGATAATAAATCCATCATCAAGTGTTGGACATGATTATGTCCTTACAGCGACTGATTATTTCACTAAGTGGGTAGAAGCAATCTCGACAAAGCATGCTACCTCAGAAGTTGTATGCAATTTCTTGAAAGAGAACATCATTTCCAGATTTGGAGTCCCACTCAAAATTGTTATTGATAATGCAGCTTGTTTCACCTCTCAAGAAATCACAATTCTATTTTTATTATGGAATTACGCTTTCTCATTCTTCTGATTATTTTCTGCAAGGGAATGGATAAGCTGAGTCCAGCAATAAAAATTTGGTAACTATTATCAAGAAACTTGTAGATGATAATCAAAGGACATGGCACAAAGCATTGGTAGACGCTCTGTGGGCTGACAGGATCACGCCAAAAAGGGCAATTGGTATGTCTCCTTTTCAACTTCTCTATGGTATTAATACTGAGATACTAATCACTTTAGAGTTACCAGCCTTGAAATTGGTGAAGGCTATTGAAGATCAGACATATGAGAGTTCTCTTGAAAAAATAATCATGTACCTGACTTAGCCAGAAGAATAAAGAACCATGGTGGTGGACATAATTGTTGTTCATCAAAATCTGATAAAGAAACTATTTGATCAGAAAGCCAAAAATCATGATTTTCAGATTGGGGATAAAGTCCTATTGTGGGACAAAAGAAGAGAGCCAAAAGGGATGCATGGAAAGTTTGACTCCCTTTGGAGAGGCTCATTCACAATTCATTAGCACATGGGTGAAAATAGCTTTTTGTTGAAATACCAAGATGACACACTCTTTTCTCTGCTCCATAATGGGCAGCATTTGAAACATTTCAATTCTTGAAGTGTCAGATCATTACCTTTGTATATATGTATACTTGTACAGTTTTAATTTCTATTTTGTTTTATTTGTTTTCGTCCTTGTTGCCTTTCATTTTTGGAAAGCATGACTCTGAAGCCCAATGGTACCCTTGAAGACACTGGAGATTCTGAATTCTACTCCTTCCAATTCATTTTGTAATTGACAGAAGTTCCCCAACTGGAGCCAGCTGTTGTCTCCCAAAAATAACAGTCATTTTTGGAACAACATTTGAATTATTTTGGTTCTACAAACCAAAATAATATCTTCCATTTTCAAAATTTGTCTTAGATATTTAGATTTCTCATTTTCAGAGCTTCTCAAAAAATCTACGGACTCTGCAGGCTTGAATCTACGGACTCTGCAGGAAAAAGAAAATCTACAGACTCTTGTAGGTGATTTTCAGTCAAAAGAATTGATTTTCAACATTTGTTCATTTTCTGGGAAAGGTTCAAAGTTTAGTCGCTTCAACAGGTTCAACGGGTTCAAAGGTTCAACAGTCGATTCAACCAAAGGAACAGTTCAACGTCCAAGTTCAACCAAGCAGTTCAATGCTTTATTTCACTCAGATGGTTCATTTCCTTTGTTTCAACATCTTTTGGTTAAATCATTTGATTTGTCAATTGCTTCAAGGCTTTCTAGTTCAATGGTTCAATAGCAAGTTCATCGCTTTTTGGTTCAAAGGTGCTTGGTGCGCTTCATTGAACCTCTGAATTGGTTCAATCGAATGGTTCAACATCCAAGTTCAACGAGCTTCATGACTTCTACAGGAATTTTCATCAGCAAACAATCAGCAGCAAGTTCAATGTTTAGTTCATCCTTTGGTTCAACTTCAAATAGTTCAAAGGTGGGTTCAATCAAACGGTTCAACGCTTTCATCAGCTTTGCTTCAAAGGCTTGGCGCGCTTCATTGAACCTTTGAACCGGTTCAACAAGGGTTCATTGACTAGGTTCAAAGGGATGGTTCAATGCAAAAGAGAATTTTTCTAAAGGACAAGTGCCCTTGCGGAGGACACTTCATCAAACGAATGTTCAAAGACTTGTCCAATGCTCATGGGGAATTTCACCCAAACTTTTTGCTTGCGGGAATTTTCGCTGGGGAAAATGTCTGCGGGAATGTTCAAGCGAATGGCTCGAGGAAAAGCCTGGGGGGAAATTTGCGAAGGGCTAACAAACGAAGCCGAAGGATCATTTCTCAAGGCCCGAAAGGGCAAAGTCCAATCTAGAAAAGTGCCATGTGGAAAGATAAAAGAAGACCAAGGGATGACGCGCCCGAACACGTCAAATTCAACACAATCAACTAGCCATTGGAAACACAGTGACGGTCATGAAAATGTCAATTTCAAAGGCAATAAAATAGCCATTGATCCTTTGAACATACAGAATAGAATACATTCACAATTTTCAAGGTCAAAACCAGCAGAAAGCAGGAAAGAAACAGAATAGCAATTTAAATCCAGGACTCGATTCAATTAGCTAGACAAGGAAGAATGATGAAGATAAGATCAGATTGCCAGGTGGAACATTGGAAGTTACAAACTTTCAATAAGTGTGACTTATTTCCTTGCATTGATAAAATCAAATGGGAAAAGGGCCCCTAAGTTCCAGCGTGTCTCCTTAACAGATTTCAATGCAAATTGATGTATTGATTGTTCCCAAGTCTTCTTTGAAGAGGCTATATAAGGGACTTTCTTCTATTGTAATAAAGGATCTTCTTTTTGATAAAGGGAATGAAACTCTGTCGAAATTGGGAGGCATCATTGAGACTTTGTGCTTAGTCTGTTTATCATATTTTGTTAATGAAAACAAGGGACTTTTTCAGACTTTGTGCTGTGATATCTTGTTTGTTTCATTGATTTAATAAGCAGAATTAGTAAATTTGTCAAGAAGGTGTCCTGGAGAATCAACTGTGGAGAGACTTTGCGCCCCCATAGCTGCCTTCAGTGTGTTTGTATTTTCAATGTTGTGTAAAGAACTTTGGAAAGACTTTGAGCTTTCATTGTTCTTTGTATATCACTCTTGAGTATTTCTTGTGCAGACTTTGTGCTGTATCTTGATTTGCTAGTTACCATACTTCAGTCATATTCTGCTTTTATTTTCAGGAGTATTCTCGTGACTGGTTGAATAGTTCTTCTAAAAGAAGAGGAGTGATGTCTGTCATTCTCTTGAGTTCTTTCTTTGTTTTGTATACATCATCTCTGAAGAAAGAGAGATGGATGCCTGGTCCTACCCTTGAATACTATTTTTGTTCATATATATACATAGCATATCCACAGGGAACATCCCCTTGATGAGAGGAGAGAGAAGTCTCTTCTGATGTGATAAACTTACACATTAGGACAACTAATCTTCTTGTTTTGGTTGATAAGACCTATTTTGTTTACCAGTACGCTGATAGACAAAATAATCAACCAACATATATAAATCAACATCATTCCCATGGAACAAAATAACATATCAACACAACATTTGTTAAATTCTTAGTGTTTGCATGCACACATACACAAGTCTATCAACTGTAAAAACACACGCTGTCCACAACAAATACTAGTATGTATATAATATACATACAATTCTAGCTATGAGTTAGGTATAATGACTATAGTAAGTACCATTTGAATATAAATTATCTATATATTGTAGTACCCTATGATATCCTATACTATTATAGGTTCTGAACTACATTACAACACACAATCCAAACATCTGATTTTCAAGACTCAATTGATTTATAATAACAAGCATACAATAAATAGTTATACCACCCAATAAAGCTTACCAATGTATCATAACATATAAACATGCATCTCGATGTGCCATTAAGCACTAAGTATAACAAGACATTTATACTTATTAACACACTTATAGTATGCAATGCACACAAGTATCATGTAATGAATACACATAAATAAAAATCATTCATATTATTATTAACGAGTCAGATAAACCCATTATCTTATTTAATCATTTTCTGTTAGGAGACTAAGCCAAGGGTTACAACTTCTTGATTCTTAGATAATTTAATGACTTATTCCAATTGTCTAAATAGATACAAATAAAATATCCACATACAAGTACTTACAAATCCTAATGTGCTCCACATGAATGTATTAGAATGATATGCCACTTCTAAACCACATTTTAGTGTTCTAATCATAACTACTAGGAATAGTAATAAAATAATGAAGTAGTTTTAAACACAGAGATCACACTCATTACAATAATAACCCAAAACATTGTTTTTTCTAAAAACACAAGATATCCAATTTCATAATCAGTTTATATTTGGGGTTAATAAGCAATCAGTTACTAAACAACTAAATCATTCCTTTCATTTTTACAACTAATATTTCACCTAAGAATAATAGATAAGTAATCCACCCCAAATTTTTAATTATGTGAGTAGTCATGAACATGTAACTCAATACATTGTCAAACTCTAGGTAACA